>CM076719.1:23788037-23939764 GCA_038501795.1 Pseudopleuronectes americanus
GGTAGATGTGTGGTTAATACATCCACTGTGCATTTAACCAGCACATTTGAAGAAGTGACTGTAATCATGCCCCTCTGTACAGTGGTTGAGATTTAGGATTGTGTTTTGGACAATAATAAAATGCTGAAATAATGTGCATTGTTTCAATTTTTTTCAATTAATTATTGCACACTTACTTACTTAAGAACAATTCACAATTTCAGGTCTTATATTTCTTTTAAGACTGGTGTACTTTCGCCAGATAGTTTCGAAAAAGGTGTTATCTGCTCCGAGGGAAGTTTCCTGATTGGCATTTGTACATAATCATGAGGCGCACATAATCATGCTGCCAACATCATCACATCATCCTGTGGCGCACATCACCGTGTAGCGCACATCATCCTGCGGCGCACATCACCGTGGGGCGCACATCACCGTGCAGCCCAGATCATATTGCGGCGAACATAACCGTGGGGCGCACATCACCCGTGCGGCGCACATTTGACTGCGGGCGCACACCACCTTGTAGCGCACATAATCCTGCGGCGCACATCACCTGGCGGTGAACGTAATCATGCGGCGCATATAATCATGCAGCCCACATCATCACATCATCATGTGGAGCACATCGCCATGCGGCGCACATTTGACTGCGGCGCACATCACCGTGTAGCGCACATCATCACATCACCGTGCAGCTCACATTTTACTGCGGCGCACATAATCATGCGGCGCACATAATCATGCGGCTCACATCATCACATGTGCGGCGCACATTTTACTGCAGCGCACATCACCGTGCAGCGCACATTTTACTGCGGCACACATCATCCTGTGGCGCACATCACCGTGCGGCGCATATCACCGTGCGGCGCACATTTTACTGCGGCGCACATCGCTGTGCAGCCCAGATCATATTGCGGTGCACATCACCGTGTAGCGCACATCATCCTACGGCGCTCATCACCGTGCGGCGCACATTATCATGTGGCGCACATAATCATGCTTCCCACATCGTCACATCATCCTGTGGCGCACATCACCGTGCGGGCGCACATCACCGTGTAGCGCACATTTTACTGCGGCACACATCATCCTGCGGCGCACATCACCGTGCGGCGCACATCATCACATCACCGTGCGGCGCACATCATCACATCATCGTGCGGCGCACATTATACTGCGGCGCACATCGCCGTAGGGCGCACATCATCCAGTGTTACACATCATTGTTCGGCGCACATAATCATACGGCGCACATCATCACATCATCCTGTGGCGCACATCACCGTGCGGCGCACATCACCGTGCGGCGCACATTTTACTGTGGCGCGCATAATCATGCTGCCCACATCATCACATCAACATGTGGCACACATCATCCTGCGGCGCACATCACCGTGCGGCGCACATAATCATGCTGCCCGCATCATCACATCATCCTGTGGCGCACATCACCGTGCGGCGCACATTTTACTGCAGCGCACATCACCGTGCAGCCCAGATCATATTGCTGCACACATCACTGTGCGGCGCACATAATCATGCGGCACACATAATCATGCGGCGCACATCATCACATCATCTTGCGGCGCACATCATCACATCATCTTGCGGCGCACATCATCACATCATCGTGTGGCGCACATCACCGTGCGGCTCACATTATCATGTGGCGCACATAATCATGCTGCCCACATCATCACATCATCCTGTGGCGCACATCACCGTGCGGCGCACATTTCACTGCGGCGCACATCACCGTGTAGCGCACATCATCCTGTGGCGCACATCATACTGCGGCGCACATCGCCGTAGGGCGCACATCATCCAGTGTTACACATCATTGTTCGGCGCACATAATCATGCGGTGCACATCATCACATCATCCTGCAGCGCACATCATCACATCATCCTGCAGCGCACATCACCGTGCGGCGCACATAATCATGTGGCACACATTTTACTGTGGATCACATCATCATGCAGTGCACATCATCATGCAGTGCACATCATCACATCATCGTGCGCCGCACATCACCGTGCGGCGCACCTCATGCATTTGTAAAGCGCAGAGCATTGTCATTTGCATGTGAAAGCCTACCCTAGGCTTAGGAAAAGCTGCAATGAAAAACTGCAAGAAGCTGGTAACAGAATCCTGTCCAGGAATTTCCTACGACATGTTCTCGCACAAATTCTTCTTTTCATGCAGTGTAAGGTATGAAAATGTGAGTAGACAACTGAGGACTAGAACAGGAAAGACGTCTTACAACTACCTGTAGTTATTGTGCATTCAAACAATATATTTAATGCAAATGTAATACACACTCCCTATGTGTGGCAATGGAGCAACAAGGAACACAATTGAGCCAAGGCAGGATGTGGATGCATTGCACATTAGGGTTTAGTTAAAACTGTATTTTAATTATTACATTTATCGAGTAGCTGTCATCACCAATGTATCATCAAATATTGTTTATTTAATAATATACAATATGCTGTATGTGGAGTGAATATCTGTAATAAAATAATTATTGGAAAGCATGTCCTTCCATTGTTAGTCCTGATTTTCTCTGGGTATTCCAGCGTTTTCCCACTGTCCTAATTAACTGTGCGTGTGAATGCTTGTTTGTCTCTGTATGTTGGCCCTGTGATACACTGACCTGATCAGAGTGTACCCTACTATATATACTTGTATGGATATATTGTGATGTTATGATCAAGTTATTAAGGATCGATATTTTATAGTCAGCTAAACATAAAGCAAGAGTAACCACTCTGTTACTACTCTTAAAGTCCTGATCTGCAAAGAGAACATAACTGATGATTAAGTGATACATGATGAATTATTGAGGAATAATCAGCAATGGCTTATGAAGAAAGTGATGATTACTCTGTTTCACAGATAATTATGAACGATTCATCACCTCATGATTCATTAATATTGTACATGTCGGTCTGTTCTCTAGTAAATCATAATAAAAAAACAATAAACTGATGGATAGTCTAGTTTTGTTAATGGTTTTCGAATGTCAGCTCAGTTTTAAATGGTTAGTTTAAAACAAATGGAGGGGATCTCAACATCTGCTCATCCAAAATGCATCGCAGTCAACACTGGACTTTCTCCCTCTGAGTTCGGAGTCAATCAGACGAGCAGTTAAAGGAAGGACAGAGATTTCAGATTTATTAGTTTTGTTTGGTCCCTCAATTTGGAGTTCTTACAGTGTCATGCCTGTAAACAGACTTTCATTAAGGCATTCCCCAAAGTGCTAAAGAAACCACAGCATTGTTTGTGTAATTGATGGAGGAGCAGTGATCTATATCAGGTTTTGTTGTGTCGAGTCTGAATTTAGATTTTACCAGTTATTCAGCGACACCGCCTTTGACAAACACAGGTTGTAGGAAAAATCTAAACAAATGAATCACCACGGAGCTGAGAAAATGTATTCACTGCCGACTTCAAGGAACCGACAGAATAATAAGCACAAATGTATTCCAATATGGATTAATGAAAACGTGATGGTAATTGCAAAGGACTCTTTTCCCCCCTCATGCAACTTTGTGATTGTTTGTGCACTGGGTAGATAGCATGGTGATAAAGTATGCTAACTATGCTGCTTAGAATAGCAGCTCTGAAATGATGAATGTGTGAAAATGTGCGATATTGAAATTAGTTAAAGCACTTTTTCTTCTCCCGGAGCTCTCTCATTCTCTACCCTTCTCCTTTTTTTCCCCTTTATTCTCCACTGGTTATTTATTTCTTCATTCCTCCACCCCACTCTCACCCTTTCCTCTTGCCTTCCCAAACAGTCTCCTCTTTGTTCTGCCAGCCAATGTTTTCTCTCGACTGAGTCAGACTCATCCCCACCCCCCACCCCTGAGGGCTCCGGGCATGCAGGTCCTCGGTCTCCTCAGCCTCTGTGGCTTCCTGTCTGACTGTATGAAAATGAATTTCTATGGCTTTTTAATAGACTGCCCACTCTTCTCCATCTCATCACTCTCTGACACCATGAGGCTGATTGCTCAGAGTGAAGGCACTGGTCTGTGCAGTAACCCCCCCTCAGCAATAGATCCCCTCCTCTTCATCATCGGTTCTAACTCGCTATGACCTAAGCACACAGAGTTATTGAAAAGCCTGTTGTTTCTCCAAGCATCCATATACATATCTATAAATGTTTCAATTTAAATGTAGCCTACTACAGTTTGGCTTACAGGAAACAAGGATTTTCTTTTCCAGGCATCCTTGCAAATGCATCATTAATGTCAAAAGGTTTTCTCAGCATTGGCATGAAAACAAGCACCCGTATAACTCGAGTAATATTATGTACTGTATTAAAGCATACATATTAATGGTCGCGCAGCAGTTGTTAGAAGACTCGCTGTGTGTTTGACCCCTCCAGTGTAGTTAGAGGACAGTGTTAATAAAGCGATTATAGGTCAGGAGGCTCTGGACATATGGCACCCAGTGTTTAATCACAGCAATCTAGCATTGCATCCTCAGGGTTTTTCCTTTTTTACAGAGAGAACTTATTAATTACGGTATCCTATGTGAGCCTTGTAGTCTTTCACTGTTTAAACAAGTGCACCAAATGAATGCTAATGGGATGCATGGTAAAGAAAATGTGATTCCGTGCCCTGTTATTAACATACTTCCTCCTGATGAGCCATTGGAAAATAAATTATACTCTGGTAACTAGCTGGGGAGGGCAGGAAGGGGCAGTTTGAACTCTCAGGAACTCATTGTTTCTCTTTCATTAGAAAGAAATGCGTGGCTTTCCCTTTCTGAAGAGTTAAAAACCGAGGTTTGGGCACAAACTATTCTTAACTCTGCACCCAGCAGGGCACATTCAAGCTATTTCTGTTCTTATGCTAATTTGCCAGTAATTGTCGAAGCCACACACCAACACAGTAATTCAAGTGTCCATATTAATGTACCCTTACAGTAATAATTTCTATTTCCAGTGTGTCAGCACCTCTTGGCAGAGATGGCATCTTTGTAAAGACCCTCTCGCACTCATTACAGCACGCAGACACACTGAAATAGAGCAGCTACTTTTTTTCACACAGTCAAAAGCAATCTGCGCGTCAACAAAGATGTTTCATTATGATGAAATATTTTCAATTTGTGTAGAAAACTGAGGTGAAAGTGTAAGGGCTTTTGTCCTGTACAAAGATGAATAAAACGTGATTTAAATTTGAGATTACAGTGAATGATTATGAATATTTTCACAAAAATTATCAATTGGAAATTATAAATAGAATACAAACGGAATTTAAAGTACAATTAGGAACTGTATTACATTCAAAACCGCTCAAGTTGGATAGTGGTGATTAAAGAAAAAAAGAGCTCCTCATGAACACTGGAACAAGATCAAGCTCAAAGTCCTGCACTAGTCGGTCTACCCTAATAAAGACAAACTATTCCCCTTTAAAGTAATGAGTAGTTAAACAGTGGTAATTAGATACAGTATTTCTCTGTCTTCACAACTGCCCACATAAACTTTCTCTCATTTAAAACCCACATTAAAGATCGGCGAGGTGATATAACAGTTAGACGCTTATTCATCGCAGCTTCTTATTATACATCCAAGGTATTGAATAAAAGGATGTAGACAAATGTTTGGGCCTAATGAAACCTGTATATTAGTCAAGCTGCTCACAGAAACCACACAACGTGCACACACAATAGACTGTATATAAAGATGGATAACGCATCTCCACTTCCTCCTCTGTCGCATGAGGCCAAAATATCCCAGATGCAAGCACTGCCATCTTGCACATTTTGAGCCACAATCTGCACAGTGGCGATCAGAGCCGCGGACCGAAGCTCCCACTATTACACTGGCTTGAACAATAGGGAGTTAGTCTCAGCTGTCAATCCCTCCGATTTAAAAGCAGGAAAATCGAAGGAAAATCTAACTTAGGCCTGGTGCACACTAGAGGATTATTAATTCGAAATTGATTTTTAAAACATGGGAGATCACAGACATAATGACAGATTTAACCCATTTTAAATGGTTTGATCCCCAGTCTTCCCCATTTGCAATCCGAAGTGTCCTCCGGTTCCCAGTCGGATCGCTGTCATGGGGGTTCACTCAGTATTCTGTCGGAGCCGGTTATGGTAAATATCAAACATGTTTCAAATGTAAAGTTTTATAGTTTTGAGGCTCCAACACAATCAGCAGTGTTAGGATTATTTAAGAAACCCTCATGCTTCAGGAGTATTCGGTCAGATGTTCAGCTCGGACTGGCCTCCATTCGGGGATTGCCCCCGCAATTGTCAGAAAGGGCAAACCGGGGGTACAATGGGCCTGATTATCCTAAAGTGTGCACCACACATAGACAGTGTAATAACTATTTCTGAAAATGACAGAAACCTTTGAGAAAATGTTATTTAATCTACCCGAAAAATTTAAATAAACACATAAAGTCAGACTATTGCATAAACCTACTGCTGCCTCATTATGCTATAGTGTGCACCAGCCCTTACCGTACAAATGAACACATCAACAGTGAATGTGAAAACAAATGAAATTGACAGAAGCCATCCACTATAATGGAGGAGGTGGGATTCATGAGTTGTGGCGATCAAGATGCTTTGGCCTCACTTTTGGGCAGCTGTCATCAGGTCCATCTTTATACCCATTCTACAGAACAAACATTGCACATGAATGCTACACTGACATCAGATAAACTGTTGATTAAGCGACTGTTACAGTCGCTTAATCATTCTTGATGTTTGCTAATCTACCTGATTTGATAAACACATAAAGTCCAACTACTGCATGAACCTACTGCTCCCTTATGAGCTTTCTCAAGTCGAACGTGAGCAAGGTGATTAAGTGTCTGCTCACATACACACAGACTGAGGTATGAGACGTATCTTTGAGGGGCAGGTTTCCGCCCCATAGAGGATCCCTCTGTGTCCATGTAATGGTACACCCAGATATCCTGTGTCAAATCTTAAAGGGCTTTGAGAGCCACTCTGTACACATCTGCACTGACACTGTGTTTCTAAAGTTTTTGGTAAATGTAGCCGTCCATTGGGAACAAGCAAAGTCTATAAGATCATTATTACACACACACACACACACACACACACACACACACAGACACACACACACACACACACTTGACAGCCTTATATGAACACATTCGGTCTTTGTAGCACTGGCACTGAAGTTCTAACTATTAGTCAGATACCCTACTGAGAATAAATGTCAGGGATGGTGCACATTTTCTGAATCCTGAATCAGCAGGACTCAAGAGGTAGTTGAGATAGAAGTTTTTTCCTCTGTATCATCGATCAAAGTGGCCGCAGTGTTACTGTTTTCAGTTTTTTTTCACAGTGTTAAGTCAAGGCAGGACTGCAAAGACAGGCACAAGTTTTCACATTTCTTCAACTGTGTTTGCTTTTTAAATCCTTGTTTGAGAATCTGTGGAGGTGTTCTCTAGCAACAGACACTGCTTTGGGAGAACAAGGAGACTGAGAGACAATTTCTAACTTTATAACTGTATAGACAGACACTGCATTTACCAAGTTTAAGGCATATAATGTTTCATTTTCAGTCATCTGTCTTAATTTTCCATCAAAGTATGTTTATGATGTCGATTGTTAAATGCAAATGTGTTAATAACAAACTTGAAGCTGCTCCACTAAGACATTAGCTTATCGTGCTTCAAATAAAAAGGATACAATCTACACAAGTACATACACTTCAAGAAATGTATTCCACATATGCAATTTATAACAATTTAAACAGGATTTCTGCAAATAATGTGCATGTTTAAATAAAATAATGACCACAGTCAAAGAGTTATGAGGAAATAATTCAGTATACAAGACTTGTACTGACATATTGACCACTTTGATGGATTAGTCCATCATCTTCAGACACAAATCAGGGGAGCTCTTTTATTATATTATTGTCTCCGATTTAACAGTTTCTCATATGCTATTGCTCTTTTAATTTGTCAGAACAGAGATCGAAGTAAATCCTCAGGACAGAAGAGGTCATTGTTTATGTGTAACTATAGAAATATGAATACCACGTTGCATTGTGTAAATAGTTTTACCTGGTTTGTTGTTTTGCAGTGGGAGAATCAGGGGAGGGCTGATTGCCAGGACTTTATTTTAAAGCTAGAAACCTGTTGGAGACCTGCGTTAACAAGGCACACTGTCACACAGCAAAGCAAAGGTCTCCCACAACAAACATTTTCTCACTTTTGTGAGAGGGGAAAGAGAAGAATTGGGTTAGGGGCGACTTCATCACAGTTTCCTAATATAGCCTTCAAAAATAGGATGGAGAGAAATAACAGGCCTAATGAAAAGGTACATTATTATTTATTCACAGAAAGACACGAAATAACGACACATGTTGTACATGATGGCTACACTCAAAGTACGAAGGCGTCATGATTAAAAACATGTTGACTGGATATTTAAAATTTGCATGCACCCTGAGTGAATCTTCTTTCTCTTAAGTTGCTGAGTTGGGTCCAAATACTGTTTTGCACTGGTGAACTGTTTGGATCTGGGTCCGCCAGAGGATAATCTCCCCATGGGCTGGCGTTGAAAGATTTTCTTAGCTTTCGACTCCCAGCTGTCTCTCAGGTGGGAGATTTTTGTAGAGTCTTGCGCTAAAACACCCAGAAGCTACAGCCTAGCCAATTATTGCATTGTCCTGGGGAGACAGTCGCTGCTGGGAATACATTTGAAGCTTGTTACTCTTTTGTGACTGAATATGTGATTAGCTTACTGTAGCACAAAGCCTGAAATCAAAGAAAATCCACCTACATTACAAACACCTCTATGTTTTCTCAACCTTTGGACTTTACTGGTGATTCTGGTCTCTGTTACTCTAAGGCGGTGTCCCAATCCAGGGCCTTCCTCCCTTAGAGGACGCTGTCTACAGGATGCAAAAACCTGAAAGGCTGAACTTAAATGAGACGGCCTCGTCGAGAGAGAATGTACGTGATCTGCGTCACCAGCTTGTTGCTTCCATACTGTTGTCACTTAGCAACAGAGTTGTGTTGTGTGTGACTAGATGGTGTAAGTGCTTCTTGTTTTTTTCTAACATGTGTACCATTCGCTGTTTGGTTGAGTTGAAGCTTGATATTTACATGTTGGTCTCCTCGCTTGCCGACTCCATTATTTCTATGTCAAATAATTTGTCACCAAAAAGCAATGAATCCTCGGATAGGTTGGTTCTGAGATGGATTCACCCATCCAAATTTTGTTGCGCTGAGTTGAAAAGACGCTTTGGTCGGCAGCATTTGGAGGGAAAGTAGCTGCCTCGCTGGCCTTCAAATGCAGCCCCTGAATTGGACACAGCTTTTGACGGAGCCAGGCAATCGTTTTAATTTCTCTGTGCTGAGCTTTATTGCTGTATCTGTGCTAAGCTACACTGAAGTCAGCAATAGACATGCTTACCTACAAGTGCCAGTGATCATCCCATCTGGTTCCCAGCAAAAAAAGTGAATTGTATATCCGAAAATGTCCAAAACAGCTGTCTAAAAATAAACGATTGTTTTCATCATCTGAATCTCTGATGAGGTAATGTTTAATTATTTGATATCAATGTTTTTGGGTAAAACTACAATGTGGATAATTGAGAGATATTGGATGTGTGTGGAGGACAATAGATAATATTTGGATCAAACATTACAAGTAAAAATAACAATGAAGTATTATTGTCATTATTACTATAATAACTATTATTAGTCATGAACTTGTTCTCTTCACCCTGCCCTTTTGGCTGATAGCTCCTCAGGTGATCGGTGTCAGCATAGCCCTTCAGAAACCATCTGGATCTGAAAAGGAGCGCCCTGTGTATCAGGGCAGACCTCTGTCCCAGTCTCTCCAAATTGCAATCATAATTCATAAAGAATATACTCATAAAAATGAATGGGTTATTAATCAGTGTCCCCCCACCGGACTAGTACCTGCAGAAATTTTATTAACTTTATTTTGAGCACATTACTCTTCTATTACCCTCTTGGAATACACCATATTCAGAGGTGCGGCTTAATTGTCTCCATATTTCTATGTTGCCACTGAAAGACAATGATGAGGGGGTTTTAGTGGGTCTCTTAATAGAACTTCCTCTGCACGTCATTTCCAGAGATTAGCAGATGTGTTTGATACATTCATTACCTTCCCGGCTCAGGATAACAGAGAACTGAGGTGGTGTTTTGCATGATAACCACACTAGACAAGTTTTTCAGTTCTGTTTAAGACATTTAACCGGGGGGAAATTGATGCTGTAAGCTGAGCCACTGCTGGCAGATGGCAATAGGTGGGATGAAAACAGGTTGTAAAAGCCTCAGGTTATGATTAAGCGGACTGCTAGATAAAGCACATTGCAACACTATGCATGTTGCATAGTGATCAACAATTGTTAGGCAGCAAAGGAATCATCCGTCCCTTCCCAACATGTTTCAGGTCAGTGCAGATAAATACACACGATTCCTAAGTCTTTTGTATACGATGACTCCTGTAATCAAACCCAAACAGACTTTTAAAGACATCCATATGAATTCTGTGAGTAATCCATACCTTTGGCCAGATGAACTGGAGCTTGGTAAAACAGTAAGGCCCGACCTACTGGACAAACTAGAGTCTGAAGATACATTTCAATCAGCTTCTGAGAGGGAGAACCTTTTATCATTTAGATGAATGACTGAACGCCAATTAAGGACTTCTTTCTTCTGCAAATATCTCATACAGGTCAGAGCAGCTGAGACCAAATGTTGCCAAGGAAGGGATGAAAGCTTAGGAAGGAAAGGAAAGTGGTGACTACCAGCATCATGGCCCTCAGGAGTACACTGAGTTTTGTTAATTAATACATAAATCATAAATTGTCGTCATTCCTTAGACTGGGGAACTTGAGCTTCAAACTTATGAGTCTTCAGTGTGTGTCCGTGGTGTGTGTGTCAGTGTGTGTGCATGAATTTTTGGATGAGACTGACTTTGGAATAGAAGGAGAAAAAAAATAAAAAAACTGCTGCTCTCCTCCTTTCCTCGCCCTCCCTGCCCACACCAGCCCCCCGAGGAGGTGATCGGACGCATCTGTTTCCCGGAGATAAAGGGCTGCTCACCACTTCCCCAGAGCTGGGAGAAGTTGGCACCACGCACGCTGGCAGTCTGCTCGTGTAACAGACCCTGTCACTGACACTGAGGGAGAGACAGAGGGAGAGTGAGGGCGAATCGGGCTGAGAAAGACTCAAAAGGGTAGGTGAGATGTTAAAAGGGTGTAGTCAGGGGGAAAATCACGAATAATTCATATTACAAGTATTAACAACCAAACACTGAAGGGTTACTTCCTCACACTGGAATGTTAATGTGAAAGGAATAAAAATAGTTTTATCTAAAGCAGAGATTTATACGAAATCAAATGGCCCTCAAGGACAATGTGTTTCTGCAAAAAAATTATAATAAGAAAGTAAAGGTTAACCTGCTGCATTTATTCCCTTCACAAGGGAGGTAATGTTTGCATAGGTGTTTGTTTGACTGTTAGACTGTTAGTTAGCAGGACTAGTTAAAAACTACTCCCACTATTTCAATGGAAATCTGTGGACGTGTGGTGCATGATCCCAGGAAGATCCCATGAAATTCAGTTCAACAGGCTGAGCCTAGATTTAATTGTTTCACTTTTTGTGACACAGCGAGGGTTTTAGGTATTCACCCCTCTGAGCAACCTTCTTTTTGTTACTTTTTAATGTCAATAAACTGTTATTTAAGATCAATAATAAAACTTTACAGCACACAAGGATAGGTCCTCCCTCCTAAACAACAAAATAGGTGTCTATGTTTGACCCAACAAAATAAACCATATCACCGACTCAAGCCTAGGCCACATCGTGTGTGACGGCTGTGTTGTTGATCTGCTCCAGTGTTTATACTACAGAGCTGCTACTTGAGTGTTCAGGTATTAATACTGTATTTCTTTGAATAAAAGTAAGACAATCAATTAAATATGAGGACACTACAGTATGAAGCCATGGATCTTCCAGTCTCGCAAGAACAATACAAACTTTTTTTAAACTGATAAATTCAGTCCACTGAAACTTGGAAGACTAATTGTGCTTACATGAGTCTTGCTGTTCTTGGATTGTACCCTCATGGTTGAATGCACTTGTAAGTAGCTTTGGATAAAAGTGTCATCTAAATGATACTTTATGTAATGTAATGTTACCTAGAGTGCTTTTACTTTGAAATGAGAACAGGAAGAGAATATTGAAAAATAATTATGTTTCTGACATATTTAACAGATAAACATTGTAAGTAACTCTCTATCTTGCTGTGGACCGTTTTCAGTAAATTAAGAAAATATTTGCCAACCTTTTCAAAAGGGCAACGCGGCTCACACGCCGGCAGGGTGGCTGCTCTTACCTGATAATATGGACTCCGAAATGAAACGATAAGATGTTCAGTGATGTACACGTGACACTCATGCATCCAGCGGGGCCCGGCTGCCAGCGTTTGCTAACTGCTGCTTATAAACTCCTTATTAGGGATTTTTTGCTTTCTTTTAAAGAGATGGGCGTGGTCATTTATGCCACTGTTACATCTGTCTGGTAAATATGCAGCAACTGCAAATGGTTAGGGGGCATACAGCAAACAGTGAACGAAAAATCCACCTGTCAGCAACTGTAAAGATATTTTTAATCTGCATTGTAAAAAAACAATTTCAAACAGTAACAGGGCTTATGTGGAATCCTTGATTCTAGCCTTTGAGCTAAGTTTAAGTAGTTGGCAGCTGATATTTTATATCTACTGTTGGCCAGATATGACTATATCAATTCTCTCTCTACTTCTCAGTGAACAAGCCTTAAGTCCAACAATTCCTTAAAGCAACTAAATTAAATCTACATGATGAAGTGTAGAATAAAAGGACGAGACTCTAACACGCATTTTAAGAACGAAATGTAATTTCTTTCCTGTTAGGGAAATCCTCAACTACAGTAGCTGTAGGCAAAAAGAAAGAAAAAACAATACTGTATATTACTGTATATGTTTTTAATGGAAAGAGTTAATGGCATGCAATGTATTCTCTTAAATTTAACACATTAAAGAATAATTGGATAAATATTTTAGTCACTTCCGAATATATATAGGCTTCTAAAACCCTTTCAAGTTTCTTTCATTACCTTGCATCTATCGTTAATATCTGCCTTCTAATTAATTTTCGTTTGGTGAGCTATCACTCCCATCTCTTCACGTGTGAGTGCATGCTGGAGACACATGAATCAAAATACACACATACACAGACACACGCACACACACACTCTCACTCACACGCATGCACACAGCGTACACACAAACCCCCTGAGACCAAGCTCGATACCAGTCTGTGTACAAGCTTTCCACTACAGCGTCTCTGCTTTCATTTTCCCAAATGAAGGCTGTCCCATATGCTCCAGCACAGGGAATATCAATACACCAACTATAGTATTCAAGAAGATCAATACAGCAGAATATTCTCTCTCTCTCTCTCTCTCTCTCTCTCTCTCTCTCTCTCTCTCTCTCTCTGTGTCTTTCTCCTCCTCCTCAGATCACTGGAGCATTTTTATATGGGGTCACTGTGACACAGATCCTGAGTGCTGTTATTCCCCCGAAAAACTAATTTAGAAGTTTGGTGAGCAATGGTCTGTGTGACCCAAATAAGAAAAATGCCCTTGGATTTAGGTATTTAGGTTGCGGCTGGAGTTTTTATACGTATGAAAGATGAGTCTCTTGACAGTTGTATGCTTGGTGACGAATACATATAAACCCCATTAATAATTGTTTAACAGTTTGAGCACAATCTTAAACTTCAGTGATTCTTAATGATGGACCCCTTCTTCATGTCTTTGGAGAGAGACGGAGACAAAGGGCCAGATGCATATGCAAATCAATACCAATACAAGTAGAACAGAACTAATTATGTCAGTAGTCTATTAAAAATAAATGACTCAAGACTCTGCACAGAAGAAGGCATGTTTAATGTATACCTTCATAAATATGTATACAGTGAATAATGTTATGTATTTAGTAAAGTAGTTATATTAAATAGAAGTTGTGGACAGAGAGAAGTAATATCCTGCAGGAGGATATAGACTTAAATACAGCACAATGCAGAGTGAATAACAACAGCAGCTTCAGTTTTGTTCAAGTGGTGTTTAGCAGGATGTAGTTGTGGTGTTTCCAACAACCTTAACCATTGGAGACATTTTGTGTCTGACTATTCCCCCTAAGACCTCAAATAGAATTCACGTGGACAAACCAAACTGTGGTATGGGTTTGGGAGGAAAGTGTCATAATTCAGTGTAGGTCCAGGAATTATTTGTCAAATGTTTAAGTATGTTGGATATCTATGTGAGCAGTTTGGTGCAGATAAAAATATCAGCCTTTCAATCAATCTTCAGCCTTTGTGGATGTATGCAGTCTTCAGAATGCTAATTTAGTTTCATATAGTTATTGACGAACAGTAAGTTATCCCAACATCTTAACTATTTCAAAAATCTGACAGAAAACAGTATTATTTGCATATATTTCAACATTATTTTGACGTTTCATGACAAACTGGGACAAGCCTTGTGCGTGTTACAGTAAATCATAATCACATAATCTCATTTGTGGTATTGTCACATAATCCAGTTTGTGTCCACAAATCCATATGTTCACATAATTCATGTCCAGCATAAGCTATCTGTGTTTCAAATCTGGCTAATTCATTTAGAACTCAATGCATGAAATGGCACCAATACACAGGGATGAAAGCAAAGTTAACAAAAAACTGATTTGACTAAAGGAAAAATAATGAAAGGGAAAATGTCAGTTGAAATGAAATAATAATGAAACTGATATTCATGTAAATGGGCTCTCTCTGTTGTTCTGTGTCCATTCGACTCTATGGCTGTTATCTGTGTACAATTAATTTTGAGCGTAATCATTCGATACACAGCGGATCAAAGCATCTCAGTGGGGCCTCTGATACAAGGGATACACATCTCCCAGCTAATTATTGATTGGTTACAACACTGTTAATGGTTGTTAGCGCAGAGCAGTGATGAAAGGCAAATCTCTGTTGTCATTACATATTAATGATTCTGTTACGGAAATTTAAGAGTTTCTTTCTTTTTGTTTCACTTGTTAAATGAATATTTTTTAATGAGGAATACAGTTGCCAATTGGCATTTAATCTCTCATCTTGCAACTCCTAATTTAACTTGCTGCCCTGCTTTGAATCAATACCAAATTATTTTGAAGTTCATTAGGAACCTATTATTGTTTGACAGTAAACTCGTTAAAATGGTGACTTGGATGGATAATTGAATTGCTCATCTCCTACAGCAGAGAGTGGTATTTACTTATTTATTAATTTACTTGCTTGTTATATAGTTCTGTAGCTGTGCTTGGTAACGGTTTTGTGTATATTATTTCTGAGCACTTTTCGTGGCATATTTGCAAAAGAGAACATTTAGAATTCTGGATTACCATACACACCTCTAAAAGACAAAATTTCATTCTTCGTTCGTAACTTGTGCTTATTCTCCAACAGATGCTGAGATCGTTGAATCTTTCATAACACTTCATGTAAATTCTGTTTTAGAATACAGGCTCCGCACCTGACTCAAGGCCACAGTTGCCATATTTTACATGTATTACTCTATTGAATCACCTTGACAGGATTTTCTTTTTTATTTTGACATATGTTTTTACAAGTAGGTTTGAATAAAGAGCTATTGGTTGAATTAATCAATATGTATACTGATCCAATATATTAAAGATATTAATGCACAAGGTGAGAATGGAAAACTGAAATAAAATGATAGAAATAAGCTTATCCATCACGGGCACAATTTGAGGTTTTATAAATAATGAAGAAAATATATGTATCTGTACATCTGTCCTTTTCCGAAGCTGTTTGGTTAAGGGTCACAGAGACAGCAGGACAAGCTGATCCATCAGTCTGTCCCAAAGTCTCTCCACAGTCAGTCATGCCTGGAGCACCTTCAAGGGAAGGTGCCCAGGGGAGCATCCTTCTCTGTCAATATGGAGGAGCAACACCTCCTCACCTTTGAGCCTGCGCCAGTTAAATCCACTATAGTTTTCAGACCGACTGTGTGGACATCTCTAGGTTAGGGTCACAATGCAGATCAAGTTCGCTAAAACTATGACTGTTGGCTACACTTCTTGTGCCATATCACAACTCATCTGCAAATCTGTATGTCTTTTACAGGTACCTGTTCCTCCACTGCCAGTGTCAGAGACAAACTTGAACTAAGATTCATATGGAAATTTTACTTGGACAGTGATAGATTCTTAATAGTGTCTATGAATTTCCAGTATAATCCATTGATTCATCCATCATCTATACCTCTTATCCTTTTGAGGGTCGAGGGAGGTTAAAGCCAATCCCAGCTGACATTGGGCCTAGTGCACCCTGGACGGGTCGCCAGTGTATCACAGGGCCAACATACAGAGACAAACAACCATGCATGTTCACATTCACACCTACAGGCAGGTTAGAGTTGATAATTAATCTAAGCTGGATGCCTTTAGACTGTGTGAAGGAGAGCAAACCCATGCAGGCACAGGTAGAACATACACCCACCATACATAAATGCATATTTCTTATTAAAAAAGTTACCGTTTAGATTAAAAAAGCTATTGAATCATGCACTTGATCCAAATAAAACATTTTAACCAACCTCCTCTGAACTTGCTGTCCAGCAATGTTTGTAAACTAGATATCCAAAAGTTCTATTGTTTTTCAATGTTAACTCAAGCAAAGGGGGTCTCAAGACACTTTATTGTCACATACTTCTACGTTATTACAAATTTGTCAGCATTTTGGAACATCAAGGTAACTGTACATTGACTTCTAATGTCTATATAGCACATTTGGTTATTCATACTTCAGACTATACAACAACTCGCTGGGCAGTTCACAACACGTGACATGTTATCTGGTGATGGTTAGTCTTGTAAGTTCAGACTGCACAACTAACTGGCAACAAAGGGTCACACCCTACATGATGTTTCTCCAGGAGCAATAACTATATTAATTAACATATTGATTAATATGTCCGATTATAAATAGATATTTAGCCTGCTAGAAATCCAGTCTGAGGAAGCTATTAGTTGCCAAGATTCTCAAATTGCATCTTTGAAAGGTTCATATAACGATTGGCGACTGCTTTTATCTGTGAGTTTCAAGACTTGTCAGCTAATGGAGAATTGTAGTAAAAATTTTCAAAATAGGCAGTTTGGTCAATGTGGGTTCAGTCAACTACAATTTAGCTACTGCTTATTTTATTGCCATCCTCAATTAGCTATTTTCCCATGCAGCTATAGTGGTAAATCTCAAGAAACGAACATTTAACTTGAGGATTAAATAAATTCCTTATAATGAATGAAAACAAAGCAGCTTCTACATGAAACAAAGTGATATAGAATATAAAATTGTCCTTAGTAGTTTTAGATTTTTCTCAGAGTAAAAACATGATGTGGTGAACTGAGCACAGCCTTTAAACGTTTGAACAATGTGAGTATCAGAACTTCACCCAACATACTCAAATAAATTATATATTAGCCTTTGAGCCTAGCTGTCTGCAACATACCGTTCTATCTGCTGTTAAATATATATATACATACAGTTGTGGCCAAAATTTGTAGAACACCTTTAGGATCTGACAAAACTGACTTTTTTTTTGCCTGCAAAACATGATTTAATTTCATAATGTTCATGAAACATGCAGATGGTTGCTCTGAGCACAAACAACAGATGAAGTGAGTCCTACTGTTTTTATCCATTTTTAACTTTAATAATTGGAAACAAACTGGACAGATCTATTGTACATTCTAAGGAAAGCCTTTGGCTTGAGTTGCAGAAGGCATGGGATCAAATTAGTGTTGAAGTTCTCAGGAAATATATTGACACTATGCCAGAGAGATGTGCTGCTGTAATTGCTGCAAAAGGTGGACATACCAAATATTAAAGTTAAAAATGGATAAAAACAGTAGGACTCACATCATCTGTTATTTGTTTGTGCTCAGAGCAACCACCTGCATGTTTCATGAACATTATGAAATAAAAGCATGTTTTGGAGGCAAAAAAAGGTAAATTTTGTCAGATTCTCAAGGTGTTCTAATAATTTTGGCCACCACTGTATATATATATATATATATATATATATATATATATATATATTACAGTGTATTTTTACACTGCATGATAAAGTCACCTCTCATAAAGAATAAGATCATGATAATTTTGTATTTGTATCAGAGTAAAATCCAACACAGTTTCTGACCGATGATTCAGAGCAGTGATTCAGTTGTCACTTGATAAAATAAGAATAACATTGGCTGTGCCAACATCAGTACACAACCATTCACAAGAGAACATCACAGCTATTGAATCACTCATTCAATTTAAAGATGCGGGGGCGATTCAGAGAAGCACTGGTTTCACATGGAAAATCCAGAAACATGACAGATGCTGTTCATGTTTGATTTGGGTAAATACGCGTACTGCACGTCTTACTGCTAACACAAAGTACTTCTGAAGCCAACTGATGTTTCCTCAGAAACCTTCCAAGAACTAATCAGTTCAAATAACAGTGATTGCTCTCAGTAGAAAATTAATCAAATTTTCTGTCAAAGCAGCTGCCAGTTACTTAAGATCTGATCTCTTTCATTCTTTAGCCCTCATTTTTCCCCTCCCTCACTTCCCCACACTCTCTTCAGGCCCTGGTTAATTAAAATGGAGAGGAAATGATTTGCTGTCAGTAATTCAGGACAACTTATAGTAGAAGTTAATTGTAGGGCACAGTGAGCCATAAATAACATTTTCAACCAGTGGTAGAACATAAAATACACTTTATCCTGTTGGATAAGCTAAATTGACTTACTTGACAACTGGTGAAACACCTACAGCAGATACTGAAAGTTTGTAATATGTTAGTTAGGTGACCATTTCATTTAATAGACCAAATGACGTCAGATTGGCTGAGATCTGTTTATATACAGCATTTTCTTGATGTATCTTTACTTCTACACATTTGATTTTGCTGAAAACTGTGCAGTGGGGTATGCATTATTTCATAATCCAACACGTGCATGTATACACTAACTAAATGTATCATTATTAATATTACACTTCCAGTGGGAAGTGATCCACATATATGTTGTGTTAGGAATTTTACTTATTATTACAAAGGAGCTATTTTCATATGTGATATTTATGTCTTATTGCCATTGACGCCATCTTTGAAAATGTTTCTATGTATGTTTATTTATAACATCCTGGGAAATAAATGCATTTATTATGCCAGGTATTGAAAGAAAAACATGTTTGGTGGCTGGGTATATGTATTTATTTACAACATTATTATGTTGATGGGATTATCATTCAGCGGTTTTAAGAAAGAAAAAATCCAGGATTTACAGGTGGACAATGATCAATTCTAAGCTTTATAGTTTAGAGGAAACATGTTGTTTAATAATACATCAAATAAAATAAACACAGAGACAAAATGTTACTTTATTTCTAAATATTATATGATTAAATGCATATATATTAGATCACATGGTTCATTTGCATGGACTAGATCATGAATAGAAACAAAGAGAGCAAGCCTGAGACTGGGGACTGCTGGTAGATTTAGGCCCTGGGGGGTTTGAACCATAGCCCAGAGTCCTGTTGAATTCTGTACAATGATCATAAAGGCTCATAATGCAACTTTGCTTATGTTGAGGGGGAAGTATGTCAGGAAATCCCATACTCATACCTGCTAAGAAAAGGTCTTACTCATGCAAATGTGCAGTAAGTTTTATGGTATCATGGCACAGAACGGGCATATCATTATTACAGTACTAGTGCAGTGCCCCTTTTGTACCTGTCTGTGTGAATGCTGTGGAGCTACTTCAGAATTATTCCTTGTCAATCGTGAGTAACTCTTTTATTGTTATTGTGCTGAACATTGTGTGCTTAGCTTTTTATAAACTGTTTATGGTGCAAGGTGAAGTTAGAAAACTTTGTATTTATGATACCTAGTTTATCTGCATTGAAGATTTTATAGACAATGTTTTTCATTTCTAACCCTAACCCTGACCCTAACCCTGGGCCTTACCCTAACCGTAACCCTGTTCACGTGTGGTTTATATATGAGACAACTATTCAAGACACAGGCTCTGTATTACGGCTCAGTATAGAGCAATTCAGCAGCAAGACTAACATTAAATGAAATAAAATGTGTTGTTGTCATGACAGTGATCAGCTCCCATCACGGGTCATTCTGTCCGTCTCAGTCTTATTTGGTCAAATAAAACAATGACATTTTAAAAATGATATTATATCGCAGTTTGACCCACTTGCCAACTGCTGCTACAGTTTAACCAAAGACGTTGAAGACAACATGATCAACTCGGTCACACACTGACTGCTTCAGAGTGCTGCCTGTTTATTCACTATTATAAATATTGAATGAACCGCGTGTCTGAATCGCACAAAACTCAGCACTCTGTACTTCCCTTGGCCATAAACAACACACATGGCACAAGTGTGAAGCCGATCAAATAAATGGTTTACAAGATATGCATTTCACATACAGACACCTTTGTGAGATTAGTATGAGGCTAATATCAAATCCTGAGAAACAAAGAAACGTTATTAAGACCAGTTTCCACACTCCTTCACAAAGGTTGGCAAATCCCTGAGATCATTCTAGTAAAATGCTACGAGTATGGTTCTAATAAATTTGGTCTACAATCTACAATGCTGGTTCTGAGGATTATAGATTATTAATGATTCATTAAATCTTCTTGTTAATCAAACCATTAGTAATCCGCCATGCCAATATGGAAACACACACATTTGTGATGGTTCTGGTTCATATATTTGAGCTTTACTTTCATTTACATCACTTCTTATCTTTATGATCACATTTTTCCAGTAGTTACTGCATAAAAATGCTAATATTTCCAAAGACCCACACTTTACGGCGATCTTTCATGTTTCCTGGATTTTCGTTTTTACCTCTCAAACTATTAACTACCATTTTAGTTGGCTGTCTTTAAACCATTTACTTTTTATGTCAGATCGCATGAAGACAGATAGTTATCATGCCTAGCAATGAGCACTAACTATTGTTAGCATATCTCTGCAAAGTTATGCAATTTCATGCTTCTCTTAGTAGATCCAGCCTATAATCCCATTGTTCACTGCACAAAATCCAATTTGCACCAATTTCATACACTGCTGCACTGAATTTACACCAATCTACAGAATCTACCTTCAGCGTTTGAATACATTTTGCACTTCCCATATATCGTGTTACAGGAAGTGATACTGACAGCTGTATACTGTAGCTAGTGTTTTTAGTTTTTTTAGTTTTGGATTGCACATCCTTTAAAGTCATCACTGTTATTCCTGATTACAGACAAACAAACCTCACTCTGAGTTAACATCTATAATCCTTTCTGTCAAGTTGTAGGTTATGTTTGTCATGTGTAAGTTAACAAAGGGTCAAAAGTACAATGAAAGGTACTGGACGAGAAGAAACAGGTCAGCTCAGTTCAAAATGTTATTCATATAAAATCACGCTAGAAAGAGCTTAAATACAATACAACACTTAAACTATATTCATTTAAAAGGTGCAGTGTGACATTTGTTTCAATTGATGTGACAACTTTAACTGTATGAGTGTGTGTGAATAAGTTATTGCACATGTGAATAGTTATTGCACTGTGTATCAGTTACCCCACATTTTTTCCAGAGTTGAGTGAGATAAAAAAAGTCTTTGCCTCCTCAGATTGTCATAAGGGGATTGTCAGTTATCCGAACAACAGAAGGAATTTAGATCGAATGGGAGAGCATAGAAAGAGAGAAGTGGAATATTTACACAGAAATATTATTAATTGCCAGTCATACAGAAACAAATGATAGTATTACAATATTATTGTTAGTGCAGAGAATAGAATAGAAGGGTTGGTTTTAAATACATTTAAATGTTAGCAGACTGACAAAAAGATGATGTGTATCATCCAAAACAGTCAAAGGGCCTCGTCTGCTTATAGGTGCAGCATGCCACAGCTGCATCTTCTGTACTCTTGGATTATTGATGCTGCTGAAATTATTCAGAAGACCGTGCCAAAGTGATATTTCATTATTTGCTATCCCCAAAAATTATTTGAATACTCTTTATGCTATCATTCAGATAATCTGCACAACCAAACAGCTTTATTGCCTCCTCAATGAACTACCGATGCCAACCAGCCATAGCAACATGGAAGTCAAGCACGAAAGAGAAGCAGATGTGTGCTGCTCAATTAGAGGGGGAAATAAATGTAAAAAAAACATCTTTCGCATTCATTCAGTCATTTGCGCGGGGGAGATGAGTTTCAATGCGATGACGCACTCTTTCAGCTTTCATTGATTCACTGAGGGAACTGCTTGTGGATGCAGTTGGGGTCCATTAACTGTGATACTTTTCCAGGATGCTTGTTGTGTGGACCATTATTAAACTCCAGTTAACAGCTGCAGAAGACCATATTAGCTAAACAGAGATTGTTGTTCGTGACACACTCTCATATCCCAGCACAGCGAGAGCACTAAGAGACTTTGTGCCATTCTAACACATCTGCTTTCAAACATTAACAATGCTTCATAGCCTCTAATGGACTCCCCAGGGTAAACATGTCGATTTCTGAGAAGGGTTCCATGCAGACTTTTCTACATTTGTTTATTCCTTTTTAGAGAATTTGAATACTTCGATTTTCTGTGTGTGCATGGTGTTGGTGCTCTCCTTTTAAACTGGTCAGGAACTCAGTACATCACGGTATTGGTCTAAGCAGCACCCTTACAAAACAAATTGGTGACAAAATACTGATGAGAACATTCTAATCACCCATCCTCAGAGATGGGATGTAGAAATGTGCATTTACTTTGTTAGTGTATGGAAGTTCTGTACTTTATTCGATTTATTTTCAGGCCCTTTTACTCAACTGCTTATATCAGAAAATAGATGTACTTTGCCCTCCACTACATTTTTACAAAGCATTGTGTTACATCTTCCCATTAATTTGTTATTTCATTTAGCAGGTAACATTAGTGTGCATTGAAGAGGTGCCACTGTTGGGACTTATAAGCTACACTCTGCAAGTACTTTTACTTGTAATACTTTAAGTATCTCTAAGCAATTGCTTACTATTACTCAAACGAAAAATGTACCGTACTTTTACTTGTACATTTTTGTCAATTTGTACTTTTAATGAAGTAAAAGATTTAAGTACTGTCTCTACCACTTTCCATTCAGCTTATGTTTATCATGATAAAATGTTTGTCCTCTAAATGCTACGATATGTCAGATGCAACTTTTCTTTATTTGATCAAGAACAACAATCAGACAATCCATTCATCTATATACCCACCAGTCCTGAAAAACTCAATATTAGGTTATCAAGAGCACATGTGCAGCATCAATCTCCACCTTATGGATCCCTTTATTGCAGGGCCAGCATATCCTATATCTCCCTGCAGTAACTAATATGGGATTTTTCTCATTATAGGCTTTGTGATCACTAGACAGAAACAGGAGCTGTAAGTAGAAAAGGAAGAAAAACAGATGCACCACAGCAGATAAGGCGGTGGTGATCGATACCTCCAAATTCTAATAAGATTGACCCCCTCGGCAAATTGTATTGATCTGTAAGAAAAGATGCAAGAAATAAATGAATGGACACAAGGAGATCTCTACTTTCTGCATTCAGTTTTTTTCTGAGTGAGTCACTTTATGAGGGAATGATGTGCATAGGTTGCAATTAAAATATTGTTGTATTTACATTATTATATTCCTCCTTTAGACGAAAATCATTCCACGAGGCCTAACATGACTCTGTAAGAAGGAGTATATATTGAACACTAGAATGGCGCTCTGAGATCAGATACTTCCACCAAGGTTAAGGCCCTATCTTGCCATGTTAAAGCATTGTTTCCCATTTATTATCTCAACTGTGGGGGCATATTCTAATTTACACTGCCACAGTTTCATAATGAACATATAGCTATATCTATTTGTATTATTGCTCGTACTCTTGGTGTTTTGCTCTGTTACTGCCCTGTGTTACTGTGTGCAGTGCTATTTGCCATGTGCTCACTCATGCTATCGCACGCTATCTTCCGATAGGTTTTTACCATAAATGTTGTAAGGCCTCATACTTTCAGAGTCCCTGCACGTGGCATGCAATGCAGCTGTCTCTCCCACACAAAAAAATGTCTTTCACTCTTTACGGTCACAAATACATCAATGCAGACAAATGTCGTGGGTCAAAGGTCATAAAGAGCCATGTACATTTTCTCAACCACAGGAAGCAAATGTTTTATTCCTCCTCGCTCACACATATTGGAAGTGGTGGTGAGGTGAAGGGTTTCCACCTACACACTTGCATATGTGTGACCCTGCCCTCTGTGTACCTGTCACACACATTTATGTGAACAATATCCCAACTTAAAGCCGTTTTGTAATTTTATAATCTAACATAAAATTTTGTACCAAAGTCAGATATTGATGACACAATGTAATTCCGCATGTTACGTAGAATTCAACCCAGATCATATATACTAATCACATGAGAATGAATTCAGCAGGTGAGGAGACACACCGAGATTTTGCAACAACACTCGGAGTACAGTTTTTATGACCCTCAGATTTTTTCAGTAGGACTGACACTGCAAGCACTTTCTAGCCGACAGAATGATACATCAATCAAATTCAGTGGATACATTTTGAGACTAACCTTTAAAGTCACTCTGTTCTGCACAGTTAATTACAGAGCTGGCAACGTCCTCCAGTAGGGCCAATAATTCTCAAGATCAGGCCACAGGTCATTGATTTCAAATAGTTGAGCCAGTGTACTTGATCATCACTTTATGGCTGGCCACTTCAACTGCAGATGAATATGTTACTCAGACAAGACAGGTCACTGTAAAGGCCTGGCACAAAACTGTCGTCGGTTTTTCTCCACAGGCACATGAACAAAAGCATTCTCTAAACACGAGTCTCTGAATGCCTCTGTCTTGTACAGCTTATATATTTTTTTTGTAGATGGGTTGTTGGAAGAAATGTCGGACTCACTTGTTTGTTGCGGAGCGAAGACATGAGTTATAAATATGTTATAAAGTTATAAATATGTTCGTTCACATGGGTCAGAGTTAGCCTTGAAATATAAAAGAGGCCCCTGGTTTGACATATTGACTGATTGAAGTCAAGCAGTCAGACTGAAGATGCCTTTCAAACCAACTCTGCTTCACCTTCATTTCTTTGCCAGTGTTACATATATTACGAACTGCAACGGCTTCATTTGACACTGCAGTGTTTTTCTGTGTAATATATGCTTTATTTATCTGCCTCTCTGTGTGTTCTCCTTCTCTGTTATTCAGGAACACTCTCACCACTTCAGCTGTGTGATAAGATAATACAGCATCCATACACAGGAGCCTACAATAATGGTTTATTCAAGATTGATGTGCCATAGTCTGTTAGCCTAACATATCCCTATCTTTTGACTGTATGCGATATCAAATATTTTCTAAATAGTCCTAATAAAATATAAGTATGCAGAGCTGTAAACCCTCCCAGTCCTTGACAAGACTAGATACTACGTTTAGACAACACATAAAACTCGCTAAAACACTAGCTCACTTTATAGTCTTCTCCTGAAAGCACCTTTGAGTGCAGCTGGTGCCATAAACAATGACCATTATTTGAGCGATAAGAAAGAATGGCATGGAAAAAGCAATGCCTCTCAGTGGCTGTGCACACCGGGCTTATTTATTAATTTACTTTAGTATAGAAGAAAGCCCCAGGGAGTAGAATATTTTAAAAATCCATGATTAATGAAACATTAATCATGAATTTTGTACAGGGAACAGGAAGAGTTGTCACTCTCTATTTGGGCCCTTTAGTAGTTGGATGGAAGGAGGAGAGAGGCAAAAGGGAATACGGGGAGATCTTGGGTTGAATGTCAAGCAAGGAAAGGAGGGAGGGGGAACAGAAAAGGAAAATGATGGGGAAAAGACTTTGGAAGAGGCCTTTGACAATACCAGGGAACACACACACACACACATACACACACATACACACACATACACACACACACAAACACACACACACACACACACAGACACATATATGTATATATATATATATATGTATATACGCACACTTTATTAATTCATTTTGGCATCCACCTCTTTGAGTTCTGCGTGCAAGATCCTCCCATGTGGATGCAAATCATGAGGCTGTTAGAACTACAATAGCACTTGTCAATATTTGTGCCAGGTACAACAACCTTCTGCTGAATGCTAAGTGCCCTAATCGAAGAAAGAGGCAGCAGAAACAGGAGACTTCAGCGTGAATCCCTCCGAAGCAAACATTCCTGTGTAGCATGGATGGATCGGGATGGGTGGAATGAAAGGATACGATGAAATAAACATGGCAGCTGCTTCTCTTGTCAACTCTCAGTGATTTGACAGTGGTGGCACCATTGAGCGGCTGCTGATAACAGTGGTGGCGGCTTTGAGAGAGCAACAAAATTCTGCAGTGTTACCCCCGGCATACTAATTCAGCCTGCAGACGATGTGTTAGATTTAACTTCTGTTTGTTACTTCCATTAACATTCATCTTGGGTGATCCAATCACAAGTGGACATGTCTGCGGCCAAGACATACTGAGAAGACATTTACATCTGATTACTCAAAACAAATTGAGAGGTAGTGTTTAACTCCTGGGCCACATGGAGAGAACGGTCTGCTCAGCTGATTCTCAGACTGACAAAGTACATACAACTCCCACAGTTGGTTCTCAAATCACGTAAACTGGCTTTGTCCAGGGGGGATCAGGGATTAGCACTGTTGCCACACAGCCAGGGTTTTTCTGTGTTGAGTCTGCATGTCCTGTCAGTGTCCGCAGGTGATTTTTTATGGGTACTCTAAATTATCTGTAGATGTGAGCGTGAATGACTGTTTGTCTTTGTATCTTAGCCCAAAACAAGCACTATCGATAATGGATGGAAGGATGATGGCTTTGTCCATTGAAACTTGCCAACAGGGATTGTGTTAACAATATTCACTGGATGCACAATTTCTTTGTCAATGTACATTCAGTCAGCAGTGACTAACAAGCAAGATAAACAAGATGATACGACGAAAAAAAGACCACATCACACACTTTGACTTGTTTGTTTACATGTTAAACAATATAGCAATGTTTTTAATACTAATTATAATCAGAGCAACAATGATTTCACACATGCACGTTTCTACATATATTATATATACGCAGAATGTCATGCTGGAAATGGGTTTCTGGAGGCCTCCATCTCATATCTGGTGTGAAATTCAAATCTGCGAGAGTCTCGATCTTGCAAATGAAAACTGAATAAGGTTGCGATTCATTACTCTGCTCTCGTCGAGCGCAGCAGTGGCGTTAGGTGGAGGAGAGGAGATGGAAGTAAAAGTGACGCAGAGATGATGGTGGAGTGGAAGCAGGGGGTGGTTGGTGGCACGGGCTAGAGTGGATTTTCTTCCCCTTTCTGCCTGCCTGAAATCCCTTACCCTGCAGGGCCGGGGTACAAAGACATACTGGGGCCACCAGGGTCAAGTCATTTCCTCCCTCTGCACCAATTCAGCCCTTTGGCATAGCTTGCATCTGACACTGATCCCACATCTGTCTGAGGCTAAAACCTGCTTGGCTTTTGATACAATCTTTGACCTACTCCTGACTGAAGCTCTGGCCATCCTGATGGGAGAAGCACAGCAACATCAAAAACATGACCCTAAAAGTCCTCTCTATCCCAAAAAGAGGCAGATTAAGAGCTGCTGTGGTTGTGAGTGATTCTGTAAATACATGACTTACTACTGTTATAGTTTTGAAGATAATGTGTCAGAAATGAATAATCATAAGTGCAAACACCTCTGGACAGTGGAACGTCAGAGTGCTTGATCTGTGATACAGAGCAAATTAAGTGTTGTGTTGGGGAATCAAAGGCTTTCCTCATGTTTTATTAGAGGTGTTCACAGTCAGTTGCCTGCCCCCTTGCTCCCACTTGCACCCTCCCTCTGCCGTGTTGCTCCATTTATCAAAAGCTGAAATAATGTGGCAGGGATTTATTATCTTATTCAGGAGCCAGGCTTCATTTGCACAACAGAGACCACAATCCTCAATCTGGCATTGATTTCTTTTGATTTATGTGGAACAAGCAGCGTTCGGAGTGCATGTTCATCGAGCCTGGTGCCCCCATGTTCTCCTTTGTTTACAGTGACAGTGATATGGACGATGATGAAACATGGGCTCATATCAACACCACAAGCTCTCCCGTGGATGAGCATTTAGGTGTTATGTGGCTCAATATTAATTTTGGAAGTGAAAACAATGTCTCTGATCAGCTGCAGTTGCCAGCTTTTCCTGTTGCTAGCCCTGCATCTGGTTTTACTGGAAATAAAAATAAATGACATTCTCACATGAGACATTGATGTTATTTTAATGTTACAGTGTGTATTCAAGTACAATTCTAAAGAAAACACTTCTCAATGTTTAACTGTTTATAAAGATGGTCAACATGCCTGCTCCTCGAAAATGAGGCTAAAGCATCTTGATCACCACCTGGTGGCCGGTTGCAATATAGGCCATTAACTCGAAATCCTCCATGTTAACGGATGGGATTTGGACCAAATTAAAAGTCAAATTTTCCTCAATGATGATTTCTGTGATTTATGGTATTTGTTATCACACTGATTTGTGTTTGAGTGTTTTTTAAGATAAGTTTGGTTGTTATGAATTATTTACATTCTACATAAACAAGGTGATAAACGGATGATACAGAATTGCGATTGGCAGGCACGTGTATTGGCAGGACCTCAGTGTTTTGTAGCTCATCTCTGTATACAGTAGCTTTCTGTACACACAAATGTGCCAAATGGTAGCAAATCATCGTCTAACTTCACATCCAGTCTTTGGCTTTAAAGTTCAGTTAATTGAGGTTTGTGTGCAAAGAGAAAAAAACTTAACTAGACATCCACAAGTTGGTTAAGGAAAGAAGAGAAAATTTTGCACATTTAAAATCTCAAACTTCGAGTCTTTGAATTAAGACAAGGTCATGTCCTTGAAATTGCAACTTTGACCATATTGCTGTAAAGTGGACATTACAGCAGCTTAGAAGAAGAATTGATCCTAAACTTGGCTGTTCACAGTAACAACATTGTTTCTTAAATGGCAGTAATCTACCAGAGAACCAGAAAGAAAGCTGAGCAGGTCATTCTGCTGCCATCAGGTTGAATTTGAGGGTCTTTACATTCACAGTCAATGAACCTTGTAAAAATTGCTGCCCTTTCTGTTCTTAAGGTTAAAACAAAGCTGCTTCTCACACTCTTAACCCAGAATCAATGTGAACACCAGTGGGAAGTCAGCACTTTCCTTCACAATCGTTTTACTTCCAATGTGGTGGAAGAGGGTAAAAAAAAGGAAAATATAACACTGACTTAAACTGCATCATACCTCTAAATCCTGAACTTTCTTTCGAATACAGAATATCCAGTAGGCTATCCATATTTCAGTTAAAAACATACTAGTTATGGCACAGTTATACAACTAAACTGTCATCTGTTATTGTGTGCATGTAGATGATTTCTTCTTTTAAGCGTGAGAGCAGCTTGAGAGTGAGAGCCTGTGAAGTCAAAGGTTAGAATAATGAGAGGCGATTCTATAACCCGAACAATTGCTTTTTGCTCAGCCGAGTCTGTTTCTATTTGGTAATCCTCTCTGTGTGGGTGAGGAGTAGTTGCTACACCTCGTGAAATGATGCCTAACTTGAAGTTTGGACCTGCTTGCGTTTCTCCTGGCAGGTCAACAAGGTTCCTCTTACTCTGTCATCTTCCTCTGTCTCTCCCGACAGCAGCAGCTGCGAGCGGGCTTACGGTGGCAACCAGAGTATGAATCACTGCTCACTGATCATGGTTGACATGACTTGTCAGTGTTGTTTCTTTGACAGTCTTATGCATATTCAGAGGTTACGTTCGGGGTTCGAATACAAACAACATTCATTATGCTGTACGTTAGTTAATGGTATACAGTTTGAGGGAAAGTTGGAAGCAACAGCAAACGGATCTTCAATCAAATTTACTGAACTTTGTATTGATTGGAACCGCTGCCGCTGGAGGCGAGCTGTACAGGCTTGTGTGTGGTTTTTGCCTCTGACTGAGATGCTAATATATGTGGGTGCCGTTATTGTATATTACTAGCTTGCGGGTTAGTGAGGTCAAAAAGAAAAAAACTTGGTGCCTCCTGTACAGTTTGACTTGTATATTTCATGATGGATGGGGATGATTGAAGAGCTGCTGCAGTGGATAGCATGTAATATTTGCTCTGGGAGAGATGACTTAGAACGCAGCAGTAATACAAAATTATTAAAATTATACATGGTACTTCCCTGGTTCATTAACTTGTCAAACCTATGGCTATTTTAGCTTGTTTCCAATTGAAAAAGTGGCAAGCTTACACTGTTTATCACAGGGGAAAATTGTTCATGAGATATGTCACATTCAGCATGCATGTGGTAGAAGCGCTCGTTGAGTTTGTGCTGTTTAATTTCTTAAGTATTACGACGAAAAAAGGATTCCATTGTTGTTTTTACACTAGTATGAAGGGGAAATCGTACTGTCAACATGTCAGGTTGTCTGGAAGGAATCGATCCAGCAAGCTTTTGGTAGGAGGCAGGAAACTGATACTAACAGACTCTTGGATTTTTGGGCAGATCAATCCAGGTTCGTCTTTTTTTGTCTCTCCGTGGAGTCGAACCAGAGACGGACCAGAGACCTTTCCTGCCCATAGTACAAGTTTCTGCCACAAGACCACCGCCTCTCCCGGAATGTATGTCGCAAATGAAATTGGTAATTTAATTTAAAAACATTTTTATTAGAAATCCTTTATTAATCACTGCATATTTTACATCCAACCTTCCGTTGCAATTCACAGATTTTCAGTTCCACCAGCTCAGAGGTGCTTTTTTTGTCCCTTCCAATCTGAAGCAAAACTTGTGTGACTTTTACCAAACAGCACTCCCTGTGGTCACCAGCTGTAACGACGGGACTGTGGCATTTCCCTACATTTCCCATGATTCTCTTGAGCCAGTTTCCAAATTACATCATCAACAATCAGCCTGACAGAGAGCTGGGTTGAACAAGACCAAATGGATACAGCAAGCAGGTACTCCAGTGAGGTGTGTTTACTTCCTATGCTGCCCAAAACATTTTCAACATGTTTCCCTGTGATGAAATGTATCAGTAATGCAAGTAGATTTAGAAGTTAGTGAACTGACAGCACTGAAAGTGGACTGAATTTGGACTGAATTTAATTGTTTACTGCTAATTTGTACCCTTAAAAACCACATGTATTGATTACACTGCATATAATTAGGCAAAATCTGAAAACCCAGTTTCACCTTCTTATCAAGTAAATAGTACCACATCAATCTATTTACAGGATCACAATCATTACATGTTTTTCAATCCATATATAAAAAGTATTTGCCCCCATTAGCACACACATGCATCCAGTTGGAAATAAAACACCCAGGCGCCTAAAGACACTACAGTGAACATCACCTCAGTATAAAGACTTGACATTTGCAACTGCTCCCGCTCGCTGCTGCATGCACAACAGATAAAGGAAGGTATTAAATTCACTGTGTCTTGCAATCTGTAGGGGAAGCTAAAAAGAGATTGTGTGAACTCCCTGCCACACCTCCCAATTCTGTTCCTCCTCATTCTCTATCTTCAAAGAAGGAAAAGAAAACCACCAAGAACAGGGTTTAGGTCCCGGGAGACACTCAAAGAATGGGATCTTTCGATTGCTGCATGTAATATTTCAAAATTTCACCTCCTCTGGTGATAGGTGAGGTTGGATTAGAGCACATCATTATTAGAAAGATAGTGACTTTCGATTTAAATGTAAATCAGTCTCTTTTTTCTCAATTATTATTGTGTTGCATAACTTTAGGTGTGCAAGCAGAAATTGATGGGTCTCAAACTTAGAGAAGAGTCCGGAAAAAGGAAGACAGGTCTGTCGAGCATCATGCTGGGTCTTCACTGACAACTGGTGCTGATGAATGAATCAGGAGGTGTTGTACTGGAATCCTCATCTGACGCTCTGTTTGCTTTAAGACATGCACTGAACTCCAGATAAACTCCACCCCTGATTCAGAGGGGCTAAGATCAAGAAAATGTCAGAGTCAAGTTTAGAATTGAGTTTCTACAGCCATTGTCATCGAGGACGTTTCTCGTAAAACAATCCCCAAAAAAAGAAACAATACAATTATTTCGAGTTGAAAAAGAGAGTCCAGACTAGACGTTCTCCAACATTCCTGAGTCCAAGACTAAAAACGTCTTCAGACAGATGGAAAAGAAGCCTTGAAGAAACTGCACCATATTGATCATTTTTACAGCAAAGTCTGATGCTCTCATAAAATCATAAGGATGCAGTGATTCATCACAAACGAGGATGTACGGGCTTTTTCAGAACACGACAAGACTTTTGAAGAAAAAATAGCGTCAAACACGACAATAAATCGTCTGACATGCTTCAGAAGTCCTGATGGTTGACTTGAAAAAGCATTTTCTTGGCAATCTTCCACCAATCATCGCTGTTATCACGGAATACTTCAAATGCGGGTGACCATTCCAGCAATTCCACTTTTTGAGCGATGAACAATTCTGATAGAAGATGTTATCATTGAATCGCTCACAGCAAATTCGACTCTGCCTGAAATGTGGTGACCATTATACATATGGGAGCATCTGTCAGGAGTTGGTGTTGAGTGATAGACATCCGGAAATACTTTAATACTTCCACAAATAAATAAAACAGCAATCCTTCAGTTAAAAACAGTTTGCTGAAGGAATCAACAGCAAATGGGAGCTCTTTTTTTGACTTCCCAGTGAGTAGATTAAACATGTCTGCCCCAGTTTGCGCAGTCGTGTTTATACTAACGGACTCCCTGCTGCTCCTTGATGGTCCAGCCACATCACAAATCAAGCTTGATAGGGACGGACTTGATGCACGCACACACACACACACACACACACTAATTACCCACTGTGTACACACTTACGCACACACATTACCCAGCCAGCCCGTCCCTAGCTGGCAATTTGCATACGAGCAGTATAACCTAAAAGGTAAGAATGCACTAGAGAGATGGCTCTCAGTTACGAAAGTGGATAAACACAAGCACATTAAAATTTATGTTTGGAAACACGGTATTTGTTAGAGGTCTAAGAAACACTGGTAGCCAATTTGCATGTATCACTAGTTGCTTGTGAGAAATTAAGTCCGTTCTCTGTCATTCACAACAGTTTCTGCCTGTTCTGGTGGGCGGGCGTGCAAACAGTGCTTTCGCTAGGTGTTGGGACAAGATGACTCGGAGGCTGGTCAAATCTGGTTTCATACTAAACGTCTAGTCTGGTTTTTCTTCTGTTCACACCCCTCGACAGGACAAAGACGCAAAAGTGAAGAGGACACAAATAAAGATGAGGAATTACACACAACCCAGTTCTGTCAGTCAAAGTTAATCATCCTTTGTTCCAGAATAGTTCAACGTGCAAACTCTTACAACATAAAGTGTGTGCTTTTGACGTCACAGTGGCATGACCCTTGATAAATATTAACCTCCATCCATCCGTCCATCAACCTGAAATTTTATTATATCGCTAATCCTTGCTACCCAAGTTATGTTTCATGCACTTGATGTTTCTTTGTTGACTACTTTACATAAATAAACCTTTAAATAAATCACAGCCCCCCCGTCCACCATCTTATCCATATTTTTCTTGCTCTCGTTTTTCCGGCCTGATTTAAATGTGACGATGCTAGGAAAACTTTGAGCTTGATGCTTGGTTGTAAAATAACATTGATTTATAAATACTCTAATATTTACTGGTCTAGATGAAAGTTTCTACAGTAGCAGACTGAGAGTGAGTCTAATTGGAACGTGCATTGCTGCTGATGTGGGCTCCAGTATCTGTCTGCATGAGTGGGCATTGTTTTCATTCCTTTTCTCTCGACTTGAATTAAACTCCCCATTGACTTATCCCTGTGTGACTCATTTTTCAGCCTGGGATGGACAAAGTCAAACGTGTTTGGAAACGCTATGCTTGATCAAACAGCAGAAACGATAGTCTACACCAATTTCGTAAAATAACATAACATTGAGCTTTAACTTTAAAGGAAAAAGATAGAATTTCCCTGATTTTGAAAAAGGTTACTTTACTTAGAATGTTTGAGCTGACATCAGGATAAACCTAAATTAATTTAAATCTTAAACTACCTATTTAATTATTTTAATCATAAAATACCTGTTTATCTTATCCAAATAATTTATTTTCTTAAATCCAATACAATCAAAGTCTCTTATGCAGCATGTAGAGTAGACGACAAGCTAATTGAGGAGATTGTCTTTCCTCTGTACAACATACATTCTTCGATAAAAATGGTGTCAAATCCCTGCTTGTCTGATTACACTTTCATAACGGCGTGCCTACGTAATGTGGTTATCTGGGTCCGCGGTGACATTCCGCTGGAGAGAGCTGAGCGGGATGGATGAGGGCCCCTGTGAGGGGCCTGGCAATTGAAGAAAGAGCTGAACGAAATTAGAGGGCACATAAAGTGTTTCTGACACTGGTGAATGTGTTTTTCCTCAGCAATTACAGCGAGATAGCTTTTATTTCATCTCTTGGGCAGGGTGGGGGATTTCTTTCTGGGGGTGGGCGTGGATGGGGGTATTAGTGCTATGGATGTCAGCAAATACCAGCCAAATCTACAGCCTACAGTAAATCATGTGGGTTTTTGAGGATATTTTAATGACCTGCCTTGTCCTTTACATGTCTCATAATCTGATTATTAGTAGCGGAGGACAAGAGGCTAATTGAAGTGTCACTCAGCGCTAAAGTGTTTTTCTTTTTCTCTGTTTTATCTGGTGAGAGAGGAGAGTCATCTTTTTGAATAAGTCATCAGCACTAGAAATATAGAGATAGCAATTGATTATTTCCCCAAGGCTTACTCGAAATAACACAAACAAGAGAATATGCACTAAAGTAGAAAACAAAACATACATTTCATATTTATTATATACCCAACATACAGTGGATAAAAAAAGTCTACACACCCCTGTTAAAATGCAAGGTTTTTGTGATGTAAACAAATGAGACAAAGCTAAATCCTGTCCAAACTTTTTACACCTTTAATGTGACCTTTAACGTGAACAATTCAGTTGAAAAACAAATTGAAATCTTTTAGGGGGAAAAATAGAAAACTTACAATAACCTGGTTACAGAAGTGTGCACCAACCTTAACCTAATACTTTGTTGTAGCACCTTTTGATTTTATTACAGCACTCAGTCTTTTGGGGTAGCAGTCTATTAGCATTGCACATCTTGATTTGTCAATATTTGCCCACTATTCTTTGCAAAAGGGCTCCAAATCGTTCATATTGCGAGGGCATCTCCTGTGCACAGCCCTCTGCAGATCACCCCACAGATGTTCAATTTGAATAGGGTAACCCTAACCCTAACCCAGGTCTGGGGTCTGGCTGGGTCATTCCAAAACATTAACCTTCTTGTGGTGAAGCCATGTTTTTGTTGATTTGGATGTATGCTTTGGTTCTTGCTCGTGCTGATAGGTGAAATTCCTCTTCATCTTCATCTTTCGAACGGAAGCCTGAAGGTTTTGTGCCAAAACCGACTTGTATTTTTTAACTGTTCATAATTCCCTCCACCTTGACTAAGAGCTGCAGCTCCAGCTGAAGTAAAACAGCCCCAAAGTATGATGCTGCCACCACCATGCATCACTGTGGGTATGGTGATCTTTGGGCAGTGTTGCCACAGTTACTTTGAAAAAGTAACTTAGTTACTTTACAGATTACTTGATTTTAAAAGTAACTAAGTTAGATTACAAGTAACTTTATTATTTACATTCAGCAGCTGCCGGAACACCATCGTCGCCTCAACATAAAAATGAGAACCGGTCTTGCCAACACTCACTTTATTAAAAACCGCCGTCACACAGATGTCGCTAAGCCGAGAGTTTAACTGTATTTTATCTGAGGAGGATGGTATAACGGTGGGAGAAATCAGTGTGCTGGGTTATGTTGTCGTGACGTGGTTTTCTGTCTCGGCCTCTGACAGCGATGCACACATTTCATCTCAGGTCAGTGTGACACGCTGAGCCATTAATCAAGAGCGCGGCACAACAAGAGAGTGCTCAGGGCTCGTCAAAAGGAAAACAGTCTGACCCACATAACACTCTTTCAGGGTGAATAGCCCCATTAATGCCCAGAGGATCTGCATGGACAGAAAGTAAGTCATGAAGATATTACGTCAAAGCCACTTTAGCAAACAGACGGAAATTATTAGCCTCATTATGTAGCAATATGTGGACTTAATTGTTATATTAACATGACTATTAACCCTGATTATGTAGGATGCTAGTTATTGACACGTCAGAGTTAGCCAAAATGCTTGGAAACAGTATAGCCTACCAAGCTTCAGAGAAACTAAATACATTTTCTTTCTTTCAGTGAAGGCCATTTTCTCCCTCTCCTCTGTGTTAACTCCTTCCCATCAGCAGCCTAAAGTACCTGGCCGGAGACCAGCGATTTCAATGTTGCCTTCCCTTAACTCTTGCATATTTTATAACGGCATTCAAGCACAGTATTAGTCTGAGCATGCTTTATTGCAACTGGTTAAAGAATTCAGCTGGAGGCTACTCTCTGTAGTTGGGCTTCTGTGGAGCGCTACATCGCCCTGCATGCTCTATTCATTCTATTCTCCGAGGATTATCAATGCATCGTACTTACATACTGTCTGAATGCTGTGCTGCTGCTGTAATCAACAATTTTCTTATGAAAATAATTATTTTTAGGTTTTAAAGGCCATTGGCAAACGATTTGATGTCTACACTCACACCATTCAAGCATAGAACTGTGCTCTGTGGTCAGCGCTTTACAAAACATTGAGAATAAATATGAGAATAAAACCCAGTAAAAATTCAATATGGGCAACATTTAGGACAAACCAGTTGTGTGACTCATCATCAAACAAATTAAATATGTGTATAGAGCCAAATATAGCAACAGATTTGCCTTTTCCACATGCTTAAACCTTCTTGGTAACAAAGCTTGATACCGGAAGCTGTAGAAACAAAAGATAGATTTACTGGAAAAAGAGGTTAAGGTATAACACAAACACCATCTAACAGGATTCTCCACGGCTGCCAGAAAGACCTTTGGCATCCCTCAAGCTGGAGAGAACGCCTTTACTTTGAAAATATGATTAACCTTTCACAGCATCTAAAAAGCTTATTCCCAACAATAGGAGCAGTTGACTTAAACAAATATTACACTTGGCTGCACAGTGAGGGTAGACTGCTGCTGGTAGCAAATGTGGAAAAAGACACATGGTTTTCACACAAAGGGACTAAACTAAAATCAGCACCAGGACTATTAAATGATTACATGTCTTGTATGAAATCGTGAACAGCATTGAAATAAAATATACTCACCTGAGAACTCAACAGTGAAAGGCACATGGGATAGTCATGGATGCTTCTGATCTGAGGTGCAGTTATTACATTTTTAAAGAAAATGTCAAATGTATCTCTAAGCATGTTACATAGTAAATGGAGAAGAGAGACAGCTTTTCCTGTCATGTGCATTTTACATTAAATACATAGTTGTCATATCTTCTTAATGTGGCTGCCACCTTTGCAACAATTGGACATTTAGATGCAACTCTGTCCACCTTGTTCCTTATTCTGTATTCCACTAGTCACAAGTATAGTGTTTAAAGCTTCAAACAATGAAAAATCACCATATATGCAGAGTTTAGACCTTGGTGTTGGACAGATTAGCATGCTTTGTGTTAGGTGCTGATGCAACAAAGGCATTTATCACTACTGCTGCTCTATATCGTTTGCTGCTAGAGTGTTGACATCGATGCTTCTTTAAATCGGAGGAATTCTAACTGTAGTTTTAATGCTACCAGCTGAGTCAGTGTTTAATTCACTGAAAATGTGCAAACTTTGGTTGCCAAATATCAAATATGTTTGTTCATACAAACAAAGTCAGTTTATGTTGGTACACAGAAATATAATTCAGAAAACTGGATGAGTTATTATAAAATGCAGGATAAAATATCTCAGCTCCGACTGATTTAATGTGATCATACTCTGTATACTGTCGCATGTCTGTGTTTGATTGTTTGCCAAGTTTGCAGGTGCATAACTTGGACGCAGAGGAAAGAAAAGTCACAACTCAGATAACACTTTCCTTTGGTGTTAAAAAGTTGATGGAAACCTTGATGTATCAGTGTAAAGGTAAGACTTTCAGTATACATACAAGCATGTGTTTTGTACACAATGGAGTGTAATGTATTGCTTTGTCTGTAAACGCTGGCGAGCAATTATAGTGTGAACTTTTAGGTGGAGCCTCTGTGAGGTGTGCACATCTGCAATGAGCTTGGGTGAATGGTGTTAATTGGCAACAGCAAGAGCTGCTGAATTCCTCACATTATTGAGCAAACTATTGAGCCCAGACCCCGAACACCAGCTGGTGTGAAGTTTGGAGCTGGATTGTTGTACTGAATTTATTTAGAGAACAGCACGCTTCAACTTTGTAGTCGAAAGGTCATATCGAAAAAGCTGACATTATGGGTATTTCATAATATTTTATAAATTATGTAACCTAAAATGCCCCCCATCATTAAATACAAACCTACACTAATAGTGATATCAACATTAATGTATAATATACATAAAATACAAGATAAGTGGAATCAAAATCACTAGATCACATTTTTACGTTATAATTATACCCATATATATATGTTGAAATGGTAAAAATACATGTGGGTTTGGTCGAAACCAGTAATGGTTTAAATAGTAAACTGTTCAATCCAGGTTATATGTAAGTATAAAATAGAAAATAGGACATTTATAACATTAGAAAATATGTAGAGAGATGAACATTACATTAACCATTGAAGTTAAAACGGTCCGTGAAAGGACTGCTCAAGATTACAAGAAAACAGCACTATCACAAAGCAGAATGGCAAAATAAAAATAATGTATCAAATAACATAGTTTTGTGTACTGATACAGGGAAGGCTATTCTCATGAATCAATAAGTGATCCAATGATTTTCCAGGCCAGTGCAGTATTATCAATGAAGATCTGGATTAACCAGTGGGGTTGTTTATCCCCTTAGAGTGAAACATCTGAGGACTCCTCTGCGTTGCATTGCAGATGGAAATACATCCAAAATAAAACGTTCCCTGCATATCATTTTCTTACGGGCCTCACATTTTCTCAAGCATAATTTGTTTATGGTGGTAAAGGCTTGGCTTTGGGCAACAGGGATGTGCAGACTCTGAATTTTCAATTAAGACCACTGGCAAAACACTTACAACTGAATATTATTAGTGGAGACTAATAATGGGCTGAATCAGCGTATTTTGTCATTTTCTTTTCTGCACAACATCAGCATTTTGTGGGTTTTTGATGTTTATGCTATCCTAACTCCACAAACTGTAACCTCTGCTGGGATGCTTCGCCTAGAGATATAGCCTAAAGCACCACACATGTCTATATTAAAGAAATAAATACATACTCTATGTTTGAGTGTGACTTTTAAAGAAATGAGTTTAAAATCAAATGTAAAGGCTTAAGTAAACATGATTACAATCGTTTCAAATTCCTTTTCCATAAAGTTACACTGCTCAACCAAATATGTTAGCAAACACACATTGTTGTTTGTTTCCCTTTAGCTGATGTGTTCACTTCTCCTTCATAGACATATGGAGAGTCCTCCTTCTTTCCTGAGGGTGATCCATAGTGCAACATATTGCTTTTATTTACCACACACTTTGGCCGAGAACAGACGCAGCAGAAGTAATGCATGCAAAGAAGATGTCAACGGTCGATCTGTCAGATGTAAAACAACATGCCCCCAATTCCCGATCAAGAAGGGAATCCATCTTGACTTATGCAAAGACCTGTGATCCCTGGCAAGCTTTCTTAAGGTGCACATTGCTGACCTTTGCTCTTTACCGATCTCCAGATGAGCATGGCAAACAAATCCATACTGTCTGTTTTGCATACCATGTTAAAAAAACCCTCATTTCCATGGTGCAATGAAGACGAAATTCAAATGAGGGAGTCAAATGCCCCAGCCGCCCTGTAGCAGAGTGAACTTGACTGAGTCAGAGAGGAGCTCCAAGCTCAAACAGGCTCTGGACATGTTTTGGAAAGAATGTTCTCTCATGAACAACTGGACATGTTTTCCCACTGCGTGGGAATTTCAGTACACTACACTACAAGTACACATTTTTTATTATTCAGCAAACATATGTTATTTTAATTAATTGTGGGGGAGGTTTGCAGCCTCTGCGTCTTTAGTCATTATTCCTCGTGAACCAAGTTGTCCTCGTTTAGCTCTTGCTGTGCAGCTTGTATTTCACTTCATTTCATAGCATAATTACATCTTAAGTTCACATCAGCGAAGTCAGCAGTTTCTCACGGGGAGGGCGAGTGGGCTTGCATGTAGGTGAGACATCAGTAAGGACAAAGCTTTCAAATGAAGGAGTACGAGGCAGCTGAAAGTGATGCCTGCAGTCTTGACTACTAGTCTTTTCTCAGTCTAAACTGGACAGCATGGCAGCGCAGTGGTAAACACTGTTCCATGTTGGCTGAGGTGAAGTTTGAATGTTTGTCTTTTCTCCGAAACTCTAAAGACAAACAGACTGCCTTAAGGTTAATAAGAGGCTTTAAATTGTACGAATGGTTGTGTGTTTCTGTATCTTAGCCCTGAAATTCATGGAAAAGCAGTAAAGATAATGAATGGATGAATGGATAAACTGGCATTAGCGGCAAAAGTCACAGTTATAACTATAAGTAAAGAGCCTGAGGATTTATGAATTGGTGCTATACCGTAATTAAACAATTCACAAAAAATACCGGGCTACCTTCAGCATTTCTATTGTCTATTCCTCTATTGTTTTCCATTTGATTCTACAAATGAACCGTTCGCCATCAGCTCCCAGCTTCTTTGTCCTTGTCTTAAAAAAAGATTGCTCTGGATGAAATGAGATGTTGTCATTCTTCTAGCTTCCTTCCAACACCTTGCCATCCTGTTTAATTCCATTCATTTAGGCCCTCTGCTGTGCCACTTTGCAGACTTGATTAGAATGAGAATCTGACGCATCGGGGCCTAGAGACGGGGCATCTCTGGGGAATCATTTGACTGACAAAGATTGAGAGTGTGTCCTTCCTTGAAAGACAACGGGCTGATTTGCTAATTTCAAAATACAAATTGATGGTAACACACACACACACAGACACAGACTCGTCAACAGATAGCATCGTGCAGACTTTTCGGTGCCTTAACAGCGGAAATGCAGGCCCAAGAGAAATAAACAGATATGTCACTTTCTATTTAGCTCAAAAACAGAGTGTCTGTCCATCATCTTAATGTGTCACTGTTTGAGAATCAGACTGTGCATTTCATCTGCTGTAGCGACCGGGAGGAGGCTGACATTTCATGGGTGGAAATGAAGGAAGAAGGAAAGCAACACATCTTGGGTTCTGTTTTCCCCAGGGCTGCCATATTGTTTCAAAAGTTACAATTCATGTCTTAATTTATTAATTATTAATGTTTGTTTATTTTTCTCCATGCACGTATTCAATTTTCCACCAAGAATAAAAAAAAATACAGTGCCATGAAGAGTTTCTTCTGTCTACTGAATTGGATTTTCTTTTCTGCTCTTAGTTTTGGATGCTTCCCAATATGTGCTAGGATATTCTAGCCTTCAGGTTTCAAAGGTCACTTTGTAAGCCAACCAAATTAATTAAATTAGTAAAGGGCTGCTGTTTTGCTGTGTAGTGCAGGATGTGCTCCTCGAGCATTAGAATGCAGGCTTGAAAAACTACTGGATAAATAAGATTTATTGCCATTTCTCCCTTGAAAAGAATCTGCTTGCCTCCCTGAATAATCCTGTGTCTTGAAAGTCAGACTAACAGAAAAGAGAAAAAAAAAGGAAAACAGTCCATTATCCCTGTGTTACAACCTACACTAGCATTCACATTACACTGCATTAAATGATACGGCCGGGTCGGACGGCTTCCAATGCGTGTTAATAAAGTTGTGGTGTTGTGCCACATTAAACCCTGTCAAACCAAAACTATGGATATTGGGGTGTAATTTGATGGATACTTGAAAAAAGCTTTTCAGTGCATTCTGCCATTGGCTGAAAGGCAGTCTCATTTTCAGTTTCTCCCCAACAATTACTTTCCTTGATTTAGTAGGTTTGAATGGTGTCTCCTAGAAATTATATTTTTTGAAATCTAAACTTTAACAGCAAATGCAAACATAATTTAAACAGTGTTGAATCTGTCCTTTGTCTGTGCAAAACATAACACAATCAAGTTCAACCACCTGACAATGCCGGCCGACAAAAGGATGTGGGTTATTAAGTGTGTGTGTGTTCTCACAATTTAAAGATAGAAAATATGTTCTCACACAATTTTAAAATCAGTTGTGATTTGAAAATCCTATGTCGTACAGCAGACAGACAGAAGATTAGGGAATTAGTTCACATTGCTTCAGACACAATGTGGTTATTTACATTTAACCAAATCCATGATCTAAACTTGTCCTTAACTGAAGTGCCCTTATCATCTCAACAATAAACCCAGGTCTCTGGTGTGACACTCCAGTTCAATGTACACCTGCCAAATACTTTCCCTTGAAAACACATTTGCTACTGCAGTTCAGTTCTATAGAAAGGGGATTTCTGGCAGGCTGTGCATTATTGAGGTGGTATTGAAACCTTTAAAGGGGAACACCAATTTTAAACATTAAAGTCTGTTAACCAGCCTCCAGAAGTGCTTTAATAAATAAAACAATAAATAAAGGTCACAAAGTGTGCGCTGAAGGAAATCTGATAAATTACCTCAAGATAGCATTGGTTGCTTCTGAAGACAAGTTTGACAAGGAAGAAAAATGCATGCAATAAAAAAGACTATAGCTCTGGTTCTGCTGCATCAATTTAGATGATTTGTTTAACTGACCACCTTGAGTCTGACAATGTAACACATATGCATTATCCTTTTTAAAGTAAATGCTTTTACCAAGGGTCTGTTGATTATTTGATTGAAATTAAATATTTATGTCAATAACTATTTTGCAGCAAGGTCAGTTGTGGAATAAGTTGCCGTTTTCAAGAAGGGGATAGTGAACGTGGTGAAGTGGGTGTATCACTTCTTTTCAAACCAGATGAGATCAGCAGAGATAATTGGTTGAATACCAATGCAGTGCTAGCACCTCACTAGTTTTAAACATGTGGTGATTGAATTGTGATTCATGCAAGCCTCAAAACTTGCGCAATACCCAATTCTAAAGTACTAATCTCTAATTAAATGGATTCTGCATTTGACTACACAGACTCTGTGGACGAGGTAAAGGATCTGGAACCCGGAAACCCTCCTGTTTTCATTTTTAATCGTTTGACCAATCTTGTTTGAGCAGGCTTTTGTCGCCTGCAGATAAACAGTCTGTGTGGAGGTAACAGAATTAATTTATCAGCATGTATATGCAGATAGCTGTTAAAAGAGTTTAGCTTAAATTCCGTCTGGCCCTCAAGCAACAACATCGTTGTTTGTGTTTTGTGAGGAGAAATATTCAACTTGTGGCCCCGATATGTATTATCTTTACCAGAAGCTGAAGAATATTGGCCGTTGCCACAGAGGCTAATTCGTCATAACACAAACACATATTATTGATATGAGAAGAGGGCATCCTTGCAATTGCAGCTTTTTTCATGAATACATGGAATCACATATAAAGTTTGTAAGATCAATTATTAGTTTAGCACAGAATAGCCTTTCAACTTTTACAATATTGCACTTTAGCAGAGAAGGTCTGCAGTTAATAGCGTGGGTGAATCACAGGCAGCTCTCACCAATTTTGTTTTGTTTTAGCTCACTTTCCCTTTCTTTTGAGCATGTCCTCTTGACTGTGGATTATGGTCTGTGGCATAAAGAGGCTCTTAAAGGCTGCGAGTCCTGTCTCCCAAGTCATTTAAGATTATGCCCCCTGTGGGTACACTGTGGCTTTAACAGTGTATGAGTCCTTTACTAGACCTCACATCTTGTAATGTCTCCCCCCCGCCCGTGTCATAGCCTTATAATACAAAACCTGGTATTGCATTGTTATTTGTTTGTTTTTTATTCTGAATCACTTTTTCTTTTTCAGATTTTTGTATTAATTTCTCAGTCTAGTTTAGGACTTAGTGCATTGAGATCCATTTTTATCAACAGTTATAATCAATATAAATATGGTGTGCATGTGCAATAAAAACACATGCATTTTCAATTAACTTTGAATGGACGTCCTACTTTCTTTTTTGATCTGGAAATAAGCCTGATATAAACTCTTCATTGTACATATCAGAACTCATTTAATGTGCATGGCAACAAACAAGATGATTTTCAGCTCGTTCCTTCATTCTCCAATGTGTCCAAATATTCCAGATATTAAAAAAAGTAATCCTGGCAAAGGGTTTATTGTACATAGCATAGGATTGTGGGTATTAGACATAGAAATGTGTTTACCTCATTTACCCTCACTGCTCAACCTTCAAGCACATAAGCTCCATTGTTATTCTTTGCCCCTCTTCGGCAGAATGCAGATTTGTTATCCTCTGGTTGAGCCGCAGAGGGGTTGTTTTTGTGTGTAGCTGTTAGTTTGGCTGATGAAAAGACCACCTGTCATGCTCTGGCCCTTTGATTAGATTAGGAGGTCAAAGGCATGGATTAAATTGATATGAAGTAGACTCAGGTCTCATGCAGCGCTCACTGTGTCATTATCAGAGCTTTGATCTTGAGGCAGTGGGCATTACTGTACATGTTATCTCCCTGCATTCCAGATTTACATGTCATTTATTATTTGGAAGACAGATACAACAATGTATGATATAATTACTCTATTTTTAGTTTCAAACAATGTTATATAAAATCATCAAAAATCCTAACATCACTAGAACGACGTCAAATTGCTGTTTGTTTAAAAATAAGTTTTACCCCCTCTTTTGTTTATTTAAATCTGCTATAAGCCATGTTTTGTAATATAGATGAACTATAGATCACATGTCAGTCTACCTCTGTGTGGAAAAAGGGGGCGCTCATGATAAACCCACATTGCTCGGCTCTGTCTTTCTCGTCAGTGTCTTAGCGCACTTAAGCTTCTCAAACCAAACTATACCACGGTGACATTAGCAAACACTTAGCCTGCTATGTTAATATTAACTAACGCTTTTTTCTTTGTGCAACTTCAAATGTCAAAGTTGGACATAATCAGAGGGAGCTCAAAGAGGAGATGGTGGTCAATGCTGTTAGGACCGGATATTTGTGAACTACAGTTCGGCCTACATGTTTAGTCAAAGCCTAGAGCACATGTTCTTTGTTCTGCAGACAAACCTGAGATGTGAAAACTGACGGGTTCAAAAGTTTAAACCACTATTGGTCACTCCTGTCCAGCTCACTTCCTCTTTCAACTCAACTTAACTCTCCGAGAGGAACCCACCTCTCTTGCTGCTCAACTTCAATGGAGGAGAGGTGCCGCTTTCCACTCACCGAGAGAGGGAGACCTTCTCCAAATCCAAGCTCTACCAACCTTCAAGCAGGCCTGACAGGAGCAGACTGCTAAACCCTTCCAAAAGGCAGCGCCGCAAGCGCCTGCCTTAGAACCAACAAGAGCGGCATTGCACAGCAGATCCACAACAGGAGCCGCAAAATTTGATATGGATATGGACAAGTCATAATCTGGAACAACGTATCTTTTTTTTTAAAGCCAAGCCCACCTAGGAGACAGGAAGTGTCTTATCAGTTCATACATTTGCGTAGCTTGTAGCATCTTTGTATGGAGCATCTTTGCATATCCATCTGAAACTTTAAACCCAAATGTTTTTCTGTGGTTTCTTTTTTGTACCACCTCATAGTTTGAGGAAAGAAAGTTATCTTTGGTATCAATTGTACCTCCACCAAGACGGTTATGTTTTCATCAGAATTTGTTAAATAGCAGGATTATGCAAAGACTACAGCACTGATTTTCATAAAATTATGTGTAGCAGTAAGGCATGAAACAAAGGAGAACATGATCAACTATGGAGTAGATCTGGATAAACAGGCATATCCAGGAACTTTTTTCACTTTCTTTATCATGGCAGGATAATGCATCGGCCTTGGTGGAGGTATATGCTCTCTGAGCGCACTTAATTTTAATGTATCATTAGTTCTTTATGGTTTTCCCCTATAACTTGATTAGATACTGATGGCAGAGAATTAAGTGTCACCTTGCAGGAAATCTGCAATAATTGATAATATTATTATTTTTATTTTCTTTACAATTATTATTATAAGTGTCATATCCAATGGATTTCATTCTGACTCATGTTCATGTACACAATATATGGTCATATATGCTAGCGTTCTAACTTCTACTAATTATCATTAGATTTTTGCAAATTAGGTTATGGCAGGTACTTTGCCATGAATTTATCAGAATTGTTTTTTCATTTTATTTTGCCATGATGAAGGGGGTGGATGAAATAAATGGGGATTAGAATAGTGATAGGTCTCGAGTCTTAGACCTAATTTCAGTGAAATTAATTTAAAGGTGGTTGAGATATTTTATCAAAAGCCACAAATGTGAACCTGCTGTTAGAATAAGCAGTGGGACAAATCCCCTGAGCAGTATTTATTTAAATTGTATTCTCTAACAGTTACTTAAAAAAAATTACACCAATGTCACAATGTATGGTGACCATGAATATGGGTACAACGTTAACTGGCATCCGATCAGATCTTCCAGACCGAAGTTATCCAAACGCGAATGTTGATTTCCCCAGAGCCAGTGTTGCTGACACTAATTCAAGAGTGGTTTATAATACAAGACATACAGGGCTTTGTTTTATATGTGGACCTGGAACACAACAGGAACAGGAACAGGACAAAATAAATGCCCCTTTTTAAACATTTAAAGGGCAAACACTGGATAACTTGTTGGTAAGCACTGAGTGCATTGGGGCTTTTTATGGCGTCTTGCATCATGGAACCCTGAGTGAGCGACTATGAATCTAATTTACCCCCTGATAAAAATTGAAAACTAATGAATACCACAACTTTGGTCTTGAATACTAATGTGGTCTCTATCGGTTCCCAAGGAAGGTGGCGGACGGATGGCACAGAATTCAGTGCCTCCCATAGAATCTGAAAAAGAGCCAAGGGTCCCGAAAGGGAGGTGGGGGTCAAACTGCACTTTTTTGTTTTGTGAATGTCTGTGTTAATTTGTGGCTATAGAGGCCAAGTCGCTCCTATTCTCATTCTAATTTGGAGGGCACCCTCCTCTGTTTCTCCCATGGAAGCTTTTTCGTTCCCAGTGTGGGGAGCCGAGCCTCCCAGCCTCACATTCAGCCAGACAGCCAGGATGGGATCCAGAGAGAGAGAGAAGAGAGAGAAGAGAGAGAGAGGGATGGAGGGAGGGAGGAGTCTAGTTAAGGAGCTCTATTCCCTCACTGTGTCTGCTATGTGAGTGTGAGAGAGAGAGAGAGAGAGAGAGAGAAAGAGAGAGAGAGAGAGAGAGAGAGAGAGAGAGAGAGAGAGAGAGGAAGGGGTTGGGCAAGTGAGGGGCTGAGGAGACTGAGCATGGATGGGGGACGGGAAACCGTGTGAGCTGGAGAGAAACAGTGAGCCTGTGTGCGCTCCAGAGTAAGCAGCAAGCGAAGGCGCACAAAGTCCACCGGCTCCCCGTCAACAAGACAGCGTGTGAGGCAGAGCCGACCACTGGCAACTCCGAAGAGTGACACAGAGAGAGAGGAGGAGGAGAAGAGGAAGAAGAGGAAGAAGAGGAAGAAGAGGAAAAGGAGGAAGAGCGGGCAGAGGAGGACCGGAGACAGACTACCAGCCCTCCACTAGTAAAGGAGACATCACTGGGGGACCGTAGCATCCTTAAACCCCCTCGAACCCACCCCCCCAAGCCACAACAGCACAGAGGGGCACTGTCTCCTCTCGTGCATGTGTCTGTGCCTGCCAACTTCAATTTCACACTCGCCCACAGTTTTTTGTAGGTTTTGCCCTCTCCACTCCCCAGTCATGATCACTCGGGTCCTCCTGCTCCTGTGGATCTCCGGACACGGTGAGTTTTCCCACGTTAAAGTTGCTCATTCCTCCCATTCTGAACGTGCTGGTTTGATTGCTGTGTGTGACATGCTGGCTGGGAAGTGCGTCTCCGGATCCATCTCCTGCGGTGATGTCTGTGCTTGTGCTCCCATGCTACTTGTTTGACATTTTCAAACTGTGTAAAATATGGCTCTCTCGTGCGCACGGTTATTTCTTTACGCAAAAGAGGGAGAAGTCAGTGTGGCTGTCCGGGCGAGGGGTAAGCAGCTGCTGAATAGCCCTGCACTTTTTCCCTGTTTGTATAGTTTGTCATTGCTTCCAGAGCAGACAAGTTAAATACTTCCTTTGTGGGTTTGATATTCTTGGCACCCTCTCTCACACACACACACACACACTCACACACTCACACACATCCCTCTATCCCTGTAGTCCAGTTCAGTCAAGCGTTCACTCCTGAGTCACATTGTTTTGAACTGACAGCCCTTCCCTATTGAGTCTTAACTACGGGGGATCCGGTCCAAAGAAAAGCGGAGAAAAAAGCCTCCGACTCGTGAATAAAGTCTGGCATCTCTGGACCCGTGGACAGTATCGCCTGTTGTTATTTGTATTCCTTGACAGCCTGTTTGTGGACATCATGAGGATGGATTAGTTGTTTCCCCAGCTTGCCACCAGGTGGTTGTCTCTGGAAAACAATGGAAGTGAGTAAAGTACAGGCTGAGCTGTCCCTCTGTGCTGTCTGTGTGATATACGGAGGCGCACGGGGCTGAATCAGACAGTGGGTGTCTGTCATTCCTGTTCCGAAGCAAGCCGCCTTGTTTCCGCTCTGAGGGTCAGGGTCAATGACACAGCCGCCACCTCTCCTCAAAGTTTGACCCTGTCAAACTGGACTACGTCCTAAGGAGGGCAACGACTGAATGAACATGTGGGTGTGTGTATCTTTGTGTGTGTGTGTGTGTTGTAGTTTCCCAGAGGGATTTGTAACCTTTTGTTGAGGAACAGCTCAGGAAAAAGGCAAAACCCAGCCTCCTCCAATTATAGATCTCAGTTTGTTCACACGTTGCGTGGAAATTGACAGCTCAAAGTCGGCATCACGCTGCAAACACAGCGGCAGCAAATGAGACTCGGTAAACAAGATCATTTTCTAAGGGGCTGAATTGAGCTGTTCCACTTGTTGATTTATAGCCCATAACAAACAGGAAAAGAAAGGACGAAAAAAGAAACGCCACTCATCAAGTGTAACAATTTACTGTGATTAAATGTTCCTGCTGACTAATTTTTCCTGTGGAAACAGAGGGAAAATAATTATATCAAGACAGACCAATTTGCAACTGACGGGAGTGATAAAGCTTCTAATTCCCTCTCAGCCTCTCCTGCGCTTTAAAGAGTTGTAGATCTCTGCCAGGGACTCTGTGAGCAGCGCTGTCTGTTTTCTTTGTCGATGTGTGACCAGGGACGGTGAAACAAGCAAATTGACCCAGAGAGTGAACAGGCCAGTGGAGGCTCTCTCTGTAGGTCATGACTTCTGTAGCCGGACAGTTACAGGACATCAGACTTGGTACTTAAGATGCTGTAACTCTTCCTGATGCTGCCGCTTCGCTGTGTCACGTCCTCACTGGTGTCACTGTCGAGTATTTCTGTACCATCTGTGCTTATTGTGATGCTCAATCAGTCATTAGTTTCTTCTCCTCTTCTCTGCTTAACATCTGCTAAGTTTGTGTACAACTGTGTGTGTGTGTGTGTGTGTGTGTGCACGATTCTCTAATCCCATTTCTTGCAGGTGTATAGCCTGAATAATATCCCAGTTAAAAAAAATACACATTTGATTTATTGACATGCAGCACACTTTGTTTGGGACTTTTAGTCAGACACGTACCATCACAGGCTTTTCCCCTGTTCTGGGAACAACTAACACTATATTTCAGACAGCACCAACGAAAACGATTGCAACGACTGGAATGTGATGAGATTGCTGTGCATTTCAGCACAGTGGGTTATTACCATAAAGTAAAGTACTACTTCCCCCTGCCAGGTAAACAGGGGATAACAACCCTCCTTCTCTATGCATGCCTCTAGGGAGAAAAAAGTGCTTCCCTGTAGCTTACTGTTGTTGTACAAATTACGGCTCTGTTTATGTGCCGAGCCGGTGTCAGCAGAAAGCTGCGGAAAACAATCTCATTTTTATGAACAAGGGGACAGAGGGGAATTGTGGCCATAGCAGTCGTATACTTAGACACAGCTGTCCTGCGAGAGAGTGCGCGGAAGAAAGAGAGCGTGAAAATGAGAGAATGAGCAAGAGGGAGAGACGGTCTATCCCAAATGTGCTGTAGCGCATGTAGGGCACCTTTTCTTCTGCTGTCACCTCTCCTGGCAGTGACAGATGACACAGCACCAGTCAGGAGAATTTTTGGAGACAGTCTCCGAGAACATATTCACCTCAGGCTAAACTCGTACAGGACCCGGTCCATCTTCCCACAGCGCCGCTTCGCCGTTTCCCCCACCTATCCATTCGATACATCGTCCAACAGGGCTGGTGTTGGCTTGTGGGCTCATGATTCCAGTCCTCACCTTGCAGCGACACATCTCTCCCTCCCTGTCTCAGTAACCATCCCTCTTTTGCTCCCTGTCTTTTTCTGTTTTCTCTTTTTTGCCTTTTTGCTGTGAGAGGCAGTGTGATTGAGAACCCTAGCCTCTGTTGGGAAAAGGGTGAAATACGTGAGAGCATTATATTCCAATGGAGGAAGGGCAGCTTAAGAACAGTCTTATACTGGATGTGCCAGACTCGGAAGAAAATGTGCTCGAGAAAAATCTCACATTGGCAATGTTAAGTGTAAGAGCTCAGTCCATTTCTCTCTGCCTCTTTTCTTCACTGCTTTTCTTTCTCTGAGTGACACCTTGTGAAATTAATACACAAACTGTCTGGCATGAGGTGTTTCTTTGTTTAGCATTGTTTGGAAAATGATATCTTCCACTCGGGCTATCTTTGGCTCAAGGTTAGCCCACAAGGGGCAGTGCCGCTGCACGGGAATAAAATCCCAATCTTCTTAAAAATCTCCCCCCTCAACCCCCCACCCCCACCCCCATACATCTCGTGTTGAAACTCCTGATTTTGCCACCCTGCCAGACTAAGCTTTTCCTCAGTCCTGGAAAGCTCATCTTAGTACCCCCAGCAGCCCCTATTTCATTTACTGCTGTCTATTAACTGCTGTCTGACGACTCTAAATCCGCTTTTCATGGGCGGCAGGCTTTGATACATATTTCTCCACCAAAGTATAATTAAATGTCTTTCCATGTCATGTTTGGATGTGTGGATTTTATGGACGGCGAAATCATTCTCACTTCTCCAAAGGAAGGAGGGGGAGAGAGAGAGAGAGAAAAAGAAATACATTACATTGCGCAACACTACTCAAACAGAAATGCCAATTTTCAGCCTCATTATTATGAGTAGTTATTTGTAAGCAAGACTCGTATGTCTAATGCACGGATTATGACCACAATATTTCAGAGGTAATTAATTGATTTATTGTCATTCTATCTGGTTGCAAAAAGCAAAACACAATTTTTCTTGCATGTTGTCAAAAGCCATGCTGTTCTATTAGTAGCCGCCTGTATTCTGATGGAAGTCTGGCAATTAATAGCCATTCGGCATATTTACCTGTTCATGCGACTCTCCCAGTCGCTGTACATCCAGTAATGCCAACCTTGTCTGGATCATGCTATGCAAACACAGTGAGTGACAGATGATGTCATCGGCCCAGGATGGGGCCCAGTGGCATCCAGTTTGTTTTCTTGTTTGCATGTCCCGTCAAGGCTAGCCAGTTTAAGTCACCTCAGCCGCTGTGACCCCTGCTCATTTCTGTGCCATGATAGATTAAACCCACTGTAATCCCTCTGAGCCGAGTGCCTGGCTGGATGTTTATGGTAATAAGTAAACATATGAATAAATAATCTGAGAGGCTGCCGCTGGACAGCTGGAACTTGTAAGTCCCAATGTTTGTCAGTGCTTGTGGAATTAAAGAGAGATCCTACTTCTAAGAAAAATAAAAAATCCGTTTTGGCACATTTGGTTGGTACCACGAGAGAAAACAGTGAGTTTGGTTGTTGGCTACACAAATATATCAATCAATCACTAATTGTAGAGATAACCATGATATGAGATTATGTGTTTGTGGTAAGGCCTCAACGCTCATGGCTTATTTATACAGACTACACAAAATAAAGATGTAGAATCTTCGTATACCCCAGTAACCACAGTCTGGATAAAAGCCTCGTTTTGAGTCTTTGAGGATTCAGGTCAGCAAGGGAAAGCAGCATGATTAGTTTGGAGTCTTCTTGGAAACCCAGGCAATGATCTGCTTCCTCTCATGCAGTCAGTCAACAAAATCAAGCTGTTTACTGTTGGGCTTCATTATGCATCCAGAAGACCCTCTCCCAAGCCCCAACAGTTTTCTTTAGCACCAACCAATCAGCCAACTCCAGCCCCTCATCTCCTCTCGCTCTCGGAGACTCCGCCGTTGGATCTCATTCCTCGGGGATGAATTTATCCAGATTGGAGCACTCAGCAAAAGGGCATTATCCCGGATTACATGTCTGTTGGGCGGCGGTGTTAAATTATTCAACCAGATGCTGTTGTGATCACTGGGTCACCTGTGATGGCAGGGTTAGCAGCTGCAATTCTTCATTCAACTCTTTATTGTCCCATTTCCATCCCCCTGAGTCGTTACCTTTGAACGACACAACAGAGACAGTCAGGTGGTCAATTTGAGGGAAACCGCGCAGGAATGCTGTTAAATGTGTGAGCATGTTGACGCCCTCACTAACCCCAGTCAGGATTTTATTTGGTGACAGATTAAAAGGATGGATTAATGGCCTCTAAATTGCAGTTTAATGCACAGGAAACAACAGACTAAAGCAACTAAGGGCTGCCCCATAGGGCTGTGTGTGTTCAGTTGTGGGGGTGTTTTAAGTAGAGAAGTTACGGATCACACTGTGTTATTTTTCCTGGGAGAGGACAAAGTAGAGCCACAGCTGGGATGAAAGAAAAATGGTGATGTTTTTTCACCCTGACTGTGTCTTTTCTCTGCAAATCTTGTTTCTACCAAGGCGAGATCTTGATTGATAGGATTCTTTTAACTTACTGCTGGGTTCTGTCATCGCTTGTACAACACAGGTGCTCTACAAGGAGGGTTCAGGCATTGTAGCTACAAGAGAAGTTTGTTCCTTTTATTGTCAAATCCCAGCTTTGCAAGTCGTATGCATTAATAGGCATTTTGTTCAAAACAGTCACACTGAGGAAATGTTTAACTTAAATGTTCATTGTGCTTCACATTCAGCCTTAACATATCCTATACCCTTTTTAGTAATACTGAATGAGCGCTTTCACCACAGGGACGAGGGAGCTGCAATTTTTATACACGTTTGCTTGTTCCAGGAGGTATGCTGCAGGGAAGCATTGAGTTGAGAAGGAGGCGCACGCACACTGCTAATTCTAAATGCACAAAAGACAGATATATAAATACACAGCTGTGCTTTTGTTAGCTGTTCCTTGAATTGCAGTGCACGGTAAAGTACAGTGTTTACGGTGAATGGGCGACACTGATGTGACTTAACTTCCGTCACGTAAACAGTTTCGCAAAACGATATATTTAGGTGAAAATGTCCATCCAAGCAACATCCATGTCTAGATTGATTGCCCTGGCCTGACTCTCAGTCCCATTTTTCTTAAGGATGGTGCTCTCTGTGCAGATCGGCAGCTGTAAGACCAAATCACATGAAAGCCTTGTCGCAGTACAACACTGCAACTGGTGTCAGGATATGTGCCCCACAATTGCTTGAAACGTTTGTGATTAAACCAGGCAGCCAATGCATCCACATGATTGTGAAAGGCTGTGTTAGCAAAGAGGCGAGAAGATGTATGTGGTGCTTCAGCAGAGGAGGCACTTGAGGAATTGGGTTGCTGATCTGATAACGACTTCCTAGTGTTTGGCGCGAAGTTTCTGGCACAGCTCAATAGTACACCTGGATGAACTCACCCTCCTCTCCCCTGTTTTTTCCTTCTTCACCCATCTCTCTCCCTGTGCCTCCTGCATTACCCCCTCCTTGTATGTGTATTTGCATTGTAATAAACACTCAATCAGCAGTGCTTAATGGATATTGTGGCATTCTCAAATTTGAATGTGCCAGGACCTCTTTCATTGAAGAGATATTATCAACTGTCAAAAAAGTTTGCTGATGCATTTGACCTACAATCAACGAGAGAAATGAAACTTCTGATGAAACACAGAGCAGTGACCCTAAAAACCATGTCTTTGTAAAACCACAGCCATAACAATTTGCACCAGTCACTTGTTAGCCACAAAGTAGAGGCCAAATCATGTCCAGCCGTAGCGTGAACCCTCACCTGTCTCAGGATGGGTGTAAATCTGTCTCAACAGGAAGGGGCTGGGGGACCCATCTGCGAGAACGAATGAACGTGAGCTTGCTGATTGGTCTGTTTTCCCGGCTGCTAAAAGGAATGGCTCGATTGCCTCTATTTTAATTAACAGATAGGAAAACAGTTCTCTCTATGGTCCCAGACACCAGTGGAGAGAGGCATGGCTTTTGAAAGGCTATTTGATTTGGCCCTGATACCAAAAGATGTTTTATTCAGCAAAGCACATCAAACACAATAGCAGCGCAAACTGGCTGGAGATCCAGGCCAAAACTTTTGAAACCTGCCAAGGGAAGAATGTGCAGCTTTGTGAATCAAAAAAGTCTAATGCTTCCACCCTCCCCCAACACTCCCATATACTATGTAGATGTGATTTCTTTTTTTTCTTTTTTCACCAGATGCCAAATGAGGCTTTGGGCCACCTGCCTGTCCCACTAAGACAATTGAGCAATTGGGAGAAAAAAGGGCCATTCACTAGTGGAGATTGCAGTGTTAGCATATTAGCCAGAATCTGCCCTGCTTACCACCCATCCCCCACAAAACAACTCTTTCAGGACCACTAATGATGGCACTGTGCCAACTCCTTTGGTTCCTATTTGTATGTTTGTTGAGGGAGATGCGGGCGCAGTTGACCCCGGTCTAAGGAAACCTGTGACACAGGGCGCTTGGTCTGCATGTTGATAGAAAATCCTTCTATCTGTCGCCAGACTAATTCAGTGACAGGCCGGTGGCTCTGCGTTGTTTACGAGGCAAAGCTTCATCTGGTTGAACCATTTTACAGAAAGAGATCCATTGAACACACATGCATGCATGCACAAAAACACACACATACACACACATTGCATGCCCTAACTTGCATTACCAAAGCACAATAACGGGTAAGAAACCCTGGAGTATGTAAGCACTAGGGGCTAAACAGTATTACTGGGCTCTATAACATGCTATGAGTATGGGTTTGTATTGATCCTCAAACATTAATATATCCTCATATAAGAACATAATTGTATTGATTGTAAGCCTGTGCTTCTGATGTTTCTTTAATATTGTTCTGCTGGGATTCACTCTGCCCACTTTAATACACAGGCTATTTTTAAACTCAATAACAATGTGGAGTTACAGGGAGGTTCAGCTAAAGGCACTCCCTAGATTTATTTCACTGTTGTGGGTTTCTGTCACACAGCACCTTTCAGTGCCTTGGTGCCTCTTTCATCATGAGTCCTGTCTTCATCAGCTCGGCTTCGCAAATGGATGTAGGAAACCTGACAGAGTAAACAAAGTGTATTAATGTATAATTAATATTTTTTAGTGGCCACTCCAATATTCACTTTGCTGATTTGGAGGTTGAAGAGCTCTTGTCGCGCTCTCTGATTTTTATTTTGCTTCATCAAGTGCAGTTTAATATGGTGGAGGCTAGTCTGGGCATTAAACAAATGCTAATGCACATTGGGGAGTTTAAATGATTTGCCATCCTTTCATATCTGTTGGCAGGGGTTTCAATCTGCCTGGCGTCCTGGGGGAATTCACAGTGGTCATTGCTCAATCCCTGGGGGACATTAGAGCAAATCACAAAGGAGCAGAGAAGTAATTTCACTTTCCCACTTTCCTTTGGCCACTGCCCAATGCAAAATGGCAGGAGGACTGGCTTGCAAAGCTGGGCAGGGCAAACCCCTCGCCTCCCTCCGTCTCTAACCTTTTAAACCTGATTTAATCAAATCAAAATACCACAGTGCAGACCCATTTGAGACAACCTGAAGACAAACAGTTGAAGAGGAAGGCCTTGGGTAAACCAAGGGCAAGGCCATCCATTACTTCCTGGGCAACGAAGAGCACAGGGACAGGGAAAATGCCTGCGGTGCACGATGATGAACAGACTCCACATCAGAGATTGGATTAGAGTGGCATGAGAGAGAGCCCTAAAAGCCATGCGCAGTTTATTGAAACCCTATCTAAAGCGATAATGTTACTAAAGAAAGGGGCCATGTAATGACAGATGAGTGGACAGCGCCCTAAGAAGAATGAACGTTGGGCGAGAATGGATAGGCAGGTCCACCATGGTTAACTCATCTACTTTTAAGAGCGGGAAGTAGGACCAGTTAATGGACCATACATTTTTGGAGCCCTTGTTACCCTACAGTGTCATCATCACAGGTATATCTAGTTTAGAGAAGCTCAGTGCTTAGATTTTCCACAATTTAGGTTTCATCACTGATAACCATGAGGCATTTTGGGGAAAATGCCAGCGGCGTTATTGCCTAGATTTGTAGTCTCCCTGAAGGCACCTATCTCTGCTGAGGTTCGATATGTGATATATGAAATCTATATTTAATCATGCTTTGTTTATATGCAAAATATTTTTCTAAGGGATGTTTGGACTGCAATGTTCGCTCCTGAAGCACGGGACAAATATAGAGAGAAATAACACAAAATATAGTCTGCATCTCAAGGATTTCATGGAGTTGCTTTGAAAGCGCAAAGTAGCATTTATGTAAAATCCTGCTCTGGTTTTTTTCTGGGATGACGAGAGGATTTTCTTGCTGCTGAAAGGCAATGTTATTTAATAGCCGAGAGCTGATGGTAATGACAACACAATGCCTTCCAAGGTAAACACAGATATCTAGTTCTTTGGAAAAGAAGTGAGGGGGAATAGAGAACAACAAAGAAATAAAAAAGAAAGAGAGAAAAATCAAAAGGAAGAGCATTCTTGTCACAAATTAAAAGATATCTGCGTCTTGCAGCCCTAATCCGTAATGCCAGTGTATTTGTTGTCTGAGTAGAGTATTTGTGCCTGTGTGCGAACAAGCACAAATGTGATTATTCCCCGCTTTCGTTGTATGCTAATTTTATTACTTCACATTGTTTGCCTATCTTTCTCTAAACAGCATTGGTTCAACCTACCACTCACTGGTTTTTCAAAGGACTCTGCTGTTTGTTTTCAACAGGGGTAGTATTATAACAGCAGAGATTTGTATTATAATTTTAAAAAAATACCCCACTGTGACCTTTAGCTTATATTTCTTGATGGGAGAAGTTAATGCCTCTGTCCCAAAACTGTGTGACACGGGCACAGCAGGGCATTAAAAATTCAGAAGGGCATTTAAAGATGATGGCAGCACAGTGGGATGTTCAAAGGTGTCACCAATCCCCTCATCACCTTCAGCGCATGGCCCCTAAACTTTCCCCAGGTTACAGGCGTTAATTATTAACAAGGCTTTCATTAAAAGATGCAATTTGCTCAGACCCAGCTGTACACACTCCAACGTGGCCTCATTTGAAACATCTATCTCATAAATTTATGTTGGATCTCCTGCAGTCCTGAGAGTCTTCTCCACATGGGTGTGCTCCACATTGAGTGGAGAGTTAATGGCTTGGAGTCTACTGTCAGCCTTCATCTGCAAGCTCCCAGTAATGGCTTAATGCTTCCTATTTCTCTTCTGGGATGCATTTTTTGCCTCGTGTGTCATATACTGTAATAAGTTTAATGGATTACTTTAATATATGATTGTATGGACGAATAAAGCAAAAATAGCTATTAGTAAGTATTACAGGTGTTGAAACCACTTTCCAAATGTAGAAGTAATGATATATCTGCTCTGCAGCATTAGCTCAAGGACAATTCTTAGAAAGAGAGTGTAGAGTGTGTCTGGGAATTGGTACTGTTGTTGTTTACTCCAAAGCAGACATCTTTTAGCTTCTCCGTCAGCTCTGATCCTTTTGATCAGCACCTCCATATTGGATATAAAATGGCGAATGAACATATCTGGAATTCAAGTGACTTTCAGAGTACTGTGACTCTTTGAAGGCTGCCAAACAAGCGACTTTCATCTCCAAAAACCAGCAGCCACCTTGTACTAAAGGAGAACAGGACAGAATGAGAGAGAAAGGCAGCATCCAAAGCTCGGAAATGGAAAAAAATAAATAAAGGGAAGATTGTGGGGTCCTCTTTGTGATCGCATTTCCTCGAAGGCCTCCTGCTAGGGAAAGGACATGTACCTCCCACAGCCCGTATAGCTGGGCATCTGTCAAACATTGAAATTGGCTGAAAACAAAAAAGAGCAAATCTTGATTCCATTTAGCAGAATATTGACTTTCTGAAAGCTCATGCCAATTCTTTCGATCCTTACAGAGATGACAAATTAAAATGTATAAACACTTACATTAGGCCTAGAAGGTCAAGCCTCCTTCATACTTCTGCGTAGGTGTCCCTGCAATCTTACACTATGGCAGTGTTGTTCAATTGCCCTTTTCTGTCAGTGGTTATCATGATTTTAAAATTACAGTGTTCTCGGGATGTACAACATGCATTAAGGTAATTTGAACGACAAAGTACCTGACCATGAAAATGGGAAGAACAGAACAGGGAGTGAATCCAAAAGAGGGCAATTGAAAAAAAATTCTGAATGAGAGAGTTCTATTATGCAGCCGACCACAATGGGGAGAAAAAAAAGGAAGAACAAGGGACCTAATACTTCCACAATCAGTTATCCCTGAATTAATGATGCAACAGAAGCAGGGGTGCACACCCACTGAGACATGAACCAGATTTCAACCCAGAGCTCCCAGGAGGTGAGGGCCGGCATCTCCCTGACAGGACATCTGGTCCCTTAGCATGGCCACCAGGGGGCCGATATCGCCGCCTTAATTGTAATGTTTCCCTCTTACTCCCTGAGAAGAAAAAACTAGGGCAGCTCTCCATAAAAGGAGAAGAGGAAAGGGGGGGGCAGCTATTTGCTGGGCTGTGTCGGCATGCCACATCATTTAAGCTGACAGCTCAAAAAATTAGAGCAACAGATCACTGTGAACAAACAAAGCTTAATGGAAATAAAGTGAGAATTATCAGCCAAGAAATAAAAGGGAAAGACTGAAATTAGTGCAAAGCGATTGGATGAAAGAATGTCAGGGCCACATAACACAGGCAATAAATGGGAAAATTGTCACTTCAGAGATAGGACATGTTTGGCACTAATCATTGTCTCTGTTGAAAATGGAGAATAATGAGAGAATCCCTGAGCAGAACAATCACATGTCCTTTATCAGACTCCTAAAAATCTTTCCCCTCTGTTTGCTTATCTCCTTTTTCTCCTTGTTTTGCCTTCCGGAAAAAAAGGGAAAAAAACTCTGTAGATTGTTCTGCTCTATCGGACCCCGGCTCCATCAATTCAGCCAGGCCAGAGAAAGCCTCGAAGCCAGTGTTGTTAAAGTGCTTAGGCATGTGGAAGAGAATGAGGAGAGATGGGAGGAGGTGAAATGGTATGTCAGGGCAAACATTTGTCAGGTACTATCAGTATGAGAGCCCACTATCGAGAGACCTTTGGAGGAAAACACAGGTCAGAGTGGGTCCAAATGGAACACTCCAAATTTGCGGCTTGGTGTTGTGACTGCCTGGAGCACAGTAAACATTGATAGACTTAATTTGAAAGAATGAAAGCTCCCACCTTGGTGAAGTGAACACACCCTGATTGTAGGAGAAGACAGGAATCAGTCTGAGTCAAGCTGAGTATTCTAAAACAGTCGAAGCTAAATTGGAATCGTTGTAGGTGACTAATAATTTGTTGAATGCAGAGTTTAGGTCAATCACAAGGTTATTTTAACTTTATGTTTTCATTCTGCCAGCTATGTCATGCTATATCTGCACATCCTTTGTTTCCAGTCAATGATTCAATGTCAGAATGGCCTGTTACTTGAGATAAAGACATCCTTATATTTTAGTTCGGTTACATGTTTCCCAGCATTTGTTAGTCTGTGTCAGTTAGCAGGATTATGCAACTCAGATCAGGGGGGTTTCTTTCTTTTTTTTTCTTCTCAACATTTCCTTTGATTTCTGAGAGAAAAATTCAAAGATTTTGATTAAAAACATATATAATCATATTTGGGGAATTGATATTTACTGTATGAGTGTGTCATTATGTTGCAGACCCAAATAAAAATCAAAAATCTGGATCTCTGGAATTTAAATGTGATTTCATAAGGGGACTGTTCGGCCCTGGTGCACGTATAAACTCTCCGTGTGCCCTTCTAGTCATTTTATTTTACTGATTAGGACGCATGTTTTAACTCATCACATTGTATTACAATAAAATCACAATATTTTTTATTTTCTAATTATTTTCATCATAATCCTTAAAAATAAAAGGTTGACGAATGGGGTTGGTTTGCTGAAGTTTATTTTAGCCCACTTTCTTAGCCAGAACGCACAGGACCTGCCTTTTATAATATAATGAGCTCTGAATAAGTCTCAAGACGTCAGAAAGCACAAGACTCAGGTGAAATCTAATTGAGGATGTCACTCAATAACAAAAATTAAGTGATGCGTGGAACTGCTACCTCTTTATGCATGGGAGCTGTTTGAGTAAGCACTTAAAATGAAACGAGGAAGGTATCTAGGGGAGTGAGGTGTGAGACATAATGTGTGTGACGAGGGGATCCTGCTTTTTAGCCACATCCTCTGTGTATTTATGTCTTTGCAAATTATTGTGTTTGTGTGTGTTCCTGTGTACCTGTGTGCATCCGCGTAGCATTGTGTGTGGCATGTACTCCACCGCCCCTGTGTGCTTAGTCGTGGTGCGTACGCATGTGTGTGAGTGTGAAGAGACCGCAGAGGGCCGTAGAACAGAGAGCTCTGCATTTCGAAAGGTGCCAGAATGAGTTTGTCACAGAGAGCGTAAACTTGAGGAGAAAGGGGACTGCGGAGAGAGAGAGACTTTCCCCAGGCACCCAGAGTCTGTCAGACTGATTAAGTCACACGGCTGGAGTGAGAGTTGGGAAACTGAACAGGAGCATGCTAGGGGAGCAGGGGTTTGACAGCAGAGAAATAAAAAAATAAATAGCAGCATGTAAGTATTAACATGACTGCATGTCACATGTGCACTTACTTCTACCTGACCCTAGAGACTCACGCTAGGACACAGTGCACCAGCCTGCATCCCATCATTCCAACCCGCAGCTTCCTGGCCCTCGGGCGACATAAAGCAGGTCAGGGGCATCCTAAAGTTCACAAAATGCAACATGACAGGACATCTCTAACATATGCCTGTGTGACAGTGAAGCAAATAGATGACTGATGGCAGACTGCAGTGTCTTAAGGGGGGAGAGGGAAAACTATATATAAGAAATACTATACTTATTCCTGAAACATGAACACATACAAAATATCAGTCCACTAGCAGGCCTGGCCTGACTTTCACTGCTGCTGTATGTGGCAAAAATGCCAAGGACCTTCGAATACTCTAGAAAGAATGGCAGACTTCTGTGCCACGTGGCCCTTTAATCACCAGACTGAAAGATGGACTCTGGCTCTTTGTGTATATATATATATATATACCTCTGACTGCACCACTGAGGAGTGCTGCCGAAGTGTTGGTGTATAGCAGAAGGGCAGCATCATTAACAATAAGAAAACTTTTGGCACAGAGTGCAAATTAGATAAGAGATGGAGGATCTGCTCCAGTTATGCCCTCGGTAAAGCCAGGTACATAGCAGATATTCTTCACTAGTTGGAAATGTAAAAAAGGCAAACCATGTTAACTTTGTCCTCCCACGACTGGCCACCCCCACACCGAAATTAACATCGCTCGTCCTCTGCTCCACAGCCTCTGCTATGCCAAAGCATAATCTATAGCACCTCTAGCATCAAATGCTAATTGCTCGGTATTCGAAGGGAGAAAAGGGCCCGCTGAATCGAGAGTCATTTAGCGAGAGACTGAGTTCAGCACAGCACCGCACCGCAATGCCTCCAAGCTAATTTCTTTTCTATCTTGCAGAGAGCTCGAAAAGTGTAGTGCTGAGTGAAAACGTGCTCTCTCCACATCATAATGCTAATTCAAACCTGCGCTTCACTTCGCGAATAATTACTGTGGCAGAGCAACACGGCACAGTTAATAGATTCGAAGTATTCAGTCACACAAGAAACGAGAAAACTACCTTTGTGGGGAAATGTAGCTGTTTGACTGTGGTTAAGCCCGAAAATCAGTGTGTACTAAACAACACTTTGGTCTTTGCACACATTTTTATTTGTCAGACACCAACCTGGTTCCGCTGCATTTCTTTCAAAGGGGAATTGAAACAAATAGACTTCTACTGAGAGACACTGCAGGAAGTACATACCCCCCACCCCCCCTTACACATGGTGCAAACAATGGGGGCAGTGTGCGTCTCTGATCAAGGACACATCTATGTTGATGACAATGAGAAATCTTCAGGCTGTCCCGAGAGTGTTGTAACCCTGCCTTCAAAGTACTCCAGTTGTTCTTTTCCCTTCTCCACAGCCTCTTTACTGAAGCTTTCTTCCTTGTGTTGACTGAATCTTTTCATTTGTCAAGATCACTCGGCAGCACCAATAGAGCATCACAGACCAGAATGTCCTGATTATAGTCGATGGCATTTTGATGCAACACAAACATAGAAAAACGATAAAGATGTTTTATTTTATTTATTAATTAATCTTTCGTGTATTTTTTTCAAATAATAATGTTTCCCTTAAGGAAAAATGTGGTCACTGAATCTCTAGGGTGTCACTTTGAATATTTCAGTGAGTGTATGCGTGGGTGTGTTTTTGGAGCTAATATGAGAAGCCACTTTCTCTCTCTGGCTTTCTTAGGGCCACCCACTGCCACTTCTTCTGCCCCCTGTCTGAGCCGTATCAGCAAGACAGGCATAAAGAGCAATCCTCTATGACTGGGACTGACCCCAGCGCTGTGTCTGTGTCAAGGGACGATCCAGTGGCACCAGCTGGGTCCCTCTGCCACTTGCAATACATACTTGAATACCATCGTACAACTACAGACATCGCACAGGGCTCATACTGACGCAGACTTGAAGACCACTGTGTTAGCTCTGTGGGCTATCAGAGATGGTGAGCGTAATTGTACTCAAATTAAAGTGCTGTTAGTAAAATTACTTGTTTAAAAATGTACTGAAATAAAAGTTGAAAGTTAATGTTACTATGTTCCATTACTAAACAGGAGAAGAGGAGGGATAAAGAGATTAAGAAACACTTAATTAATGGAAAATGGGGAGATGTTCAAGCAACATACACATCAGCAACAATTGGTAATTTGTAGCACACACCTCCATTTTTTTTCATCAAGATCCATTAAGTAGGACAATGATGTAAATGTTGAAAAACATGGATCCACCCCCTGATCCCGATCTTTACGAAAATGTAACACCTTCTTATCTGACCCATAGCTCATCTTTCCACCAATGCACATAGAGATCTGTTTTATTAAATTTGTTTAATATTATGGACTAACAACAAGCCAACAACTTAAGGGAAGGGGTTGAAAAAATAATGGTATATCTTTTCCCGCTGTGCTGACTGAGCTCACAACTGGGCTCATCAAAAACAGCAGAGTGGAGGTGCACACCTCACTGACGTTGGAAGTGAACATGGAAGTCACAGCTGAATGATCGACCATCAGTATTTTAGCATCTATAGGGTTTAGCCAGACCCTGCTGTTGGTCACGCAACATTGCTGGTGTGATTGATTTGAGACGCTTGACGTGATTACCCGGGTGGTGCATCAAATTGGGAAGCTTCTTCTTCTCTGCTGCTGTTGCTGCTGATCTGGCTCTTCTCGTTTTGTAGCGTTCTTCGTCATGTAACTTTTGTCTTTTATATATAACATTTTCCTTTTTAATCAAAAATACTTAAATTCAAAGTACTTTTTTTAAAACAGATTTTTACATAATCAAAAACGTTCAAGTTCACAAATATCGCTTCATAACAGAAGCAAGAGTAAAACGTCTTATTGTCACTTCCATTCATCCCTTTTATATAATTTATTCCCCTTGTTGTGAGTTTGTTATTCATTCGAAATCCCCTTGAGCTACATTACAATACCACAAATACTTCAATTAGACAGATAATGTGTATCATTGTAGTTTCTTACTGTTGAGCCTTTATCAATCAATCAATCAAATTGTATTTGTATAGCCCATATTCACAAATAAAAATTCATCTCATAGGGCTTTAACAGGGTGTGACATCCTCTGTCCTTAACCCTCAGCAAGAGTGAGGAAAAACTACTAAAAACCATTTTAACAGGGTAAAAATAAGTAGAAACCTCAGAGAGAGCCACATGTGAGGGATCCCTCTCCCAGGACGGACAGAAGTGCAATAGATGCCACGTGTAAAAACATTCATCATTAAAGTCTTTAGCGGCATTGATGCAGTCCCGCTGCAATCACAGTCCATGGTCAGCAACCAGCAGGACCACGATCCAGCATCCAGACCAGAGGCCACTCCAGTCCTCAGTCACCGTCCACCGCCGCCCACCAGGACCCACCACGAGCCACCGCCTGGTCCACCTCCTGTACCCAGTGCCAACGCGACACAGGGTCCGCCATCAGCACCACGATCAGCCCTTTATAATTTTTAACATATATAAGCTTAATTAGAAAGCATTCCAATGTATCGGTAGAGTAAAAAACACTAAAGTAGGTAAATTACCTCACCTATATACCAAGTAAATTGTGCTGTATGCTCCTGTCTAAAAAACAGCCTCAAGACAGTTATGCTCATAACTTGGGACAAACACTTATTGTGATATATAATCCTAATTTAAAATATGTTTTTAAAATACATTTACAATTAAACAAATCTTCATATTTTGATGTAGAACGGTAATATGCAGCCCCAAAACCCTCAGACTGTATATTTACACATTTGGTCTCCCTGTCAGCTGGTCAATAAAACAATATAACACAACAGTGTAATGAAAAGAATATTCCCACTGAGCCAGACACCGAGCCACAGAGCCAGCTCAGACTCTTTAATCCAGGCACCCATTTTCCTTTCGCTTCTCCTTGCAGAGTGCTCTGAACCTGCTGCGAAATTGAATTTTCCACCTCTGTGTGTACGCGAACCAGCCAAGCACTGCATTGTCAGAGTACTCAATTAGCTCCCAAGGCAGAAGCCAAAATGTTTTCCAACAGCAAATGTATTCTTCACAGGGCAAGCTCTCATTAGCATGATGCTTCTATTCCTATAGCACGGAGCTAGAGTGCCTTCCCGAGGTAGAAAACAAAACCGACAAAAAAACGCCCTGAGATTTAAAATCCGTGTCCCTCCATGCCATATCATATCACACTTTGGGTTAGAGAGTAGCCCTCAGCAAAGCAAAATGTTGACCTCTGCTTAAAGTGTCTCATTAGCATCAGTAAATTATCTTCCTGTGTGTCCACATTCTGTGAGTCTCTACCTTCTCTTCCAACGCTCAGATTTCTATCTGTATTCACATGAATCACTGAGCTCTCCTTCTTATGACTCATGAAAACAGATGTTGAAATGTTCTTGTCCTATTTTTCTCATTGGAGTAAAGCGGGGCATTGTAATAAGCAAGTACTGTAATAAATCCAGGGAAACAGAACACATTTGAGACTTTATGACCATGAAATGTTGACAGCAAGTAGTTGTAAGTTTGCGTGAATGAATCACGTTGTTTACGGAATGCGCTGACATTGAAACAGTTGGCTGGAGCATCAGGAAGAATCTGCATTGTAGCTAAACTATTGTCTGATGAAGTGACATTGAAGTCGCACAACTTTAAAAACTTTTCTCCGGCTGAATGGTTGAAAGGAGGCAAAGGAAAAGAACATAAAGACAAAAAGCATGTCTCAAACAACTGGAGAGACTTGGTAACTTGGCAACTGCTCATACTTGAAACCTACGCTTTCACTTTTGTATGACTGAAGTTGCATTGTGGCAGTATAGCACAGAGGCTGTGGCACAGGCGGCGGTAGTGTCGGGGGGGTTATTATCTTGCCCCCCAGTGCCCTAAAGTGTCCGTGCACTCTCATTATCGAGATGCCACTGACTCCAAATTTAGAGCTCTAGTGTTTGTCGCTTGCCCTGAGCTGCGTATATCAGGCTCGGCACACACACACACACACACACACACACACACACACACACACACACACACACACACACACACCACACACACACACACACACACACACACACACACACACACACACACACACACACACACACACACACACACACACACACACACACACACACACACACACACACAACCACATACCTGTGACAGCTCCCATCACAAGGAAAAGGCATGGATATCAAATTGGATGTGGAGGGTTTTTGTTAATGGTTTGAGACTCGCCTAAACCCTATGCTGCTGTAAATTGTGCCTACAGTCTTTTTCACAGTGGGCCCTGTCATGAGATTGGTCTGAGTTCAACAGTGAGACAATGTGTCACTCTGCCAAAGCAGCTTAATATGAGAAGCAAAGACAGGTGACAAGGGTAATGCTTTCCCCTTTTTTGCAAATTTTCAGTTTTTAATTATTTGTCACTGACAATTTGAACATACTTATATGGATTTTTTTTCTCCAAATGCATTTCAAGTGAATCTATTAATGAACATGCTAGTGGTTATAAATTATGTGTTCTAGTTTTTTCTACGCATGCTGTATGATGGCTGGTGAAATTATCTAATTAGCCTACCATGAAGACTCTGAAATAGACAGGAGAAAAAGCGAAACATAATGAGTTAAATTGATTTAAAGTCCTGTAGCTATTCAATTTGAAGCTGGAATAATTAAAAGGCACAAAGTATAAAAGTGAATGGAAGAGGCTGCTTTTTCTCTCAGTGGAAAACAGAGGTGCATAAAGAATTAAATTGAATTAAAAAAAACATGACCACTATGTTCTTTTATATCCCCCCGAAGGTTAAAAGTTAACTACGTAGACACAGGTGTGCGTGTGGTTGTGTTTGTCGGCGTGTATTTCAAAGTGGACTTGTGTTAAAGCGTCGGAGTTAACCTTCCCCGGGCTTTTAATGGAGCACTCAGATTAGTGCGCCCTCTATAAGGCAGAGACAGCACCGGGATTAACCTTGTTTTAAATGTGCCGTGTGAGAAAGATTGGTTGACCTAACTGTGACCTAGGCTTTGGACAAACCATTGCACTTGATAAAAACTGGCTGTTAATGGACTCCACAGTGCCAAGAAACACCCCGACGACATATGCTCATGTTTGAGATTAATATTGTTTGCCTTCCAACACTCACTACTTGCTATAGCTTCAAATTAATTTCCCTCTTTGGCAAGTCGCTTTGGCCCCTGTCCCTTGGCAGACCTCTGAAGCACACTCTTTTATCCCATTGCTCTGAATGACTGATCTAATTGTGTGATTTTCTTTGATCTCACCTGCCTTAATGGTATCAACCTCTATAGCCGTGTGTCATCAGTTTGTGCAACGCTTGTGTCAAGGCTTTTCTCTCATAGTTATTTTGAAACCTAGCGTTGGAGGTACAAACATATCCACGAAGACAAGTCAATTCTGTCTTTCTCGTCTAATCGAGACGCTTGCACATCAGACGTTTCATAATGTTGGCACAAGTGAAGACGTACGTTCCAAAGATGGCCCTTATCTGGTCAGGAGAGGAACAGAGGCACTGCAGAAACAGGGGAAGGGGAACCTTTAATCCTCCCCATTAACAGAGTTCATTGCCTGGGATTGGGGCAGTTGGATTCACTGCAGATGAGCTGCACTTCCTGAGAAAATGAAACAGGATGATGGAGATCAGTGACAATACAGGCTGGATAATCACGCCCAAATCACAGCCATCTGCTCTCAATATCCACCCCGATCTACACGCACTGCCGTCAATCCGTCCTCACCAAATCCCTAAATCCCGACAATCTGTAGCACTCAGCTTAGGTCCTCTGTTAATCCACCTAGCAAGCCCACATTGCAGGTCAGGAAGGTACAAGATCCCCCCTGGACCCTTCTTCCCTCTAGAAACGCTGGCACTTTATCTCCCATTTTTATACTCCATAACACTGATCCGTTGCAGTTTGACGACATCATCTTAAAGTGAGCAGGTCTAACTTTATTTTTATGTGCTAATATCTACACTGATTCATGAAGTGCGGGGAAGCCAAATACATATACAGTGTTAGTTTTAGTCTTGAGCATCTATTTAGTTGAAAAACAACCAAGATTATCAGGAGCTGCCGTGAGAGAGAGCTTGATGTGGGTGTAAAATTTTTGCTTTAGGAAAATATGGTTTTTGGATGACGTGAGTTCACTAGCAGGCCATGATTCAAAGACATATTGCTACCACAGAGACCGAAACAACACAATCTACTCTTTACAACAGTAACAGTATAACTATTTCATCTAGTGTATGTGTTGCTTGTGCACTATTGGCAACACAAGGTCTCAGCCTTGTGGCTAAAGGGCAATTTCAAGGAACAGAAATACCAATTGGTTCACTGTTGTGTTTGATAGGATGAGGTATCTTGATGAATGAAATGTACCTTGACTTTTCCTGATGAATCCACTTGGCTGCAAACCTCTACAGCTGTACACATTATTGCCTAGAATCCCACTGTTTGTGATTGGTGTGAAGCCAAAGGGGTCAACAACCAATATCTTTTCTCTTGGAAGACCAATACAGATGATTGAATAAGCAAACAATGGAGTCATACCCCTTAAACATAATGTAACAGTTTCTCTGAAACATTCACAATCGTTACAGCACAGAACAAAATTAGGAACATATATATTTTTTTGTGAAATATTACTGTTGTCTATGCCAGCCTTTCCTATGATGGTTTTGTTAAGGCTTCTGCTGCTTTCTGTTTAAATTGTAAATCTCTGCTCGCGAAACTACAGAATGCTGCGGTCAGTCTATTGTGTTGTTTCTCCTCCTGGGGCCATGTGAAGGTCTTTCTGGGCATATACATGCCACGGCAAGGGAATGATTTCCTCAACCACTCTCAATATATCTTCCTTCAAGGGAACAGTGAAGAGCAGGGAAAATGAGCTTCTCTGACATCACTTATATTGTCACTTTCAGAATGGGATAAGTAATCTTTGTTCATCATGACATACACAAACACTTGTATTTTGGTGAATTGGACAGATGGTCGGAAAAGTGGAAGGTTTTCACATGTGGCCTGTGACTAGCTTCACATTTATCAACCAGTTTGACTCCAAATTGAGGGTCATTACCTCGTAAAGGCTTTTAAAAATTTATTCCAGTCAAGTTCAATAGTATCTTCTTTCAAATTCCCACTATCAATTGCCTCAGTTTTTACAAAAACATTAATAAAAAAAGGGGCTTTAGTTCCTAATCTCATGGCTACACACAAAACAAGAGATGTGTCCTCATTCTCAACTCTGAGTTCCGAGCTTGTGAATTCACAATGTGCATCCAAACTTCTTCTCTGTCTTTTGGGATCTGTAAATCGTTTACACTGATAAGCAGTTGTGTACCTATTTGGTTAATCTCCTTCTTCATTAGCTTCAATACATAAGCCCTGGCACTGACTGCAAACATACAGGAGACAGCTGAGTTATTGTCCTTGATGAACAAAAGCACTGACCATCCCATTGAGGGGAGTCTACATTCTTCACGTCTTCTTTTGAGGCGGTGGAATCTCAAAGGTGATGTCAAATACCTCTGGTTTCATTTTCAACAAAAGTACCCCATGAGCATTGAACATAAGTAGCATCACTCTGGAGAATACAGTCACATTTGTTCGTGCAAGTCCCGTCGCTTGGCTCTCAATGGATCTGCACTTTCTCCAGTAAGTGTCAAGGAAAGAGCTTCAAGGTGCTTCTGTCACTTCGGAGACTTATTACCATCTGACAGTACTCTTTAACCGTGTCATTGCTTGTACCTTCAAATGTAATAAATATGTCAATATGTGTCATTTCCAATAGCCTTCATGTAAAACCACCTTTTTTGTGCAAAATCTCTCAATCAGAGAATGGTGAGTTTTTTGTATATAATAACTGATACACTTTAATGTGAGCCTCCCTTTAGAGAAGACTTTTTTATAACACCTTTAAACATTCTTTCACTTGTCAGATTCCAGTCTGTTACTGAATTGTAAATCTAAAATGCTGCCACAACATCCCCATCCTCCTTTTGGAACTGCCTCCCAACTCTCTCATTTGCTTCACAGCTGTGAGCTAACCCAAAATGACAGCCCGAGTTACTTGGTATCTTTTGTCAGTTTTGTCCCAGCATGTTAGCTTGGCTTTTGATCATCCACTGTAGATGTTTGTTTTTTTTCTTCTTTTTTTTTCAGTTGGAAATCTGTTGCGAAGTGTACCAAAAAACTCCATCTGCAACATCTGCTCCATACGTACAGCCGATTCCAGCAACCGTTGAAGATTACCGGTAGTCTTTGAAATACAGCAGGAGATGGCATTGATTTTTTTAAGCTCTGTAACTCTTTGAAAGAATGACAACACATCTGTGATTTTAACTCTGAGTGATGCACAGTTAGGATGTAAAAAAAGGCAGCTATTTCCCTGATAGTTCCATATTGAAAATCAGTAGGGTTCGCTTCATTTTCCAAGCCATTGAGCAGTTGTGGGCTTCAGTAATGTGTGCACATATATTCATGCAGCTCAAAGGTGCACAGTCTTTGCATCTGAATGAGCTGGCAACAGGCAACAAGAGTTTACAGTCTACTTTAGGAATGATCAGGATATTGTACACAGTTGAATTGTCAAAAGCTTGTGGATAGGATGTGGAACCAAAAAGCCTGGACTTAAGAGTCTTTACTGTGTAGTCACCAAATCTTCACTAAGAGTTTGTGGTACTTAGTGGAAGTTGCTATGGCAATAAGTGAAGCAGGCATGTTGTTGGGGGAATTCAATGTGGGGCGCATTAACGTGCTGTGCTCCACTAACTTCACAGATGCAGAGATCATATCTTTATGCAAGATTGAGCCTCTCTCCATTTAGCACCAGCTGGATTAGACAGGCGCACATATGCAACCTTCCCTGATTTGATGATGGTACTCGGGGGATGTTGCATGGAACACAAAAAAGCTGACAGCAGAAATATGTAATTCTGTCGCTCCAACTCTGTGAAGGAGATCCTCCACTAACCTCTAGGAAAGACTGTGAACAATTTAAATAGGCTTGTTGTAGGTTCACGTGATGTCAAAATGTATTGTCCAATTACCTGAGGTATACATCTCACTTTACTGGCTGTGGATTTTTCTTTTAAAAAGAAGGAGGTGTATGAACTCTTTAGAAAAGTATGTAATAGGTGTCCACTTAATCAGGTTGACTACAAAAGTTTACAAAAATAAAAACAAATTATGAGCCATATTTATTGTCAATAAACACAGTGCTGTCAGCCTTGCTGATGAATGCTGCCTTGGCAGATGCATTATTTTATCACATTTTCCTCCAAATAAAAAGATGAAATATTAAAATAAGAAAAAATATAATTTTCTTGTTAAGTTGTTAGGGAGATGAGCCCAAGTACTTCTAATCTACATTCTCAGAGCACAGAGAGCACTTGTTTCATGAATTGTCTCTCATATTTACTGTAGTGTGCAACATGCATTAAAACGTAGTTACAAAGTCAAGGCGAGCATTCGAGGAAGTGGAACACCAACGACCGTTCTTCAGTGAAGATTATCTGCAGCCAGCCAGAGAGCCATCCATTTCACTGACTTTATCATTACCAGGCACAGAGTATGGATCCACACAGCAAAATGGAATAGCTGGGAAACTAATGGCACTTGACAGATACTGGTGTGCGATAGCATGCTTATCTTTGTATTATGTGAAAAGGAGGCATTATCCCTGATCGCAGTGTGTGTGTGTGTGTGTGTGTGGTGGAATGTGGGGATGGTGGTAGCTGTGGTGGGTGGGTTCGGTGGGGAAGGGGTTGGTAAGGAGAGGGATATAACATACTGGAACGACCCATTCTGTCACTTTCAAACCAGTAATTTGTAATTGCTGGTTAAATGGTTCTTGAAATCCTTTCTCAAGCTTTTCTTCGAAATTGGAGCATGGAATTTACCGAAAAGGCACGAATCCCCTCAGAAAATGCAGTGAGTCATCCATCACCTCTTTAGTTGAGAGAGCAATACGTCTGTGTAATAATATGGTGTGTACAAAGCCAACGAAGAAAATATATACAGGTGTCAAAAAAAGGCAGGGGCTGCGTTGTCTTATGGATGGATTTCTACAATCACACATTACAGTTGCTTTTTCTCTTGTATACAGTTTGTGTTAGTTCCTAAAGCATGAAGTAGGTGCATGTTTGATTAATTCCAGTAAATGCATACGATGATGGATTCATTTCCCCCCCGTCTGAAGATCTCAATTGACAAGCAGTAATAGTGACAGCAGGGTTGTGAGCCTCCGCTGTCGGTGGACATACTGCCTTCTACAAGGTGGGTGGTTCCGCACCCTGATTGCTAATTAAAATTAGTTACGATTCAATTACACAAGGTCAGTGACTAAATCAATCTTTGATATAGGAAAGTCTCACCGCCGTGTCAAGCTGTTGACAGAGGGGTCCTGCTCATCAGGCACAAATCTATGATATATGCATCCTCTCAGCATCTGCACCATCATGTTTCATATATAGAGGTAGAAAAAAGGTTTTAATACATAAGCTTCTTTCTCTAAGTCACCTCATGTGGTAGCCACTTTGTCAAGAATGATGGACTGGGAGAACTGGGATGTGCCTCCCTCTCTCTCTCCCTTACACCCCACACCACCAATCTGAGACTTCAGTGAGCAGCACCAGAGATTGCATTACCTCCCCACTGGCTGTTTACAAAGCCTAAGTGATAAGAGAAATGACTTGGTAAATAACTGAGACGTCCCTGTAAGCTCTCTTCCTCCGTGTGGGGGTATGTGTTTGTGTGTGTGCGTTTGATACACTCATCTACTAAACTACTCTCAATTAACTGGGTGATTGTTTTCCCCGGATTGGCCCCAGTGATTAGAAAGTGTGTCCCCGGCCTGGTTCTGTGTGTGTGGGTGTGCGTGGGTGTGTTTGTGGTTGTTGTTTGAAGGTTGCTGCGATCAAGGTCGTGCTGGAGGAGAGCCTGATTAGACTTGTATAAGACGATATGTAGCATATCAGTATCTCTCCCAGTGATGCTGTCAGTCTTGCCTACTGAACACCGTTATTAAGGGGAAATCTGCTTGTTTTGATTCAATAAACTGTTTACTGAGGCATACTGATCAGACTTGGATATTGCTGATTATACACTGAAAAAGCTCATAAATCTTACATGGCCCTATGAGATGAGGTCATTTAAATGCATTGCAGGGCGTGCCGCTAAACATCTGTATAGAAAATGATTTTCAGGGGCTCTGTGTGTGCAATGCATAATGCAATTTCCACCATTACAACTGCATCTTAACGGTTCTCTAATTAAAGCTGCCAAGGCTGACCATGGCCTTTCCAAAGCACATTTCTTTTAAATTTAGCCTGACATAGTGCTGCTATTTCCTCTGCAGGAAATTGCATCTCTGAATGGTTTCTTTGCTGTCATTGTAATGGTTTTTAAACCCCATAACTCCTAAAGTCATATGGTTTGAGTTTTGTTTATCACTGAATAGTGTAGAAGAGACCCATCCATCATTTTCAAGTTTCATCACCTCCGTTACTTTTACTTTTGCATTTAACAAGCAGAACAGTAACACGGACCAAAATTAAAGCACACAGATTAATCTGAGGCACTCAGCATGAAATTAACAATTGATTATTGTAAGACGATTCTGCTTGGTTAACTGCATTCAGGATCATTCGCTCATACAGACGGATACCCCATCCTGTCCCTGAGGCCGTGGCATTAATTCTCTTAAATCTGCTCAGGTGACCTCCCTGTTTCAAGATTTACATCGCTGGGATTTTGCTCCCAGTGTCCTCATACAAATAAGAGTCTCGTAGCCTAGTAGTGACAGCCACAGCTCATGTGCTGCTATAACAGATGAGGAGCAGAGGAGTCAGGGCTCTCACAAGTGTCTCCTACATTTACGGCTCTGCTCCCCCGGATGAACTCTTTATTGTCCATCGTGATTTTGACAAAGGCTTGCTCCAGCTGAGGTGAGATGGGAGAAGAATAAAGAGCTTGTATGCTGAGAGGCATTGCGCTGTGATGGCAGGCGGCCAGTCACTGACAAGTTTGACAGCAATGTTCTCACAAGTCTTATTTTTAGGACAAAGTTATTGTATGTTTGATGAGTTGTGGGTTCTCCCTCCACTGTTGTGGCTCCGGCTCAGAATTCCTTTACAAAGCAGATTCTTCTGCTGTGATAAATGACCGTAATCAGTGCAACATTTCCCCCCAAAGGTACAGCTAATCTTTGCTGAAGTAAGGCATATCCAGTACATGTCAGTGTGTGTGTGTGTGTGTGTGTGCGCACAGAAAAAAATATAAAGCATATCTTCATGGTTAAGCCACTCAGCAAAAACTCAGTGTGTGAGTGAGACTGTCTGTCGCCCATCTCTCTTGCCTCATACGTCAATTGGAAACAGATCATCTTCACACCACGCTCGTAATCCTTTACACAACGTGTGGTCCAGACATGGGCTACAATCTTGTGATCAGTCCTCTGGGTTTACGGACCCTCACAGAGATCCATCCAGGGAGCCTCACTGGTATCCCTCTCCTCTGTCGCCATTTTTTTCTTTTTATCCAACAAGGTCTTTCCTTAAATAGCCATCCTTGAACTAATCTGAAGAAAATCTGTCCTGTAGATGATGATAATCAGGTTAAACTCTTTAACAAGGCAAAGGAGATAAATGCTGCCTACTGATAACTGTTTGTAAGAGCCAATAAGGGGGAGGGTGCACTGGGAGAATAGGTAGGCTGATGGAAGCAGTTTTTTTATTCCCTGTAGTTGTTCTTCATTTTGGTTGCAGCAAAGAGGCTCCACTATTGGACACAGTTTCATCTTTCCCAGTTTATGTTACATTGGGATCTAGTGCTGTGCACTGAAACATTTTTCCAAAGATTCATATTGGATAGGAGATCACTGACTAGGTGATTTTACCTAAAAGCATTCAAAGTTTGCCCACTTTCCACACCTACATGCTGTCAGAAATAAAAAATACTTCAGGCTTTATTTTCCAACATAAGACAATGCTTGCAGGGTTTCAGAAGGATTCAACCCACAATTCTTCCTCATGCTTTTTTAAAGGTGAATAGTAGGTGGAGGTTGGATGGTTCTCCCAGTGGATTCATAGGTAATCAATACTGGCTACAAGTGGGAAACGCATTGATGCTTTGTCTGCTCTTCTACACCACATGATGTAAAACTCTTATCTGTCTTATTTTAAAACAGTCTCCTTGTGTGTGTATCCTCAGTTTGATAATCCCCACGTCTGAATGACCACTTGCTCACTATGCACCCTGATACAACAATTCCACCCCATGCACTGGCCTGATATTTGTCAGCTTAGGGGCTATGAGGGGGATCTGGCTGTCATTTAGCGAGACATTGGCACATACTTATTTGCCATTCTCTTTTGAGGCTTGATTGACAGGCCGACAGCCTTGACATTCTTGCAGGCATTGTGGAGCCTGTTATTATGCATACATTAACATTCTGATAAACACATGGTCGGCTATTGAAGAAATAATTACATGCCATCACTCTACTGCGCTTTGTTGTGTGTGTGAGTGTAACGTGTATGCACGTGCACCGATGAATCTGCATGTTTCATCCCATAAATATGATCTCTGCTCCTCCCGTTCCTCCTCATCCATTAATGAGTTCAGACCCCCTCTCATTTGGAAAGCAGCCTGCTGAAGCTCATCGTGCTCGGCATCTTTCAGCACCCACGCAAAAACGTAGGATTTTTTTGCACGATAAACATCTCAGCAAGATTTGAGATTTTAACTGCACAAATTGCTCACTCCCTTGTGTCTAATGCCCTTTGTATCTTGAACAGCGCTGTGGAGAAACAGCATGCAGGCTTTTCTACGACATCCTACACTTTAGTTAAAAAGGAAAACATAAGCATTGAGGTTTATTAATAGAGTGCTTCTGTGCCATAACACGTTATGAATGTAGTCCTTATGATAAGTTAAGCCAATGATGGGATCATGGAAAGTTTTGTGTGCAACTAATATTACCATGTCATAAGAAAATAAGTTTTTTAAAATAGAGCAATTTAAAAAATCCCACCTACTTCAACAGTACAGCCGTCAGATCATTATGTAATCGTCTTTGTTCTCAAGTAGAACATTTAAGTATCTATAACATAAAATACGCTTTGACACTTTTGGCAAATCGTAACTTTTTAAAACAGTACCTTCATATTAAAGTTGGCCGTTGACTCACAATGTTACCTTGCCCTAGCACAAATAACCCACTGGGCTAATTACAGTTTGGCAAGCAACATATTGACTGACTTCCCAGAGGCTCTCAGTCACCATCTGAATCAAATTCTGTTCACAGCACAATGACACATAGTATCAATCAAGCGCCTGCGTCTCCCAACACCTCCGATCTGATTGATGAGTCGTGGCAGGGAATGATCATCCGAGTGTCAGAGGGGTCGTCCTGCCTAATCTGCAGAAGTCTGACATTAACTTCTGAAAACAAGTATGCAAACGACCCCTTTCACATGCACAAAGAGAAGCGCTGCAGTGTTTTTGCAGCACATTAGTCTTTAGACTAATATTATGAGTCTTGCAGTCTTGCACCCCCCACCCCACCTTCTCATACCTTGATCTGCAGCCCTGACACTTTGTAAAATATACAAGTGTCAGCAAATGCAGTATATGCAGCTCCCGGAGCTCTCCTAAAATACCTTTATAAACCCATGAAGCAAACAATAAAAAAAGGCTAAGAGTTGCAAGTCTGGCAGAAGGTGTCAGATTATGCTATAGTCAGCCCAAGCTAATTTAGCGGTTACTCCTGAATTTTTGGGGAGTGCTTGCACTTCATGCATGTGTGTATGCATGGGTGTTTATCATGTGTACTTGAGAGCTTGGAATTTGGATACAGCATGGGGTCAGATGCTGCATGGTCCTAGAATTTGTATTCCTGTGAAACCTGCAACACCCACGAGTTGTCACTCCATCGTCATGCTGCTTCTGCCTAAGAGGAGAGCCCTCTGGAGGCCGACTAGGGAGGGGGGAAAAACCTGGGTAAAAGTGCAAATGGCAACATGAAGTATGTCAAGCTGACAGGTAGAACCTATAGGTCCTAAGGGAGCCTTCCCGGTAACTGCTCTCTACTAAACCCAGTATTTGGTGTAGTTTGACTCCCAAGCTCCTTTTATCTTATGGTGGCTCCATCGGTGAATCAAAGACTGCAAACACTATCTCCCCTTTGTACCTTGAATAGAGCTCAGGCACTCATGGGAGAAAAAGAGCTTAGATGAAAGAATACCTAATGCCTGTGTGCCAACAGGGGCTGCCCAGCACTAGAGCGGAAACCAACTGTAAAAGTGAAAGCAATGTGATGTGATAGTCAGGCTCTTTCAACACATAGTCCTGGCGAGAGTGGGCCTTTCAATTATTTAACTTTTTTCTTTGCCCTTGAAGTGTACATTAGTATTGTTTCATTCTCTGTGTGTTAACAAGCAATGTCTGGCCAGGTCCGGCAAGGACGCATCTGTCAACGCCATTTCACTTCATTGCTTTTTCTGGGTGTTGGGTAGAAAAAGGCTAAAGTACAGTGCTGTCGTCAGACATCGGCTAAAACCAGCATTATGGCAAATAAATGGATGTGTTGTTTCTTTTATAACACAGAGTTTCAAATCATATGAACATACATCTTAGTATGCACATACTTAATGATGGTGACAATGGCCATGTGTCGTTAGGATGGATTTAGTAGACAAAGAGTTTTTGTGTGTGTGTGTGTGTGTGTGTGTCTCTGTGTGTGCAGCTATAAATCTCCCCTAATGCATGCAGACATGACAGCTGAGGTTTTGTAACATGTAGATTTCTGATTTGTTGCTAACATTATTGAATCATTTCTCAAAAGAACTGTCAGCTTCCATATTCCACATGTTACAAATATGCATTTATAACAAAGGAAATATCCCCTACTGCAAAATGTGGTGGCAGCCATATTAAATGTTGTCAAATGGAGATCTGAAACAAAGTCATTACTGAGGAGTTTCTTGATGTCACATTAATAAATTTGTTACTATACAAAGGAATGTGAATCAAAAAACTTGACGGACTTAAAGGATGAATGACTGGGATTTAGTCCAAACCCACATTTCCCAATTATAATCCCGCATTCCAATGTGAATGGAATACACTTACAACAGAGAGTACAGTGACCATTTAAATGATGAATAAATAGTTATTCCATCTATAAGCTATTTGTAAAATAGGGTAGTTTTTATGCTGATCAAATCATAGAAATTCAGCATTTTTTGTCTCGCATAATTATTCAAAAAAAAATACCAACCAGGTAGTGTTAGTGCTATGACCTTACCATGAACAGTTTTGCATTTCAGCACTACTATAATAGAAACAGCAATTACATACAGCGTTATATATAGCTTAGAGCAAAGCCATCTCACTGACCTGGATTTCAACATTGTCTCAAGACTGGATCTGCAACATGTGCCAGGCTGCACAGCTTGAGTGCTTATATTTAGACAAGACTGCCGTCTGCCCCAAAATTACTCACACTGTGACTCCCCTGGGAACCCTGTTGGCTCATCTAGTGCTCCTTTCCTCATAAAGGCAAAGGGGCTGTGACCTTACCTCGCCGCCTGTGATGTTTGTCCTTTGCATTGTGCCATACCTTGACCTTTTCGGTCCTTGTAGATTCCAGCAGGTAATCAATTAGCCGCTACTTAGATCATCACAGTCAAAGGTGAATGAGACTGCAGTGGTACCATTCTATGAAATATTGTTTTTAATGATTTCTCAGCTCGAGCCCTAGTCCCTTGGGAATGTGAGGTGAGCTGAGATATGAAGCACGTCTGTAACTTTGTCTTTGTGTACAGGGAGTTGGTGTCTTGTTATGATGAGAGTTGTCCTTGGAAATAATGAAAGGACACAGGAAAATGCCTGTGTTGAATTTTATTTTGCTAATGCAAAAACTTCCATTTGTCTTTGCAAACACTTTAGGGACTCTGCGAAAGAAAGAAAAAAGGGTATCATAGAGTGGTAGACAGTTCTCAATAATTCTCTTCTACTGAGTCTATAGTGTTTCTCTTAAAAATATTCTGTGGCAAGAAAGCAGCCCTATGCAGGATTACAACTAGGGTTGCAAAATTCCGGGAATATTCAAAGCTGGAAACTTTCCATGGGAATTATCGGGAATATACGGGAATATACGGGAATATACAGGAATTAACGGGAATTAACAGGAATAAACTGGAAATTATGTGGGTAATTTATACTAACTGTATTTACCTTGTCATATACAGACTCTGAGGAAGCTTTGGGCACTTGACTATATGCTTCTGGATCTTTGTGTCACACGTGGCATCTATTGCACTTCTGTCCGTCCTGGGAGAGGGATCCCTCACATGTGGCTCTCTCTGAGGTTTCTACTTATTTTTACCCTGTTAAAATGGTTTTTAGTAGTTTTTCCTCACTCTTGCTGAGGGTTAAGGACAGAGGATGCCACACCCTGTTAAAGCCCTATGAGATGAATGTAATTTGTGAATATGGGCTATACAAATAAAATTTGATTGATTGATTGATTGATTGATCTTAACATAGGTCTTTGCACAGTATTTGCAAATGTACAAAGTCTTTCCTTCTACATTGGCTGGGGTGAAATGTCTCCACACATGAGATAGTGCACGTAGCATTGCTCTGTAGAATAAGATGAGAAAAAATCTTGTAAAAAAACACTAAAGCAATGCCAGAGATATAAATAGTTGGCCAATTGGAATCATCCTTAAAAATATTTTACAATTGATGGATAAATTAATAGAAATAGGCTAGATGGACAGATGAACAATCCTCAATCAGCATGCTAACATATTTTCCCCAGTAATATCATCGAAACTTACCTGACTAGTCCTGCACACTACAGCAGGCCTCAATAGCCCTGCTGTAGTGTGCAGGATGCTGGCAATTATCTGTGCATGTGATGGAGAAATGCACAGTGCAGGGTTGAAATTCAACGTGCAGCTTATGCTGCATTCCATACGTCTTTAAAATAGAGTTTTGAATGATTTTTTTAGTGCTCAGCGTTTAATTTGTGTATATTTTTTTTTCAAAATTCCCGAGCTGAATATTCCCATGGAAACTTTCCGGAAATTTTCCGCCCCTTTGCAACCCTAATTACAACACACCCCAGGGACAACAAAGACTGTTTTGTGGAGCATTGACCTTCAACCTGTAAAGGAGCCCAATGTTCTGTTGGGAGCGAGGAGCAGATGCTCATGGTTGGTTCCTCAAGAGTGGGTGGGCTGGGTTGAGGATTTGCCATGAGTATGAAAGTTATTTGGCATGAATAATAGTCTTTGTAGTCCTGATGTAAGGCATAGAGGATGCGGAAGCTCGGGGTGAGTCATAAAGATTCACGGTTGGCAGCCTGAAAAACAAAAGCACTGCTGGAGTTGATTGGAGATGACAGGTAGGTGGAGACTGTGAGTGGGATCCAGCCGGTTGCTGTCTGAAATCTTACTGATGAAATGGTGGGCATGTTCATTTTAAATCTGTTGAGAGGTGTGACAGGAGCAGGGGTGATGTGTAATTGCCAGGACCACTCAGTCTGTTGGCCAGCGGCAAATTGATTGGTTCAGAATTTACATTTCAACTAGGGTTGTTGTGATTGTGTCGATTGTTTTTGTGTTGGTTTCGTGTCTTTAGCTACGACTGCAGTGTTGCTCTAGGTACAGGTGTGGCACCTTTTCTGTTTGTTCACTATTTTGGTCAAGAATAGTAGATCTTAGGACATTTTACACAGTGGTTAAATGGATGGCACAAAATGTCGTACAGAAATGCATGGTTCACAGATGATGTACCCTATTGAATTTAATATTCCTGCGACACCATTATGAGGCAGAAATTAGTTGATTTGTGAAATTTTGAAAAAAAAATCATTGGGTGCATAGTCACAACAACTGGTACACGTACAGGGTCCATGTGGTTTAATGCAAATTAGGGAAGATGTTAGCATGCTAGTACTGCACATTTAGAGCATGAAAATGATTAAACATTACTTATCTTTATCATATTAGCATTTATTGTGCACATGGTGGCTTGCTGGCATTCAAATTTAGCTCAAAGCACAGCTGTGCCTCGGCTTCACAGATCCACTAGAATGACTGTAGTCTTGCTAACTCACTTCATGTGTTGAATAAAGTGCGTACTAAAAATTACTCATGAACATAATAACAGTACACAAGTTCATCCCTCATACAATCAGTGACAAGAAACAAAGACTGAGTTTGCATTTTAGTCATCCTAACACCACTCACGTGAATAATTGTATAATTGGGGCTGCTCCTTGTCTCTCTCCTTCTGTCTCTACTTTCCTCACGCTCCTTTCCTACCCAAGGCTTCCTTTAAGCAGCACACAACACTTTATCATGCTGATGAATCTGGTGGGCCTCTCAAGGAGAGGCCGTCCGCCCATAATGCAAAGACAAATGCCCCCTGTCCCCCATCAGCCGCTTCTTTTGTTTAAGGTGATGCGGCAAGACAGGTTGATTAAAAGAAGGTTAAGAGATGCGTTGGGGCCGTCACTCAGCCATCATGATGGATTGGTGGCAAGCGGGTCAAGGAAACTGCAGCCCAGAGATGGTAGGAGAAGAATTGAAACGGTCCCCCAAGAACTCCCCTTTACCTACATACACACACACAAACCTGCTTTGCCCTTGCTCTAGACGTGCCACCACAGGTCAACTGGATTTACAATCTTACAGGTGTTCACAGAGAGACGTCTGGGCCGTGTTTAAATTAAGTCAGACATTTACTCAGAACAGTGGCAAAGTCACATGGAGGGGACTGGGACCTAGAGCGTCTAGGACATTGACCTTTACTCAGTTTGTCTTACTGAATGATTCAAATTCACTTTGTTCCATAATTCATGCTAAACCGTGTAGTTTTTGGTGCAGACTTTTCCCACAGGTCAAGGATTAGTAAGTGTGATTATGTGTGTTGGAGAAAAGCTTATTCCAGAGTAGATTTTAGTCAAAAATATGTTTTTGTTTCAGACAAGACCTGGAACAAAGAAAACAAGAACAGCTCGTTGCATAATTACCATTCATATTAACTGGCAAATAAACTTACTAATGAGTATGACTTTTTCATTTGTATGGTCTTGAACATCTTGTAGCTGTCGTAGAAATTGCATTACTAAGAGAGAAAGGGAAATGAGGTAATTCCTTCTGCAGCTGTTCCTCCATATCTCAATCAGAGATCCATGCTGTCCCTATAGAATCATGTAGGCCACGAATCTTGTGTGAATATCAACTTGGGAATAAACTCTTAATACTGTATGAAAATCCACTCACACATTCATATGCTCAAAATGAAATATGTGAAGCTGCTCGAGTCCAACACTGAACCCACGCCACTGACACTGTTCTGCTTTTCGTGCTGGAGCTAATATTGTTGCTGATGCTCCACAGCTGTTTCCTTCCTGTCTTCATAATACATGAGTTAGACTGGCGCCTGTTATTATTTTGGAAGTGTTGGCCTTGCAACATCAAACACAGCGACTTAAGGGAGGAAGCAGGCGGCACATCCAGCTAGTATAATGTCAGCAGCCATCTGTCTATCACACCGCCTCTGGAGGGAAGAATCAAACCAGACAAAGATGTATTCTTACTTTTCTGGATTCAATTCAGATCTGCCAGATTAAATACACTCATATTCTTGTTTAGCACCTGAGAATTACACAGCGAAGCTAGTTTGTTGACTGAGGAGAGTTTATCTAAAATTCACTTTTTTTCCCACTCCAATTTCATTTGCCTCAGAGTTTTGCTAGGGGATAATGCTCAGAGTTAACCGGAACTTAAACCTAATTCTGATGGAAGCCGAATAATCTCAAATGACCACAACAACATGCGATCCATGAGACCAACATGCACCCAGCCATCCGCGGATTTCCATGTATTACTATGGGAGAAGTTCGCTCTACATTTCATTCTGAAATGTTGAAGAGAAGATCCATCCTTCTATTTTTTTTCCACCTGCCCCAGTGGCATCTGAGGTATGTTTATCTGAAGCAGCAGATGCACAGGACTCATGGGACCTCATCAGAAAAGGTATGTGAAGGCATACCTGCAGCCGGTGAACTGTAGCCTCCATTCCTTCAACATCCCTTTGAGCCCCCTAACCCCTAGCCTTCTGGGCTGATGGATAGGCACACCAATTACATAAACCAGGCAAGAAGCTAATGTCATATGTAGTGGAGTGACAAGTTGTCTCGCATGGCAAAGGTCCCATCTATCCTCAATAAGTTTTTCCTCAAGAGCAAATGCATACCAAGTGGTGCCTCGAGAGAGAACAGCAGCAGAGCAGCAGGTAGGGATGAGCAATGGAGATATTAAATGGTGCTGTGGAGAACTGCTTCAGGACGAGATTGCTTCTATACCACCGACTTGTATGTAACCCGAAACAACAAATTAAAAGCAGTCCAATTTCAGAGGGTACAGAACAAGTAAAAACTTTGACTGTAGAGGGGAGAAGTCTTGTATTTTTGGCTCAAAAAGCTTGGATCAGGGTGAGACACCAATGTTGGACTCTAGTACTTAGCTAAAATGCTCCAGCAGCGTAGCACAAGTTTATCTTTATAGGAATTTTCGATCGACTTTGTAATCCATTAAGACCAACAATTATTTTTAAATGCATACTTTTTCCATCATATCGTATTAGGCTTAAACTAAACCCCAAAAATGGGTTAAAATGGTCTGGTCGGCATGTGGTTGCATGGCTGCTGAATTCAGAGCCAGGGAGGTCACGGCTAAATTAGAGCACCAATCTGCTCAGAAACACAGCTACAAGGGAATTATCGTTTCTTTTTTTTTCCAATTTTTTCCAGGAGAAACTTTTTAGCATTCACCAGATACAAACTCGACATGTAGGGGCAAAGCTTTTTGATGGCCTTCGAATGCCATTCACAGTGGGCCATGTTTATGATTATGAATAGTAGTAAGCCTAATGAATGCATTAGTTGGTTGTGTGTCTAAATGAATTGTTTACATCTCTGCACTGCTATAGAGAGGAGACAGATAAAGTGTAAATTGTGTCTTATATATTCACAGACCGTGAAGAGGACCAGGGGACATACAAGGTTAATTTTGTCCTGCATGGTCACAGGAAGGAATCTCACATCAGCTCTAACTGGATTCTGCAAATTGAACTGTGTCTGAGTGTGTGTTTGTGAGGGACTGTGTCCTTGACCCTGTTTGTATCCCTGTCTCACATTTAAGTCCTTAATTACTCTACATACAGAACGTGAGTCATACACCCAGATATTCCTCCAAATTGACAGAATAGTAATGCAGCCTTTTCTCCCCAGATTTCCATTCAGCTCACCTGCCTCTGCCTTTCAGCAGCCTCCGTCTGCTCTCCCTTGCTGGGTTTGCATTTTTAATTATCAAATCAAACAAGATCCCCAGATTATGAGGCCGCTCATATTATCCCCCCATGCCAGGTTCTGTTCTGATAGGAAAACAGTGGCTTTTGCTGCGCCACCGTTATCACCCTGTGAGCCGTTGTGTTCGGTAAATCTCTGAAATCTCTCTCTTCTTTATCAGGAAACTGCAGGTATATAGTTCATATACCGTATATCCTCAGAGGCTGGAGACTTCCTAAAAGCTCAGGAGTGAAAACAATGTGGTTGCTGCTCTCTTGGCTCACAGCTGATGTAGGAGCAGTGTGATGTTGGTTGTTTGAAGCCAACTTACATTTCCAACCTTGAACACAGGTTTCCTCTAATAAAATCTTCACGGGTTAAGAAAGATTTGAAAAAACAACGATTAACTTATAAACTATATATTAAATATACAAATATTAACTCAAACATATTTTATATTTGAAACCCTTTTACCACTGGACCCAAGTTTTTGAACACTGAAATTCCTGCACTGAATATCAGCTTTTACAAATAATCCAAAGTTTGTACAATGTATTTTTTTGTGGCAGAGAGTTTTTTTTTAGTTGAGGAAAACCTCACATTCATACTTTGAAGCTTAATCTGATTTACTGGTTCAATTGTGGGTCTGTGAGAAGCTCTACGAGTGTGTTTCAAGGTTAAATGCTCAGCTCCTGCTTTCCAATAGAAATATGAGTCTCTTTTTAGTGTTTTGTGTTTCTGAGTGTAACTGATACACTTCCCACTCCCACTGCCTATTTTTTGAACAAAGTCCAGCAACAAAACAACAGTGTTATTATGACCAGAACATGAAGTGCAAGAAAGGAGAAACCTAAGCTCATTCACAGCTCAACTTTTAGACATTTGATTATAATTGATCCCGGTTAGTTCTCCCATCTGCACTGGTAATTGTATCCCTTCTCTATGTGTGTTGCCGTTCCCTAATGCGGCATTTCCACTTCATACGAGCAAAAGTCTGAAAATATCTTGTTGAGATATTCTGCCTCATTGCCACTTGCTAATTGATAATCCTTTGAAAGAGTTTTGACTTAATGTGTCACTGTTGGAAGCACAAACTTGTTTTAATTAAAATGTGACTTTTCTGGAGCTCTTCTCCATTAAGAACAAATGATGCGGAGTTACCCTGATAAATAATGGCCTTTGTTGAGCTGAAGAGTCAGTGGAAACAGGTTATTTGACTGATTCTATATCCACTCTTTTACATTTTCGTTTGAAGATCAATGAAGTCTGCTACAGATATATTTTAAAGCCGCTAACATGGAGAAGTTTGGAAACGCTTTAAGAAAGGATGATGTAGACACTCATATCCATTTCTGATCGAGTCTCTTTTTGGTCTTGATGTAGTCGTTGCAGATTCTTCAGACTCATATCACAGGAAGGAATCAACGGTCGTTAGCCTCAGCTACTAGTGCAGAATCCAACCTGGATAAACAATGTTGCTGACCCTGTTATCTTTGCTTACAGCTGCATATAAATTCAGCTTATTCCAATGATACATCTGCTGTTGAAGAAGTGCTTTTTTACAAGCATTGTTGGCCCGTGCCTTTCTGTTTACACTGGCACATGCATGCCCAGTGCAGGTGAGTGGTCATCTGATATGCATTCTCAGGAGTGTTTGTTATTATGCAAAGGGATTAAAACTGTCAAAATGGCCATGTGGACAGAGATGTTTTGTTTGAAAACGCAGTAGTGGTGTGGATGTAGCTGCAATTCCTTGGGGATAAAGGCAGATAGCAGAAGGGTACCATCTATATGCACTGAATTACTTCTTAAATTAAATACCAAACAATTATCACATCAGACTCTTCTTTGATCATAAAAGAACAGCTTGAATTTAAAGGTTTTTCTTCTATTTGCTACCAGTAGAAAGAATTCACCTCACTTCTTTATTCGGACATATCTACTCTGGGATTTGCCCAACCTTACAGGTCACAGGATTCAACAACCTTTCTGGCCCAAACTTGCGACCGTCTGACTGTCACTGCCATCTTTTAATCCAGTGTACTGAATAGTACATGTTTTTGGAAACAGCCAAGGGAATAACAAATCTAGTCCCTCCAAAGCCCCAGGAAGGTGGGCAGCGGCGGTGCTGGTATTCACAGAAGGTGAAGCTTAATGGAAGCTGGGGAAGGGGAAGTAGAAAAGCTGTACTTTAGATAGGGCCAAGGAGGAGTTGTCAGCTTTGATTTATTAAGTGCAGCTCCTGCTCTGACTGCTGGTAACTTGTCAGTCCCCACATAATGGATGGGGCTCACAGCTCACTGCTCCGTGATTGGCTTTTTTTTCCCTGGACCCTGTCCGTCGGGCCCCTCATCCATCGCTATCTTGCTCCCATTTCTAATTAATTTGTTATTCACAACCTCCAGTACTTTTCCTCTTTGCCCAGGTACACAGGACCCAGCAGGCCGCTCTTTTTTTCTCACTTTCTCCCTCCCTCCACATCCTTCATTCAATATTCTCACTTGTGTTTGACAATGCCTCCCTGTGGTGTCAAAGTTGGCAAATGACTACTTCCCTCCCGATCCCATTCTTCTTACATGGTGTCGGTCCAAAGAAATACAACAGCGCTCATCATTCACTCACTGGAAGCTTTTGTCTATATCCTTCACGGGGGCGTCGGTGATATCATAGGATTAAAGCTTCACAGAAACTTTTACCAACCTTATCCTGTGCAGGTAAGTTAGGTTAAAAAATATGACAAGCTTCTCTATATTTTTTTTTAACCAAATGTGCCTGAAGCGAATCAGATGCTTGGCCCTAATCCCAAGAGCTCTTCATAATTTCAAGCAAGGACCCAAGGAATTAAATACATTCACTAGGGCTGGGGTAATGCGTCGACGAAATCTGCGTCATCGAATATGTAAATAGATCGACTCGAATATTAATAATAAACATTGTTGAATTACTATTTAATTATAATTACAATATTTAACTTGACCGTTTTTGACTTCATACAGACATTGTTACAAATACTAGGCTACTTCAACAACTATATTAATTGAGTATTACAAATTATAAGTTAGATTTATCTATTAATCGAAAAAACTATCGTTAGATTAATAGATAAATCGATAGGTGCAGCCCTAACATATACATACTGTTGCTACAAGAGAAATGAGAGGAACAAGAGACGATTGCTTTGAAATAGCTCGGGTCTCCTTCCATTTCCTGAGACCAACAGTTCAGACAGACTCATTGAAATACAGCATGTAATGAACAAGACGTTGGCGTGCTCATGCACAAGTCTGGTCAACTTACATTGCATCAATGTACAAAGAAAAAAAAACACAAGTTGTGTGAAAAGTTGAGACGATGCGTAGTCCACTTTCTTTTGAATAACACTAAACCAGGGCGATAGCAGCAGCATCATCGAGGTTGACAAATGCTGTTTGTCATTTAAAAATTCAGACACTTAAAATGGCCAAAAAGTGTCTTCAATGCTTTGCTCACAACTCAGGGTTTGGTCTAAGAAGCGGTTGAGGCAAAGCTTGCAAATACACGTGCACACGTCCACATACACAAAAGAAGCAGGCCACGTGTACAAGATCTAGAGTTTGAGGTAAGCCTCCATGGTGTTTGTGCTATGACCCCAACCCTGAGCTCCTGATCGAAGTGGCACGCATACATATCCACACACAAACATCACACCCAGCATGAGCACAGCTGCCCTGCAGTGGGTCCCATCCACCGCGGTTCCCCCACATCCCCGTCCTCCACGATTAGCTTTGTCTTTGGCCAGATGCAATGCAGCAGGCCTGGAGGATCTAACACACAGTGTGTAGCTATTACTTTTCCTCTATTCTTTGTACTTCAGCTGCCTCACCAGATCTGTCCACAGCGGGATGGCTTCCCTTATAATCTACGTCTTGTTTTTTTGTTTTTTTTACCCTGATATAAAGAAAAATTGTTTTTGCAACCCTTATTGCTTTGGACCATTTCTCAACTCCTCCTGACAACAAGAAACTACTTATTCAAACCAATGAGGCTCCTGCAGTGCAAAACGTCATGGCCTGTAGCACATTCATCCATTTCTTTTGTGTTTTACATTGAGATCACCAGACTAACACTATCAGGACTGATCACATTTGACAGGTTGAGCTCACAGAACTTAACAACAGAATCAAGTCTACTGTATTTCTTTGTAGTAGCTGTGCCTCATGCTCCAATATAACGTAAATCAAAAATGTCAAATTGTCTAACAAATTTGTCTCATCTTGTTCTTTGAGGAATTAATTAGTCCCTAAATGAACTATGATTTTATAATGAAATGTCCGATAATAGTTTAAAAGGTCAGCTGCTGCGTACCAATCCATAACCCAAAGACATTAGGTTCCTCCTAACGCTAACTGGAATTTAAAATTGGCAAATGTTAAGCTATGAAAGGTTAAAGACAAATAATTGTTTCCCATATTTACCTCCGCCAAGGAGGTTATGTTTGCATCAGCGTTTGTTTGACTTTGGAACAGAGTCACACAAAAACCCCAGGACCATGAAACTCAGTGGAATGATTTGGTATGGTCAGGATTTTTTCTTCTTAACTTTTTCATAAAAGTTGAATTCTCAGACTATAATGTATTAATCCTGATGGAGAACATCTGCCATGTTAAGGTGGCTGATATTGACGAGTGAGTGCAATTTTGGTGCAGATCCATATAAAGATCAGGATCTAATGAATTAAAATGTGGTTTAATAAAGGGACTGTTGGGCCTCTCTTATGGATGAAATTGTATTTCTGTATTGTATTGTAATAATGGTCATTATTATTTTACTCTTTACTAACCCTACTCACACTGATTTCAAAGAACAAACCGCGGCCTTAGACATGGTTTGGTGGGTCATGCAGTCACAGGGTTCAGGCCATAGCAGATATATGGAAAGGGGCGGGGGGGGAAGTGACAAGGTAAACAAATACAGGTGTCGTTATTTGACAAGTCCGGACCTCAAGGGAAGGAGGCTGATTCTCTTTGCACGACACAGTAATCGATTTGAATAACTCTACTCTACGCCTAACAGGGTGCGTCATTTGGCCTATAGCCCTGCGGCATCCACAATCCATCTCTTATCTGTCAAGTATGGCATAGGGGGGGCACACCATTATTTGTGTGATTTATGAAGAATTCCATTGAAGGGGCAGTTTGTCATTCACAAGCATCCAGGATTTGGTCCGTCAATAGACCCACGCTGGCTTAAGTGGGAGAGGATGGAGAGAATAGAAATGAGGGATGTTGTTAGGGAGAGTCAGCAAGGATCAATACTTTTTAATGCTTTCCGACCATCAAGTTAAAATGCAATGATTTTAAGTTAGTTAATTCACATTATTATTTTATCACCGAAATCCACTTTTTTCTCATTCTAATGACAAAAAACTGTTTTATTCCCCACCCCACCCGTTCTTTGATCGTATTCTGTTTTTGTCAGTATATGTTTAATAGTCAAAGGCAGATGCAGCCTTTCAAAAAATAAACAATGATGCACAATGAATTCAGTCTTCCTCTCATTTTCACACATACAAACACACAAACACATACACACACACACACACACACACACACACACACACACACAGTACAAGCAGAGGAATAATACTGTCTCTGATGTAGGCCCATTGGAGATGTGAAGGTCAATACATGAATTGCAAATCTGGTTATAAGCTTCTGAGCGGTGCCAGTAACTTGTTTGCTTTCTTTCTTTAACACCCTGAAATAACTTCCTGTGTGCACAAACAAAATAAACTTACCAACTCCGATGTGGCAAAACAACTGTCGGTGTGTGTAGGCGTCACAAGGAAGCTGGTTCAACCAAAATTGTATTCTCTCTAGTTTCCATTTATACTATTCACCTTGACTGAATTTCACTCACCGGGGGTATGTTTGCTTTTGACACCAGTGAGCCTGTTGGCATATGTTCAATTAGCATGGAAACCTGTTGGAAGACTTTGTTGACACCTATACTCCTGCTTCTTGCCTCATTAAAAGCTGTAACGCAGGCTTCATCCAGTATTTCAGTTTCCAATTCCATTAGATGCATCCGCAGTTTAGATTTTCACCGCAGTCTATCACAAGCTCTCCTGTGGAGATAAAATACTGTGTGTATGTTGCATATGGTAGATCTGGCACCTATTATACCCCCAGCAATTAGGCATGTCAGGTTGCATTCTATGTCGCTGCCAGTACTACTTTAATCTATTTTCCCTGACAACCTGTGAGACAGAAAGGTGGCAGCATCCCATGCAGTTGGTGCTTCCAGTTTGTTGGTTTATCAAAGTGATAAATAGTATCAGGGATGTGTGTGGCAGAGGCAGTCAGGTGACAGTATTACTGTATCGCTGCTGGATTACTTTCAAGCTAGGAGGTAGAACGGCTCCTCAATTCAGCGGTGCAGTGTGCAGTCATGAGACATGTAGCGTGGCAGGATGTCTTTCCAAAAACCTTGAGATTGATCAGTCACTGCTGTGTTGGGATTTTCCTTCCAAAGCAAACGTGTCAGTTTGGCAGAAATATGGATTGGAGCGCTCCCCTTAGTAAATGCTGCATGCAGAAGATTTACATTCAACATTGATTTGTGCTGTCAAATATTACACAAAGAAAACAACATGTAAAATAGATCAAATCTCTTCAAGGCTTCAGCTCGATGGTGATAAATGATCACAGTTCCTGCTGCATGCCCTCATCAGGCTGTGGAAAGCCATATAGTACAAATCATAAGTGTAATGTCACAGTCAATCTATCAACCACCATGTGACTGTGTGATTGAGTGCTTAAACTTTATGTGCTTAAGCATTATGTGACTCATTGTAATTTGTGTTGGGGAACTGCCAAAGTTCCTCTTACAGGATGCTAACTGTTGAGGCACCTTGCCTTAATGCATTTTTGAGAGGGTTCCAAGTAACAATTTATTCCAAAAAATAAATAAATAAAATAATCAGTGCTTGGCCATCTATCTCACTGAGTTATTGATGACTCTCAAGGATAAGAATAACATCTTAAAAAAAACTTCAGTCCGTGTAAAAGTTTTGGTAAAGTGTGATAAAAATACAAATGATCCTTAAACCTGAGCCGTAGCTAATCACTGGGCAACAGCAGGATACTTCAGACACATGAGTAATTCCTATGGCACACAGTTCCAACCATAGCAATGCATGATGCCATTTAAATCTAAATGAATCCTGTTTAACCCTGATGTTATTAATCTCCTCTGCCTTCAAATGGCTCTTAATTTGCTTAAGGGCTACACAGTTTGATTAACATATGCCACCCAAATGTTGTTCTCCAAATCACTGATGTCTAGTGGCTGTGAAGCAGATCTTCAGACTTGCCATTATTCCACAAAAGTAGGTTTTATTTTACTGCCTTAAGTGAATCCTCGGCTGACTGTCGACGTGAGACCGCTTCAGTCAGTGACCAGCTGAAAAGGTTCAGGATGCTCTCAGTTCTGGTTTTACTCCCTTTCTATGTTAAGACACAAGATTCACACATTTGATTCTAAAGCCTGATATGTGAACTGGTCCTGTTATATTGATTTTGCCATAATGGGGATCTCATTATTCCACCTCATGGGGTCCAAAGATGTATGAGGTGCAGTAGATGCAATATCTGTGGCAGACTGAAGGATAGAAAACAACAAACAACTGCCTTTGACGACCAGGAGGTTAATCTCTGTACACTCTAACAGCTCTCCATGGGCCACATTTCTGCAACCCTGGTGAAACTCCCATTAACATAGAGGTTGCTGATGACACTAGTATCCAGCACACCGAGGACCTAGAATTAATCAGAGGGGGATAAAAGATTGTTCCATGTGTTATCGCTCGCTGCTCGTCCTTGACTAGACTTTCTGTTCTCTGTGATTGCCTTGTGTTTTCATCACAGCACTCTTTTTTTCCCCGTATCACAGTAATTCAGTCGCATTTTCTCTTGTATGGTCAGCAACTATCAGCACCTTACTGGTGCACAGCAAATTAGGTCCAAGTCCTATAGAGTTTGGGCTTTATGTTTTTGCTGTTATCGCCAATATTGTGAAGTCAGGCTTGGGAATAGATGTGGCAACACAGGGAAAAGGACGTTCATTGTGTGCTCATACAGAGCATGAGTAGAGGATAGCTATTACTCTCTTTTGTGTCTTTTCCTAAATTCATACCTTGAAGTTAACTGTAAGCTTGTATCTATCTCCTAATCTATTTATAAATTTCTCTCTGTCTGTCTGTCTGTCTATGTGCCTCGTAGATCTCAAGAGGTGGTCATTTTGTCGGCTTCACTCTTAGCATGTGTATTGTTAAGGGTCCAAGGAAGTACTGTGGGATCGGTCAAACCTGGTGCGATTGGGACACGCGATTTGTCCAATATGAATTAACTGTGATAGAACAGGCGACCCGTGCCTTGCAGTCAGAGGGGCCGGAGCACTGGGTCCCAGTGGGTCTGAAGATTGTATGGAGCAGACCTTTACTTGCCTAAGGCTCCATTACTGCAGGTCACTTTTGCAGTTTAGAAAGAAAGCTGCAACCAGCATCGCCAGAGTCAATCCAACAGCCCCTTCCAAACAGCCAGGTTTAGATCGAGCTTATTATACCGAGGTTGAAACAGTTTTGGAGAAGCTGGGCTTATCCTCAGAAGAAAAGGAAAGGTCACAATGAATCAGTTTGACACTGGTCAAAACAACATTGACAGTAGTGACTGAAATAGCCACCATACCCTCTTCTGGCATGACGGCTTCACGGCCGAAGCTGTAGGAGCACATTCAGCCATTTTCTCATCTATGCACTTCCTTCCTCAGCCCCTATTCTCATCACCCCGTCTCCTGTTCACTTACTTGCCAGCCCTCGTTTATCTCAACAATATAATAATTTAGACTTAGAAGTGACTGGGCCAAGGGAAGCAGTGGAGGGTGAGCCAAATTCAGCTAGCGATAGTGGCTAATTAGCTACAGCTGCTGATGGGACTGCTGCTCATTGGCTGCCAGAGGAGCCTTGACAAAATTGTTATCAAATGCAATGGAAAAAGACGAGCCAATTTGTATTTTGTTTTTTTTAACCCTAACCCTAGCGTTTGGAAAAGGGCGTTCGGTGAGAACAAATTGATGTACAGTTATGTGAGAGTGAGTTCATGGTAAGAAAAAAACAGCTCATGGAATGCAGCGCGAAGAAACAACGAGACACGAGGAACCGGTGTGTGTACGAGCGTGTGTACTATGCATGTTGCTAGTGTCACTGAGCAGCTGGAACATTTCAAACTAAATGAGGCAGCGGAGAGGAGTGGCGACAAAACAACCAGCGAAGACACTTTCATCTCAGCATCCTCGCTCTATGGCTGCTTTAACAATCACCATGGTGAACCTGGTTGTGCTTGCATCGTGTATCTGTGTTATTACAGCCGATTGAGCAGATGTGTGTCTATGTGTGTATACATACAAGTGAATTTCTTGTCATCCATGAATTCCCGTAGCACAATAAGCGATGAGACCAGTTGCTCAAACAGGAGTGGAGCCACCTCTCTCTCTCTCTTCCTCCCGATCCCCTGGTTCTCCAATACAATATATATATAGTGTGTACATGAGGGAGACATCAGGGGCACTGGCCATTTTGTCCTGTGAGATATTTGTAATGAGGCTTTCTGGAGGACGAGGACCACTAAACCTGTCTGCTGCAATGACAGCCCCACACACACACACATACACCTTCATACCTGACTATAAATAAATGCTCGCATATACAGAGACACAGACGATGAAGTGGTACACACAGAGCGGGTATCACGGATACTGGCACATACAAGATGTTTCCGCAGGATATCGTGTCCTGTGGTATAACGAGGTATCGCCTCATGTGTCAAAATGAATCAGGTAAATTTATGCAACAGACATAAAGAGTGTGGCTTATTTGTGGCTTCTGTGGTTTCATCTGTGGTCAAATGGTTTACGTTCCCCCCCCCTCCTACTCCGCATCAAACGCCTGCGTCCTCAGTTATTACGAGATCACACTCTGACTTTTTAGTACAGCAGCTTTTCAGTATCATACTCAAAGGGGTATTTCAGAATATGTCCATGTTTGTGTTTGGATGACTGGTGAATTTATACAGTATATGCTTGAAAGCGTGTGTGTGTGGGTGTGTATGTAGTGTGTAGTGTCTTTCCCAGGTGTTTGCCCCGGCATTAGGTCTTGGTCTGGGAAGGCTTGCCTCGGCCAGTCTGCTGGCAGCAGCTGGAGAGTGTCAGCAGATGTGAATTGTCAAACGTTCTGTTTGGTTCATTAGCTGCTCGTCCACTTGCACCAAACACAGCTGTTGGATGGCCCGCGGAGCAAAGGGGAATGCATGTGTGTGAAAAAGTTAGACCAGGGTTCAGTTTTATATTCAAATGTATTTTTGAATATTTGCACTGTCCTTTCAGGTCTTCCTAAATATTCAGATGAACCAGTTTGTGTCAGTGACTCATGTCTCAGTCACCTCAGTGTGGTGTTGGATCGTCTCTCTCATTCCTTCTCTATATTGCTTCGATATCTCCCTGCCAAATGTTTGGCAGTGCTGCCAGCGAAGCAGCCAAAAGATAGATTCTGAGTAATTTTCTTCCATCTGTCAAAGAACATTTATGCATCTCAACAGTGTGTTGCAGTGCGACTTCGTATATCTCACTGTGTAAAGCATATAGGAAAAGAACAGAGAGAGCATAGGCAATAATTTGTTAGTATATTTCCCTCCATATATTATTTGAAAATGACTATCCCTAAACGTCTCAGCAATACAAAAGCCATTGCCATGCAATATGTACGTATTAATAAAATGGTGAGGAAAAGACAGAATATTTGCACACATCAGCAACAAACACAGGCCAAACATAAACTACTTGTTGGATGAATATATAAATATGATTTATCACAGCTTCTAATATTTGCTAAGCACAGTGCAGCTCCAACTGTAACCTTTTGGTTGGGGACTGAACTACCTTTTTATTTTTTTAGATGTATTTAATGCGACTGTTATATTTCACATAGAAAGCACAGTAGTAGTAGTGTGGTCTGAAGCTGTCAACACCCCAAACATCCTCCAGCCACTGTTTCTTCCACTGTCGGAGGGTTTCAACAAGATTCTAAAAGCTCTTAGTTGATTAACCTAAGAGAATAGTGACCCTGACAAATTTTATTTTCTGTTTATGTCAGAAATCTGATTTTGTCACAGCTGCAGCATCACTTTTTTAAATAAATTGTAGTATCGGTGCATCTATTTTTGACATTTGCGCCACAGTGGTAATTGAAAGCACTATTTTACCCACACGTCTCTGGTTATTCAACTATTAATACTCGCCATTTCTTTCTGATATTTTCTGTTATTTACTCGTGGCATATGGACCATTATTCTGGCTGGCCAGAGCTCGGCTGTGCACAATATGCATGCAGATTGCCGTGCCCTCTGAATAAATATTTATTCAGAGCCAAGATCTGTTGTAATTAACAGGAAGGCGGCTGGAGAAATTCTATTATCCTTTTCCCTGGAGTCACCAGCTCTGCAAGTCTCAGGTCAGCTGGTCCGGTTATGGAGATGTCTCGTTCACACATGTCTACACGGAGTGTGTGATGCGTGCTCGTGAATATTATGTGTTTGTCTGCGCACACATGTGTGTCTGGGATTGTTGGCAGAAACTAGATACAGAGCAAGTCAGTCTACAAATGTTGTCACTACATTCGGCTCTGCCAGGAAATCTAATTGGATAGTAAATTGTTGTTGTATTTAGGAGAAAAGCTCAAGATATAGAGTACAGTTATGCACAGGGAGTCTGGCAGTATATGTATAATGCAGATGAATACAGTTTGCACAGTATGAATCAAAGGCACGTGTATAGTTGTGTCTATTCTACTCATTGAAGCCAGTAACAATATGATTGTGTAGAAAGTTGTTTTGAAAGATATGACTTTTTAGCACTTTAGCCCAAAAGGCCTTCTACCCACAAACAGTCTGTATAACTTGGAAATGTTACAATGTATCATTTGACTTTAAACAAATAAAGTAGAGCAATGAATAAAGGCAAGAATGTGACACTGTAAAGTGTGAGAGCTGATAATGAAAGAAAGAGACAAGAGGAGGTCAGTGCCTGAGCTTCGTTTACAGCAGCGGGTTCTTCAGCACAGCGACTAAGAGTATTTAGCTGCCCCTCCCTCTCTCTCTCTCTCGCGTTTTAATGAAATCCCTCCAGCCTAATTAGGTGAAAAAACATAAGATGTTTATGAAGCATTCCAGGCAGCCAATGACAGCCTCTAAAGAGCCATCGACTGCAAAAGTGGCGACAGGGTGGATCGACGTGCCCACAGAAGGATATGCCATGGGTGTATTTACCCTGAACCTGAAGAGCTCGCGCAGATGACATCTTAATAAGCTGAGCGCTATGATACATTTCAACAGAGCCAGTCGGCCTCTCCGGAGAACTGTTCACCAGTACCCACATCTAATTAGGTTTTCCTTTACTCCAGTGTCATTGTTCTTCCTTAAATTCTGCTGTTTACACAATACGTTTGGGTCATATTTTCATACCCATATGCTATAATTGCTTCTTTCAATATGCAGCTTTTGTAGTAGAGGGATTGGGACTATACTTCTACTCATGTACAAATGCTATGTAATTACCTCCGCCCAAGAGGTTAAGTGTTTGTCTGTTTGTTTGTTAGCTAGTAATAGGATTACACAAAAACTCCTCAACCGAATTCCATAAAATTCAGTGGACCCAGTGGAGAACCGTTTTTGGTGCGGATCTGGATGACGGGGCAGATCCAAGATTTTTGTTGATTTCTCAGAATTTAAATGTGGTTTCATGAGGGGAGTGATGGCTCATAGCGAAGGTATGTACTCTGAATGCTAAGGCTGTATGGTTAGAGAAATATTATTTTCCCTCAGGGATGGATCCTGTCAAGTCAGTTCTATATTTTTTTTATAAACTAGTCACTTACTTTCTAAAATGTTATATTTTCTAAGCTTGTTTTGAAGAACACAATGTGCTTGAACAAATGAACATTGTCAAAACATTATAGGTGAGGCTTTGCTCAGAGCTATAGAGCTAACAGTAAATAAGGAATGACTTAAAATTGCACCACATTGGATCAGGAATTTTGCAAGGATGTTTGACATTTAATTGCCCCCCTTGTGTAAACTGTGGCCCCTCTATTGCCCCTGATTCAGAACAAATCCTGCTCCACCACTGCTCTCTTCCTTCTCAGTCCACAGGACTCAGGGCCACAATTAGGGAGCTGGGAGTAGAACTATACATTGACATACCATTCACATAGGGTCCCACAGTCTGAGACCACTTTCCTATTCAGATTCCTCAACAACCACACTTCCTAACAACATGAGTTGGATTTAGCTTTTTGGAGAGGAGGTCTTTATTTGGTACCACTAGGCAGCATTCAAGTGTTTCGGACATGTGCCAGAGCTGGCACTGCTGCAAGTCGCTCTCACCCAGTGAGCCATGATGAGGAGGAACGCAGCTTTGATGTTTGTATTCACACAGCTTTTGTTTACATGTTTACTGTTCCTGGCCATGCACGTCACGTCAAAAAGGCACTGCTGCGACAGCCGGCATCAAACACGGGCTAGGTCAACGGGACAGCGGGCGGAATATAAAAAAGGATGAATATCAAAAGATGTTATTTCATTATCCGTCTCCTCCGAGGCTCAAGCAGCACAATGGTACACTCTCTCAGCCTCCCCACAAATTGCCCACCTTATGAGGTAGTGGTGTGGGTGTCGGATCTCTGGAGGCCCGGTGGTTTAGGCAGAGACAGAGAAAGGGGGAAACATGTTCAGCCTGCATGAGCTGCCAGCGAATCTGTTAATTAAGCATGCTAATGGTTGTAATTGTAGCTGGTGGTGAACCCAGCTGCTAAGGTAAATGCTAGGTTTAGCCCACTGGCTGTCAGGGTTCAACTCTATGTGGGTGCATATGTGTGCGGGTGTGCAGTTTTTCTTTATGCATGAGTGAAGAAGGAAGCAGGGAGAAGAGAGAGGGAGTGAGCCTGGTGTCTCTGTGGGGAGGAGTTTAGGGGTGAGCAAAGGGCAGGAAGGGTGAGGGAGAGAGGGAATGGGAGATAAAAAAAATGTTTTGACCTCATGGCTCCTCCTCTCCCTGCCAGCACCAGGCGTCACTCCTGCAGCTGCTCCCGGCAAAAACCTCCGATAGGTGTTTGCCCTCTGCCCGGGGATTAGGGCTCTGAGGCCGGGCTAATATCAGGTTAATGCTGATCTCACCCAAGTTGGCAGCAGGTGTACAGGGACAGGCAGGTGAAGAGGTAAATCTTTACCCTCGCTAAACCTCTCAAGCTCTATTAGTGTTTTTATTTTTAGCTAATTTATTTTCTGTTATTTCACTTTATATTATATTCAAGGAAGCGCACCAGCTACGTTTTGTTGTCTTAGGTATGTATACACAAAAAGAGAAAAAGAAAAATACTAGACACTTTCACAAAATATTCACAAAGGTTACAAAAGGGCCATTTGAAGGCGCAATGCTCAAAGTATAAATGGTGTTGACAAAAATTGGGCAGTTGCATTCCAACAATCTTTTTTTATTTGGATGTAAGCCTTGGCACTTTTGTGTGTCAACAGCAGATTTGGGTTTCAATGCAAAATTTGGGAACTTAATTAAATAAGAAGCACCATTTTGTCTCGATTGGTCATGTTTGGATTGGATGTGGTATTTGTTGTCCCTCCAGTTTCACGTCCTCCTGGTACCTTTTACCTGTCTGCAATTTTCAAAGAGATGTTCACAGCCGTCGCAGAGGAAGCGAAACGTTTCCTGCATGCAGTTTATACTTTAATCAGCTGTTGTCACTGCATCACTACGGCTACATCACTAGTACGACTCCTCTGTCTTGTTGTAGGTTTAATGACTTCTCACAATCATATGACAACATCCTCAGGCTCTAACTTCAGAAAATTTGCAAATTGCGAAAGGGTAACATAGTACATATTCACATTAGAAGCTGTACAATTAGGCTAATTAGTTGATGGTTGGTTACCTAACTTGTGTGCCGTAGTTTGCCAAGCACACTTTGCAAGATGTTTTTTCGACACAGCATGAATTCACATTGTTCCCTCTATAGCAATACTCGTAACAATATCCTGTAGTGTGTGATGCACAATTATTTTGTTGTCTTGTGTGTGGATTTTGTGGAGATTGATGTCTTCGAAGAATCTCCTTATGTTCGCGATACAACTTTTGTAGTGTGAGCCAAGCTAACATTTTTACAACTTGCTCTATCCCAAATCAGTAGCTTTTATTATACTAATTGCTGTCAGATAGTACATGTTTTCTGGTTCTTTTTGAACCTCGGTCCAAAAGTGATCTGGCCCCAGATGGCGAAAAGAAACATGCTCTTCCCGGAGATGAGAGGGGAAATCAGCGTGAGTCGTGCTCGTCTTATCTCAGCTATTCGCACTTTGATCGACTAGTTAGTTGATGATTATTCACCATGCCTATTTCAAACGCGTGCTAAGCAGTGGGGGTCATCAGGACATGAGGCTAGGCAATGTTTTGTAAACCTTGTGTGATCTCTGCAAGGAGCCAGGTCTGGAAATGTCTGTCTGAGACCTTTTCTTGCCCCTCTGATCAGCTGCAAAATTCTAAGAGATGTTACAGCACGATGATGAATGACACATACTGTGGGAGCAGATTTAGTCTTTTTCAAGAAATCATTCCGACACATATCATAGCAGCATCAAACGCTGAACAAAGATACTTGTACAGACTCTGTACAATCAAGGCTTATTCAAATTCTTAACTGATCGTAGTAGTGTCTAAATGCTGAAATGTTAACGTACCCCGTTGCATTCCCTTTCCTTTGCTTACAACTGCCCGACTGTGCATATGCAAAATGGAGGGTAATCCAAATCCGGTATTAGGGAAGTAAACCTTTTTTGTGGGCAAAAACCTTTGCATTGGCTGACGCACAAACTTGTTGCAGAGATGTTGCTTGTGCAAGGCCTGAAGGGAATTAGACGTTGATGTAATAAATAACCACTGTTCCTGTCGATACAAAAATGTAATATTAACCAGGTGTTAATCACAGGGGAGGGATCGAGGCAGAGGGGAGAGAGGGGGGAGAGGCTGCGTGTTTAGCGGGGGGGGATGAGAATGGGTGTCGTCCAGCATTGTGTGCGTAAGGTAAAAGAGACAGACCGACTGTAGCATGCGCAGATGGGTAGATAGAGAAAGAGGGAGTGAGAGGGAAAAAGAGAGACAGCTGTAATTCACAACAAACACCAGCATGTCCTTCCTCTGTCCTTTTGTCTGCTGGCCTGTTAGACCCTAATCCTTTTTATCTGTCTGCGCTCGTGTCTGTTTGGGCACGTGTGTGTCTGTATGAGTCCGTATGTGCGACTGAGCGGCCGTGTGTGTTCGCGTGTGGCTGTTTGCGATGAAGATGTCAGATGGAGCTGATTAGCTGCCTGTTACCTGCTCTCCCAGCAGACGGGGTCTTTCCCCGGGCAGAGAGTGACAGATGCAGACCCATATTATTAGTGCAGAAGAGAACACCGGGTGGAATTTCCTCTTCCAAAAGATTTCCTTGAGATTCTCATTTCAAATACAATTCATGATTTTCTTGAGTTTGTTTGTCTTCCCAAGTACACATGTACAGAATGTATGCTTTGTGATGTATAAATGCATGCAGGGGCTACTGCAAGAAACCAAGCTACTTCAAAGAAGAAAAACATCCCAAAAATTGTAGAAGTAGACGCGCAAAATATCCTAGTGAACTTGTGACCTTGACAGTTCTGTGGTAAAAACCGAAGGTGGTTTATGCTCCAGAGGGTCTCAGAGGTACTTAGACTGCTGCAGAGAGCCGGAGGACACGGCGGCAGAATGAGATCAGAATCTGCTTTCTTGGCTTCGGGATAGCTTCTGATATTGAGCTTGGAATTACTTTCATGTAATTCATTCTGATGATTACTCTGGTAATCTCCTGTATAGGCTTAGGTCTATATATCAGTCAGCAGTGTGCAGTGGGTTAGGACATTTCCTTAGTGGTGTAGAAGGAGTCGATGATGACAACACCTGGAAAAAAGTTGATGGTTTTCAAATAATAATAAAAATAAAACAGTGGATCTGATATGGGAAAGTCATAATTTCAAATTATTTCACTGTAGGTTTCTTTCTGGCTGCATATAGTCCAAAGGCTCGCCACAGTCATGTTCTTGATATATATTCTGACTGGAGATGGAGATGAGAGGAGCTCATCTCCACTGAGGAGCTCAGTAATATATATATGCATATACATCCCTGTCATGTTATTTTGAGTTTTTTTCATGTCTGTGGGGATGAACAAAATGAGAGAAAGATTCCAGATCCATCCTTTGACATGGTTCGTTGCTATTACTCCTTTTCACACCTGGTTCCATGTGACTAGATGGCCCACAGGCTGGACAACTAAGACGAGGAATAGGGGCAAGCAGATACAAATGACCCCCCTCAGGCCCTTTCTTCCGTCCTTCAGGAGAAAGGGGCGGGGGGACACGGTGAGGTGCAGACCAAAAGAGGTTCAATGCGGTTACGTTTTTGTACCTCACCACCATGTGGAGGCAGAGGTGGCAGCAGAGGCTCCGTAAGGAGGTGCTGAGTTCTCCACCTCATAATGATGGACCATCGGCTGGAGAGAGAAAGTGGTTACACTAAGGGCTTTACCTACACAGGAATTCACCAGTAATAGGGATGCATCCTGCAGATTTCTTTGTTCCGCATTCTTGCCAGCTTGTGTCGTACTCTTGGAGCAGAAACTCACTAATAGCATTAGCACATAGCGGGCTTGCAGCAAGCTGAAAACATGAAATAGCTCCTCAGTAAAGTTGTGTCTTCTTTTGACTCGGAGTGCCAGTTGGAAGAAGATAGCGTGGCAAAGGGTCACGTGAGGGCCTATTAGTGAAAAAGGCCTTTCCTTGGAAATGAAGGATTTTTAGTTTGTATTGTGTTTTTACGGTTGTTAACAGTGGCATGTTGTTGATTGGTGAGAGGCATTATTGATAAGGTTAAGATACCGGGGACTTGTTTTGAGAACTTTCTCCCTGCAAGGCGAGCGAGCGTCATTAGCAGGCTGCCGAGGGAAAGGAACCGCCGTTGAAAGCCTGAGTGCACACAAACCTGTGCACCAAACACAGGTGGCAGCGAATAAGGGTAGTGGGCTTTGAAGTGAAAGCGATGAGCTATCATCACGTCACCCTCTGTCCATATAAAAAAAGAGGAGTGAATGGCCAGTCTGCTGCTTCTTTCCACCCACGAAAGGTCATTTGCAGAAGAGCTTTCAAACTAAATGTGACAGACGTTTTCTCTCTGGGGCTGTGGCTTCAGGAGCTTTTGAATTTTTTATTTAAATATTTGTCCTGGAGCTTATGATTCTCCTGTTATTTTTTATTCGAGAGTACATTTTTTATCATGTAATTTGGAATATATTTGTATCTCAGGTGTTGTGGTGTTGAGCGGACTCCGGGGAGGAGCAGGGTGTGGGAGTGAGGAGGGATTCATGTTTTGTTCTTTGCGAAATGTGGAAATGTGGTGATGAAGCCAAAGCAACCTGGAAATGGATAAACTAAATAACGATTACAAATAATCTGCACTGCTACATGAGCCATGATTTCTCTCCCTTATTCATAACACTGACTTACATGTAGTTCCCTTTATTGCTGCTTTACAAACAAATCGTTATAGAAGCCGCAGCAATTGAATCAGAAGAGCCGGCCCCACTCACCTCCCTGTTAAAATCTGGCTTACAAATTATGTTCAAAAGTCCATTATACCTCAGAGATGGCTGACAGTGCATTATTGCCGGTCAAAGCTGATTACGGTGAGACAAAAGCTTCCATCGTACTTGGTCGTTAGCTCACTCAGGAGGCTGCGAGATCACCATTACTTGATATGTCAATTAGGAATTCATTAGAGCACTCTGATCCCTTTTGAGGCAGACCCCCTCTCTGTATGTGAGAAACCTGATGGTCATTTTCTCTTACTGTTATCCTATTAGTCGAGGCATGTGACAGGTATTGTAACTCTAATCGCTGCCTCGTCATTTGTGAGAGAAGCACAAATAGGTACACAGGGCTGAGATGGCTACAACAACAACACTAGTTGTTTTGTGCACAACATGGATCTCGCCATACTCTCGCTGTGTGTGCTCGAGTTTGGTAGCGATATGAAAATAAGAGAAATGGTGTGGAGTGTAGGCCGCTTCACACGGGTCCAAATGTCTTAAAAATACATGAGGACGAGGGAGAGGAGGATTTCGGTGGATAGCAGGGATGAGTGATTCACAGAAAGACGGGGGCGTTTTTAATCCGGTATGTCGCCACTTAAATCCCAGCCACTTAATTTAACCTCCTTTTGTTTAATTAACCTCAGATTTCAGAGCTAATTAGGTTCAGGTATTAGAGACAGCTTTTTTTTTCACCCCCTCGCTATAGCCGCTGGCAGGAGTATGGCTGTGGTCCCGCCTGGCCACTGATGAGATCTGATCTGACATCAGATTGAGCCTTTAGCGTAGATGGAATCCAGTGTGGAGAAGTGAGCAGGGAGTGTGTGTTTGTGCGTGTGTGTGGCGGAAGAGAGTTACGGTATCGGGCTCAAGTGTTGTGACGATTCCATCACATTGAAATGTTATGATTTTTGTATGTGCATTTGATAATAATTTCACCTTCAGCAACGCCACACAATGAACACTATCATACTACAGAACAATGGCGCAGAACAGAACAAAAGCTTATTCTTCACATCCAGAAAAACTCATTAAGAACTGTGAAAAGGATCAAGGCTTCCATTCTGCAGATGCATGAACAGGCCGTTTCAAATTGAATTTGACAAAGTCTATTTTCTTTTTTTCAGAGCTAAATAAATATCTGTATCTGTTTTTAGTCGAGGGCCTGATGGAATCGTTAATGTCAACTTTTAATGAAGGACCTCTGTGCTGTTTACTCAAACGTTTGCATTGGAAGATTTGACTCCTGATTTTAATAAGGCCCTATAGGAGGACAACAGCAGTGTTCTGAGTGGGGGGTTGGCACAAGCATGTACCACTCCATGATAGTACATGCCACAAGCGGTGTCCTCTCTTCACCCAGTCACCAAAGCTGTCACGTTGCTTCTCGATAGCCTGATGAGAGATCCATGGCAATCGGCCCCCGCACTAACCTCCCATGGCCCTCGAATCAATGTGCTCACAGCAGGGTGTAGGCGGAACTAGGGGGGGTGGGGGGGGGGAAGGTAGGGGGAGTAGGGCGACGGGAGCATCCATGATTTCTGTGGGTCCACTTGATGTGGGGGTTAATTATCGCGGCGGTAATTGCAAATGGCCGAGCCACTTGTGCGAATGCGGCGTAAACAAAAGCAAATTGGAAACAGGTTTTTATACAGCCTCCATATTAAGTCCCCCGGAGGTCCCTGTCTGATTACGACAATCACAACATATGTCTCTGGGCAAGATAAGTGCGGCGCGTGAAGTGGTTCTGAAGCACAGGCCTTCACATCTATATATCCCTCCCTCCCTCCATCCATCCGTCACTGCTGTTTGATCCTCCATCGCCACTTATCCATATTTAAAATTACAAAAGCCTCTCTTATGGGTGGCTTATCACCAATGTAATGACAAAGTTCAAATGTGAATCCATCCGCACAGCTCCAACAGCCATTGAAATCCTCTCTGAAAGGTGCCGGTGGCCACAGCGTGCAGCTATGCTTCAATTTACAAAGTATCTGGTGTCTAAAAAAAAACCTTTTTAAATTTTGTGGCTGTAGATTGAAAACTAGTTCAACACTCTTGTGGACATGAGAGCTAAATCCATTTTATGGCTTTTGGAGGAGATGGATTGATATTTTTCGTTTTTGATTCAGATGCTGGTGTGTTTACTTTAACAGATTAAAGTCTGTAAAGATGTCCTTGTTAGGCACTTTTGTCCATGTAACTGTACCTTTTATCAAATCTGGATGGTATCGATTTCCACTTTTGTGTGCACAGTCAAGGGTTGGAGAAGAGTGTATGACGCATCACAATCAAATGTGATGACAGGAAATAGTTGCAAAAGAGCAAAGCAGATGTAATTATGAGCTGAGTAACGGAAAAAAATGTACTACTAGAGATCGTATCGTATGTTTGTATACATCCATACCCAGAGCTGAGGGAAATGCCAAAGCCTGTAAGTCATTTACTTTGCAGCTGGGTGCAGGTGACTTTTCCTTGAAAGAAACTCTTTTGATTTCTCTGGCTGTGCCTCCTCTGATCACAGCAGTGAGCCGCCATTAGCCACCTGCACATATAAGGGCAAGAAGAGGCAGAAAATTCCCCCTTAAACCTGCAAGAAGGAAAAGAGATCTGTTCATAATTTTGATCGAAGGTGTTTATATTTTCTGATGTAGTTTACTTTCAGATCCCCACACTGCAAATTGAAAAGTGCATTCACACACTCTCTAACACACTCACCTTCATCTCGCTTACAGCCCGAACCTTTGAATAAATACAATTGTAAAAGCTTTGCAGTTATCTCACCAACAGAAGAATACTTAATATCATCTGGTTCTCACTGTAGGATACCGCTGTAGTATTGATGTTTCTCAGTCTGCCTGACTGAGTCAAAACCATCCAGAAAAACAGGCACACACACACACACACACACACACACACACACACACACACACACACACACACACACACACACCTCGCAAACTTAACACGGCACAACAACAACAGAAACACAATGAAGGGCCTCTCTTCCAGGGCCTCGGTATAATTAACTGGAGAGGCTGAGTTTAGGGATTACTCCAGGAGGGGCGGTGAATTAAAGCTCAGCTGATGAGTTGAAGTTTCTTAATTTGTTCTCCCCCGTAATTCCAGAATGGATTAGCAGTAGCTTTAGTCGCCTCTTTCCACCGATTAGCACGGCTCACTCAGTTTAGCATTTAACGGCAGGGAGGAGAGAAGAGAGGGGAGCAGTAGGGATGGTTACACAGCTTATGAGCCAACTTGTTCAGTGGTAAATGCGCAGCAGTGTTCAGCAGATAAAGGCATTTACTTACTCGGAACTCAGAGACATTGAAATAGGGTCCATTGTCCCAATTAAATCAGCGTGATAAGTCGGGAGAGAACATTTTTAACTACTTAACCTCATCTGGCCAAGGTGCCACATTTTCTTCAGTCTGAATGGTTATTGAACTTTGGAGTAATTGTGTATTTTTGTTGCTGTTAATTCTGATTTATTGCAAATATACTGGAAAACATTAGTGATGAGGAAGTCTTAAATTCCTCGGGCTTGCACAGAGCGCTGCTCTTACTGTATCTATCTCTATTTTATTTCCCTCAGTCTCTCCTCCTCCCTGTCCGTCTGCCTCCGCGGCAGCACCAGGATGGAGGACTTAAGACTGTCAATTAGGGTTAAAAGGCTCAGAGGGTGGTGGAGAGCAGCCGAGTATGACGGCTGGACCTGGCACAGCACCTGATGCCTAATAACAAAAATTGACAGGGCTTGTTTTTAATTCTCCTGCCACTCTGGGGCGTATTGCACGGGAGCACAATACAGCCGGAGGGCAGAAAGCCACACCTTCAGGCAGGTTCCTCCATTATCCTCCTGCTCCCTCACATGCATGCTGGAGTGCAAGTGTTGTCAATAATAAACAAAGCTTGAGTGCGAGTCAAAAGGAAATCACCGGGCTCTGTCTCGGGTGGAGGCAGCACCAGCACAGAATGATGTTATTCTTTCTCCTGCTCCCACTGAATACAGTGTGGAATTTGCGGAAAGTGAAAAAAGAGATCTACAGCTATTTTAAGCATTTAAGCAATTTAAAGTTCAGTCACCATCTAAATGTTCTCAGGTTATGACAGTAATGAGCCTCAACTAAACCATCTAATTAAAGTGTAAAAGGATTAATAACGTGATCCTTGAAAGCCAGAAAATCTAAACTGCTCAATTCATTTGATGGCTGCAAAACACTTTGTATTGATGCTTGGCTCGAGATCAGCAAACTAGCATGGCACTCGGTAGATCGAACAATACACGAGGCCCAACATAACCCTTATGTCCAGTCAAGCTGTAGCAAATTCACACACACACATAGATATCTGCTCACTTGACGGGACTGATTTGTTTTCATCTGGATCCGTTACTGAGTCCCTGTTGAATAATGCAATTTTCAAGAGAGCAAGTTTTTCTCTATACTTTTAAGGTCTTGACCTTAATATGTGCAGTGCCTTGAGATCATATATGTTATGCAATAATTTTATAAAAATAAAACTGAATTAATAAAGAAAAATCTGCCCCATGATCCTGATTTAATGGGTTCTCCCAAAGCCCAAACCACATCCTTCCAGCAGGTTTCGTGGAAATCTGTTGTGCTGTATTTGTGTAATCTTGGTTACAAACAAACAGAGAAAATGTGAAATGTCTGCACACTAGGTGATGCTCCCACAAACGTAAGGTAACATTATGGGCACAGGCTCTTCTTCAGACAAAGAACAAAAGAATAACGGAAAGAAAAGAAGTGATAAAGAATGAAAATACAGAAAACAATAAATTAAAAAATAAAAATAAACAATAATGTAATAAAAATAATATATAAATAATATAAATAATGGTTTAAGATAACCCCCTTGCTGAGGTAAAGTGGTTACATGAGACAAGATGTTGTTTGGCTTTTGCCGACCCACAAAAGCAGATCTTCTTAAAAGACACTGTTTCCCATGACTCACCTCCTTAAATCTGCCTTTTGCTTCTCTTACCACCACAATCAATAAAAGCCCACTCCTAATCCTATCTCATTCCTCTCAATGTCATGTTTATAATGCATTTTCAGACCCTATATCATAGGTGGACTGGCCTTTCCTTGTTTTTCAAATGCTGGACTAATACAAGGATTCATAATTTGCATGTTGTTATCTAATAATAAAAAAAGAAGCTGAATAACAAACACCTAGAATAAAGCAGCCACAATTTAACTCACATCAGATAATAACAGGAGAGAGACACAAAGATATGAGGGTCCAGTTTGGCCCAATTGCCACACCTTTTGAGAACAACTTGTGACTCAGACATGAAATGAAAAGAAAAGCCTTGTCAGGCTGCTTGCCCCATGAGGACTCTCACAGTGTCAAAACACCCAATAAAGTAGGTGAGAAGGTCCTGTAGCCAATTAGAGCGTGGCAAAAAAAACTGAGGTTTTATTGTGAAACAGCTACACTGCAACATCCTCAGATTGTTTTTTGCCATTGCCCGAGAGCAGAAGCTTGTGGAAGGTGTGTGACTACTGGAGGCCCTTGCCTGTGAAATGTCACACCTGCAACCCCAATATCAAGTGTTGGATTCAGTGCTTAAGGTATAAAGTCAGAACCACTCTGGGTCTAGAGCTGAACATGTGCACTCTCATTAGGATCTCTTGTAGGGGTAGTTTGGGGAGAATAGAACGGGAATGTGTGGCTGACAAATTAGTGTTGCTGTAAGCACAAGCAGGCTGCCCATCCGATTAGAGTGACGTAGGCATCTCATTGGTGGACAGCTTTCAACAGGAAACCCAATTGCCATGGCGACAGCCGTGTGACTCCGGGTGGAAGAAGTGGGCGGGCTTGTGACACAATGTGTCATACTTGCAGGCACTTACATTGTTATTGCTTTTGTTTCTAATGGCTAGCTGTTGTTTCATCGTGGAGGGATACTTCCCCTGACTAAGAGCTGGTGAAGTGCAGGTTGGTCATTCAGCAAAGTTTGAGGAGCCTTTCTCACTAAAAAGCTTTTTATATGCACCTGCATGTGTGAGGAATTAGAGAGGGAGCTGGAATCTGTTTGTCTCGGTCTACACGTTATATAGAATAGGAACTGTATGTGTGTGTAAGTGACAGCTAAACAGAGACGGACCTCTGCTCATGGTATTAAATGAAGGGACCCGTTGTTTAGCCAGAGGGTCGGAGTCCTGCTGACCTCTGCTGTGATCACACTCATGTTGACAGCAGCTTCACTTCACACATGCACCCGCAGGCCTGTGTGTCCACTATCCCTATACCACTAATACTACTACCCCCACAAACAATAATACTTATTCTAGTAATACTCCTAATACCTGCTGCTTCTATAGTTACCTCTACCTTTACCAATATTTCCACTCTATTAAAAATAATAATAGAAATAACTCTACTCTTTTTTTCCAGTGATTTAATATAATTTTAACCGAACATATATTAATAGTTACCACTTGAATCCAACCATTATTTGGGCGATTGATATTTGAGTGCACGTGGCTTGACTCCTCCTGCAGCACTGCAGGTACGGTTCTGACCTCACCCTTTGTGTCAGGTCTTCCCAGCTCTCTCTCCATTTCACACTTAATTTTGATATACCAAATAAAGGCTTCATGCTTCAAAAAATATTATCAACAAACTTTATTAACGAAAGAAAAGTAATTTAGACTAGCAGCCGAGGGGGAGTTTGGCTGAAACACATGACCACAAATGTGTTTGTATGTAATATATAGTATATAGTATTTGTGTCAATGAAATTAAAAGTCTTATATAGGCTATATAAATACATGAATACTGCCAGTGTATTATTTCTTCAGGATTAATTCCAACAGTATGGTCATTAAGCCTTGGGTAATCGCATCATATAAGTATTCCTCATGGTCCAGAGGAAAGGTTTCCCTCTACTCATTTTCTGTAGCCCACATGTGCTTATAATGAAATGAATCCGGCAGTTAATTTTATGGTAATCAAAAGCCCATTTTCCCAAGGTTACTCACAAAGTCGTGTCGTGGTATTTTATTTTTTGGGCATTAAACTGAGTTGAAGTTGCTATCGGGGGTATCCGTGGTAATTGCCGTTGTGCATTACAGTAAAAGTGACAACAGGTGAGCAGGTGATACGGACAAAAAGACGGTGTTCATTATATGTCAAAGTCAGCTCCTTTAAGGAGTGGGCGGAATATCACATTCTTCATTTGACCATGAGCCTCTAAGAGAAGAAAGGTTCTCCACGGCTCCCATTATGCCATTCCATAATTGATCAAACGCCATGACATTTTTCAAGAGGGATCCGTCGTCAGGTTAGAGATTTTTTTACTGACAATAGGGTGCCATGTAGTTCACTGATTGGTTTCCAGACAAGCCGAGCAGTGGATGAGAAGTGAACATGAAAAGCTGCGTTAGGATACCTGTCAAATCTGTCAGTTCCCCCGAACGTTGTGCACATGGCCCTCCTTATGATGAATAAATGATTAATCAGGATTTTGAAGGAAAAAAAGGGTCTCAGAGAGTGACGGAGGAATAATGAGATTGTCTTTGATCGTGTGATGTAAGTTCATGTCAGTAATCTGCGGTAACTCTAGAATTTAGCTATTGAAATTCACTGTATAAGCTGCCAGCCCCTGTTAAACCATGATACCTTCCACATCAACAAACCCATCAGTGAATCCCTAATATATCACGGAAGATTTCAGTTACAGGTCTCCTGCTCTCTCAGGTCGGTTCAGACACCCGATCCTCACTGTGGACAAACCTTTGTTATGTCCATGATTGGACTCCCTGTGTGGGATTACCCAGTGCTATCCCCTCTGACTGTGTGAGCCTGATGCTGTGTGGCAGGTCCGGCACTCCACTGCCTAAACACATCTGTCATGTTTTGTCATATCGACACAACAACCAGCCGACTCCCACCTCTGTGACAGGGTATACAATATCACACTGCATCTGAATGTATGAAGACATGTGCAAATAGAAGAGGAGTTGTAGTGGTACAGTAACTTCATATTGCAGAGTATCAAAGCAATTTGATCAGACGACACCGTTGACAAAGGCCCTGTTCGGACCTGGTATTAACGGGGTAGTTCACCGAAAAATGAAAATGCAGTCATATCTACTCACCACTATGCAGATAGAGGGGTGGGTGAAGTGTTGGTGTCCACAAAACACTTCTGAGTCTCAGGGGTACACTGTGCTGCAGCCACATTCAATACAATTGAAGTAGCTGGTGACTACTTTGTAAGATGGAACAGAAAAGAAACTGTGTGCGCGTTAGCATCGCTACATCTTGTAGCAACAATTCATCGGGTTATGGATTTTTAGCATTAAAACAGAGAGAGTTTGATAAAGACACAATGCCCCCCTTAAAAACCCAGGCATCCAATCTTTCTCACAGAGTAGTGTGTGAAAATCTCTGAGATATGTTAAAATATCGGGAGAAAAAAATTATTGCGGGTACTTCACAAGCATTCTTATCTATTTGAAAAAGCTCATATATTAAACCCTGTGTAAAACTTTTTTCATTGATTCCCTTTCTCTCAAGCTGCTCAGCCAGTATTGATGTCAACATGTATTGATTAGATCTAGCCTAAAAAAGTGAAACGCAGCATGGTGCGTTCTTCTGGGCCAATGTCTTCCCTTTAGCATCCAAAGTCCAAAATCGACTTCTTTAAACAATAAACAAGCACCAAGGAAGGTTTAAAGTTTTATGTGCGAATTGTTTTTCTAAGACGATAAATTCTCTTTTGTGTTATTTTTCATATTGCCCTGCCATGGTATATATTAAATAAGACTCATGTATATAATGTCTGAAAAGCGAAATGTAAATCAATAACTTATATGAAGTAAGATTGTGGAAAAATAAAAGCTTAGCTTTTCTGGCCTTCTGAACTAAAAGGACACAAATCCATATTTATTTTATCTCATACAATACACACACACACACACACACACACACAAACAAACAATCCAACTTGGAAAGATGTTAATATGTATTAAATAAAACAAGTGCGAATGGGTGGCATGTAGAAATGTAACATGGCAAAGCTTATTTAAAAAGGAGCCATCCTAGTATGCAGGGTGACTGCTTTGAGCCGAAGCTTCCCTGCGGGGTGTTCCACTGGATTTTGATGGGCAGTACCCCCATGGATTAGTTTAACATGGCCACAGTGAGTATTGTGGCTCCCTGGAGGCAAAAAACGCTATTAGTGGCTCTTGAAATGAGCAACACACGCACATATCTCTCAGGAATGTGTGTGCCCACATGCTCCTTGAGCTATGTTAATTAACCCATCAGAGTGGAGAACAGAAATGTTAATAAATGAAGATGTCTGACAGGATAGCGTAGATGTACTAGGAGCAGGGATCACGAAGGAAATCTCTGGGCTGAAGTTAAAATTAAAATGAACACATTTCCTTGGCACCCGACAGACTGACTGTCATCGTTTTTTAGCATTTGACGTAATCCAACAGGAATAGCATTTTTTAGATGTGATTGTGTGGGTAAGTACAACTTGTGTTTTACTTTGAGTGCCTTGACCTGTTGATTTGAGACACACAAATCAGTTTTGCCAAGTTGGTCTTAATTGTGAAATCAAGATTTATACTAGGTAGAATATATTTTTTATAATTATTTAAATAAAAATACATTTCAGGAGTAAACGTGACTTCAGGAATCTTGTCGTTGAAAGCAATAAATCTGAATTTCAGAGAGACTGAGCTATTGTTTGCACAGTGTGCCAGTGGGCAAACACTTTAAAATCCCAAGGGTACTCTGGCCCTCATGTTTTGATAGGGGACTTATAATAACTCCAGAGAGGAAGAGCAGTGATTTCAGTGGAACGGCTCAAACGGCAGGAAACAAAGTGCCTGAAGCCAAAATAAAAACAAACAAAATGTAGGAAAAGGATATTTTGTTCATTGCGACATACATTTGGGCATTTACTTACTGCTCGCTAGCTCGTTGGCCGCTGTCTTTCTTCATGCTGGCCTCAACCACTGGGTAACTGTGAAATAATTCTGTGGTCTCTGCACTGTCACCGCTAAGCACTTACCGTACAGGGGACAACAAGCTAAGTTGAAACACCCGTTCCCAGTGGCCAGGCAGCCTGAGTGACAGGGATGGAGGAGTGAAAGCCACTGTCAGTCAAGATTTTCTTGCCTGTCATCAGAAATGTGGTGCCTGTCACCGCGGCGAGCCGGCGACGGGGCACAGGTGGAGCTAAAAGTGGGAGCAGCGACGGAGAGAGTTAACTGTGACTGACAGGAAGAACAGAGCAATTACAGCACCTGCCAAGGGTGTAGAGTTCAGTGGAGGTGAGGGTAATTGAGGAAGCAATATGTATCTGCTCCTTTAAGTCTTTCCATTTCGATCTCTGCATGTTTTTGGCAGATTCTCACTAGACATTGATATTTGTCCCCAGCTCCTTGTATTAGATACAAGAGTTCAATTATAACCAATAATTACAAAACAGTGACTCTCAGGCTTTGCTCCGGTGCCTTTTTATGAGAACCATTGCCCAGATAAATTGCTCAGAATTATGACCAACCTGAAATAATGTTCAATGCTCTTACAAAACCTTTAAATAGTAATATAGCTGCACTTATCTTCCCTCGATAAACCATCCCCTTAAGAATCTGTACAGAAAAATGTAAAATAACTGAGTCATGGCTTATGTGGGTATATGACAGATATAAAATCTCAGGTGATTCCCATGATGATCTTTATTAAAATCAAAGGGTCACGTTCAGAGCAGCAGCCTCTCCCAGTGTATTTGCGCTCTCTAAACAGCAGGAGACAAATATGGCCCCTCTCCAGGAACACAAGATGGCATAGGCAGATGGCCAATTACATCCCATAATGCCTAATTGTAAATGATGAGGCAGGTGTCAAATTAGGCCTACCTACACATGAATGGGAACTCATGGGTAGACAGTGCCCGAGGCGAGTATATTGTGTAATCTGTAACAGAAACTCCTGATACTGGGGACTACCATGACTTTATACAGAGAGATACAAATTTAGAAAACAATAACCTGCAAGTGAAAAAAATTGATTATTTAAAGTTCTTCTGTCAAATTGAATTACAGGGCATGTGAAAGATGATGAGTCTGTGAACACACAGTGATGCTGAGTTCACCAAGGTTCATCTCAGTCCGAGAGAGGAGGTTGTTGCTAGGTGTCAGAAGTTGAAATATCTCCCCAAGAGTTGCACAGAGCAATGTTTCGAAGGTACTGACCTCTCATCAAACACTAAATGCTTTCAGTGGAACATTTCCCATCAAATTGATTCCTCAAAGTTAACCTCTTTGTGCTTGTGAAACCAGAATACTTCCAGATGTTGTTGAATGTGTTTTTCAGTGTTGAGTGTGTCACTCTGCCAATGAAAACCCTTGTTTTGTGTCTCGTGTTCTCAGCTGCCCTTACTCTACAACACGGATATGTGGACAGAGCAGAAAACCAAAACAAATGAAGTGCAATAGAAACATCTCAGTATTATATTATATCTGGGGGAGCAGTAAACAAGCCTATGTAACTAGAGGTCATGTCAGGATGTTTATTATCCTCATGAGAGTGAAGACTCTCTCAAGGTTCATCCTATCGCAATACAAAGGACAGGATTGCAACTCCTGATACAACCCATAAAACATCCTAATCTAAAGCATGCAGAGGCCTCCAGACCTCGCAGGTCAAACTATATACAATAAAAAGGGTATTAGTCAAAAAAATTCCATGTGAAAAATTATTCAAGACCTGAGGAAGCTCCCGTCAGTTGGGCTTGAGACTTCATCTCACACTAGGAGATAATGAAACACAGTGTTAAGTTGCATATGGGATCAGCATTTTTTATGTCTGACTAATACTAGGGATTGAAATCATGATATCTTGGCTGCTATTGGTCCAATTTTAAGTATTCCATTTCAATCTTCGTTTTACAATCCCCTTGTACTTTATGAATGTGCAATATTCAACCACAGGAGTACTGTTATTTGAATAATGCTCTTTTCAGAGAAAGATGTGATAAAGATGTCCTGCACTCTTAATGTAAATGGAGCTATTCCAAGTGTTTTGAACCATTGAAAAAGCAGAAGAACATGTTTCTGCAGTGAAGGTGCTTGGGCATCACTGGGTCACACAAGGTCACTGCTCATCACTCAGGCCTTTGAAGGGCACTGTGATTGTCTCCTCCCAGTCTGAACAGGTCTGCATTGCTTTCCACCAATCTCTCTCTCCTCACAGGTCACTGTGTCCCCGATCTCCTACTTGTCCTCCCAAACCTGATTATTGCCTCTCCATCCAGACACAGCCTCTTCTGTTAATTAGAGCAAACCTTTTAGTTGTTGAACATATCCCCCCTCGGACCAGCCAAGATCAGAGTAGACTTGCCACAGACCATCATTAATTTGAGGTGTCTACCCTTTCTGTCTTTTCCCAACCCCTTGCCACCTCTCTGCGGTGGCAGCACAAGCTCCTGTCCAGAAGCATTAAGCTGCTAAATGGCCACAACCAACAGTCTGGAACGACCCGGCAGTGAATATTAAAAATCCATCAGGCAGCAAATCAACAAGCCAGTACATGGCAAACACTATTATTTTCATATGGTGTTACTGTCACCCTTGGCCCACCATTAACACAGCGGTGTTATAGAGAGAGTGAATCAGTGCCATTATTGAGTCTGAGAAACCAGCAACCTATTAGGGACTTTTGACCTGCTGGTTCAACGTTCTGTCACAGCCGTTCGGCGACAGGCATGTTGACTGAGTTTGTGTGTGTGTGTGTTTGTGTGTGTGTCTGTGGGGGTCTGTGTGTGTGTGGTTGTAAGAGAGACCAAATCAACAAACGTCAAGGTGAACACAGCTACAGGAATAAAAAAAATCACAGGACTCCTGAGAGCCTTGGACAAAGAAAATATGTTGATTGCTTGTACTCATAGCCAAAGGTTGTCCCTATAAAAGCTTGCCCTTTCCTGAGCAGCCTGGCCCCGCTCTGTTGTGGGCACGCTCGCATGCTTTTAACGACGCTCTCGAGCATCTCTGCGCCGAGCTTTCGCCCCAGGAAGACACTATTCCATTAGGACCCCCCTCCCAACCACCCCCCAAAAAAGGAACACACAAACACGTCTGATGAAGCTGTAGCATGTAGGGATCTGCAGGCTGGGGTGCAGGGCGGGGTCACATGGGAATTTAGGTTGCAAAGTACAAATACACCAAGGCTGGAAAAAAAAGAAGAAACTGTAATAGAATCAATACTCTGGCTGTTTGATGACCTCAGTGTCAGAACGCACAGCTGGAGACTTAGGAAAGACACATACAGAGCAAGACTAGATCAAGGACATGTTTACTCACACACATTCTGCTGCTCAGTACAAGTGCTCGATCTTCCCTTCCAAAATGGTGCTTTGCAGAGAAGGAAGGATGAGTGGAAACGGTCTGGTTTATTTGAATAAGTTAATTTGATTTGAGTTATTTAATATAAATCTACTCTCTATTAATCTGCAAACAGGGAGTCGCTTTTTTTCCATAATTTCCAAAGTGACACATGTTTTGCATGGCGAGGACATTTGTGATAGCAATTGAATCATCATGATCATTTTTTGAAAAATGTATTCAAATGAAAAACTAAATGATCAGTATTTGCTCTTGAGGTGCTTCACCTTTACAGGGCATAGTGACTGTTCGGGCAATTTTTTTTTACCACTGCTGCCACCTGTGTTCCCTCCTAACATCTAAGCTGGTGATGTTTTGTGCCTCTACAGGATTTCTCGCTGCTGCTGTGATGAAATGGAATCAGTAAGTTGCCAGTGTAGTCTCGATGCCACGCGTAACAAAGCAACAGCGAATCCCTAGACAGCTAGCCTTGGGCAAAGGACCGTGTCCCCCTGACCCAGTCCACACGGCCAGCTGAGCATCCCATTTTGCTTGCCCACTCCACAGCATATGGAGGAAAAGAGCTGCCAACAGTGCAAATGGTGGTTTAGATCTATCTGAGCCCAGCTGTCACAGGGTGGCACCTGGGGCATGAGTCTCCTCAAACTCTGCTACAATCAGGCCACGGTGCACTGAAGAGAAACTGCTGCAATATAAACCCCTTCCTCTTTCAATCTAACTTGATAAGCATGCCATCTCTCCCAGTTTCCCAAATCATTCGCACACACATCGATAAAACAGCGAAACGTTAACCCTGAATTGTGTGTGAATGCTGGGTTTATTGTTGATACACACTTTCAAGTCTCAGAGAGGGGCTAAATTGGATTTTGGAATTATAACTTTATCTGTTTTCTGACAACGGCATTCTTTTTTTTTCCTTTGCAAATAAATGAACAGCGACTGCTGTCTCTAATGCTCCTTCTCTCCCTGCCACAGGGCAGACATTAGTGTCATACTCTCTTCAGTCGAGACATGTCATAAAATACACATCAATAACCAGAGACGTCTCAATGTTCTCCATTATTATTATTCTTTAATGCAAGCAGAGGCATGATCTAATGCCTTGCACATTTTTCTCCTGCCTGCCATTGCTTATCTGTGGAGTTTCATTAGCATACAAAGCCCTGTTTCAGTGGTGGGGGTTTTGCAGTAGATAGCAGCCTGGCAGTTAGCTCATCTTACTAACCCCCTTTTGTGTGCGTTTCATGCTGCCAGGGCTAAAGATGATGGTTTTGTGTCATGTTTGGGAGATTCTGTCACATTAATCCTTCCCACACACCGCTCTGAACCCAGCAGTGCACAGTCCTACTGCAGAGTTGCTCAGATGGCCCCTGATACTCAAAGCAAGAGGGTCGAAGACAAATTGCATCCAGTGGGGGAAAAAAGAGTTGGGCAAAAAGAAGGAAGGTAAAAAGTCATTCAAGCATCTGTGCTTACTCAGCTGAGTTTTTGTGCTGTATGTTTGTGAGAAAGGGAAGGGAAAAGAGATGCAGCAAGAATATACTCTGCTTAGATGGGCGGTTTTATTTTTGGGAAATCATTCCACACCTTTCATAACAGGACTCGTAAGGCATCTCTTCCTTTTCCATCTGGGAGATGGGGCTGGCTTTCTTTTTTGTCTGCCACGCCTGTCATATGTTTGGGGTCTGCAGTGTAAACTTGCTGCCATGCTTGGCATGAAAAAAGCCTCTCTATGCAGGGAGCTGCTGCCTTCAGCAACATGGATGCTGCCTGTTCTCTTCCTTCCAAGTCTCTCCAGCATCTTAAAGCCCGTCCAGCTTTCTGTTACCTAAAGGGGAAGCATCTGCAATGTCAGACACCCCGTCAACAGCTGATTCATTTTCCCCTCAGTCTTGCCTCCCTAACCATGACTAGTTATTTCACACTAACAGAAACAAGTCAGCGCACACAAAATTAAGAGGGGCCGAAAAAATATGGCAGAATTCATCAACTTCAGACTTGAGGCTCTCTGAAGTGCACAGGGAAACATTATTTATTATGAATAACTGACTTAATTATTAATGCATGTTTCTCACCCCTCTTGTTTACTGCCTCCATGCCGGTCAACTAAAGCCACTCAAGGATATTGTTTAACATAAGTACATGTGCACTTCCCCATGTGAGACAGCTGCATCGGTGACACCATGGGAGTGAACTGGTGTTCTTGTAATTTGCCCATATGGTGCCCGGTATGATAAATAAACCTAAAATGTCAGCTGGCACCAGGTGCTGTGATAGCAACAGTAAGCGTGTGCGTGCTGTGTGTAAAGGTGGGTATTGTAGATGTTGGAGGTAGAAATGGGAATAAAAAGGCAGTCATTATAACGTGTTACCCAGCCCAGAGGTAGACACTATACCAGGTGTATGATGACATTTAGCAGTAGTAAAGAACACTGGGAATATATCTAATTACCAGTCATATCATGGAGGGGGCTGCGGGCTGCTTCAGAAAGTATCGGCGAGCGCACAGTGCCCAGACAACCCAAGAATATCCAGTTGCGTGCGATATCTGCCGACATCGACGCTGAATGTTCATGTCACTGCCTCACATTGCTACACATCTCACACCCAAACATGTGGAACGCACACTCGCACAAAAGGCCCCCCATGGCTAGCGCAGCTGTTGGGTTTAATAACTTGCATTAGAGTAAGCACATCCCTGGAGGGTAGTGCTCCAAGATGAAGACTAACGCTTCCATCTCCCTGGGTCGCAGCACCCTATCCTTCGCACTGACAAGCCAACCCTCGGACATGGAGTAAATCTAGGGCACCGTGTGCTCATGTTCGATCTTATCACACTTGTGTAAATTCCCCCCAACACTGTAAAGTTATGCCTTCGCTGGCTTAGGGCGTGAGGTGAGGGTGCCGAAATATTTTGCTCCATGGAGTGAGTGTATGCGTGCATGCGTTTGTATGTATTCTTGATCTTCGTAGGAAATCTCACAGGCCCGTGTGCCTGCGGATTAGAGAGGCCTCTGTTTGGGTGGCTGCATAATTAGGACATCTCTGTTGACAGTGCTGCAAAGTGGCCTGCTTTTTTTCGACACTGCAATATTTTTTCCCCCCTTCTCTGTTCCGTCCCTCTTTATAGCAGCCCTCTGTTAAGTCTCCCCGTATTATGAAGAGCATTGAAAGAAAAAGCTTGCTGCAAATCAGGGAGGCTTTGGTTGCAGGGACAGGGTTTAAAAAAAAGAGGCTGGGAATGACCTAATGAGCCCTATTGTTATATTAGGTGGCATTAGGCTGTGAGGTTAAAGCAGGGGTGGGCAATTAATTTTCCCGAGGGGCCACATGAGAAAACATGGACAGTTGTGGAGGGCCGGACCAATAAGCTGAACTCAATTCTACTCATATTAATTTGATAAGCTTCTACAGGTAAGAGTAAATGGTTAGGCAATGAAAAAGTGAGGCAGGTAAAGTAATAACGCCAACATTATATCACACTGTAATCAACATGTACAAGAACAGTTGTGAACAAAATATGCACATTTTTTGCAGAATTCCAAAGATCAGCTTTAAATTAACTTTATACAAAGTGCTATTATGGATTTGGTAAATGGATTTGTATTTATATAGGCTTTTCTAGTCTTGATGACCACTCAAAGCGCTTTACATTACAGTTTCACATTCACCCATTCACACACACATTCATACAGTGCATCTATCCCAGCACTTTTGTTATTCTAAGGGGGGGGGGCCATTCGGGGTTCAGCATCTTGCCCAAGGACACTTCGGCATGCAGATGGGTCAGACTGGGAATCAAACCGCCGACCTTCAGGTTGGAGGACGACCACTCTACCCCTCAGCCACAGCCGCCCCGATTATTACTATTTGCATATAGTCTAATCACCCCATTTGCGGGGTTTGTGGTATTTTTTTCTCGTTAAATGAGAGAAATCCAATCTGTTTTGGGCTTGAACAAGTGCACTGAAGTCAGGTTGAATATCTGAGGTGGATATGTGAAGGACAGCTGACAGGTGATCATCAGTGAGAGAGGGTCTGTATCTGGATTTGTTAAACTTCAACACAGAAAATGTTTGTTCGAAAATGTAAGTAGATCCAAAGAGAACCAACATCTTATGAGCATGCCTCTTCATGTATGAAAATGTCTCCTCTTTGAGAGAAGAATAAAACTCCAGCAGTGATACTGACTTGAAGTGCTCTGCCAGTAGTGTACCTGCGGAGGTGATCTACTGATGGTGGGGCTTCTTTCAGTTTTGACATGTGGTTGAGAATGTTAGCCTCCAACTGGCTTGAAAGAAGAAGTATGAGAGTCTGCCTGCTTATATTTTGAGCGTATTTCTTTTAAAAGCATAAGAATTAATTAAAACTCAGCTTAAATTAACGACATTACAAATTTCCATGACTTCTCCAAAACCTTTGGGATTAAATTTTTTTCAAGCACATTTCCAGGACTGGAAATAAACATTTAACAATTCCATGACTTTTCCAGGTTTTTCAAGACAGTATGAATCCTGAATACAATGCAACAATAGCAATTTAATTACTGGGTTAATTTCCCTCACTTTATCTTGCATCCGCTTCAAAAGTCCGACACTTGTCCCTGTCAGATTTGGACACCATCGGTTGTAACACCTGCCAGTTTGTCCCGTTTGAGTCCCAGCTTGTCCCAGCATGCAGTTACCTCCGTGAACACATCACTCCCAGTCCTCGTCCCTGTTGTTGACCGCACTGCTGCCAGCTCCTCAGTAATCTCTTTCGTCCTCCATCGTACAAAGATGAGTAACTGGGCTGCGTCGCGGACATCACAGCTCTCATCCAGAGCCAAGGAGAAAAAGTCCAAATCGCCCAATCTTCAGCAGCTGAAGCTCGAGATGTCCCGCAATGTCCTCGATCCTTCTCGTTACGGTTCGTACGTAAACGTCTCTTCGTGCTTTGTCTCGTAATGGCGGTTTAAATTGTAATTGTAAAAACAGCGATCTTTTCTCCACAAACTAAGCACACAGCTTTCCCTTTGGCTTCAGTAAATAAATACTTGGCAGTCCATGTCTCGTTAAAAACTCTGTATTCTGTATCGATCTTTCTTGTGGACTAACATCTCTCCTAAACTCCGTTCGCCAACACATCATCCGCTCGCTGGCATTCAGGATGTACGTCAGATAAATTTGCACGATGTCCAATTATTTACGTGTGATTCCTAATATTCCGCTGACCTCACGCGGGCCGGTCACGGACAGCCAACGGGCCGGATGCGGCCCGGGGGCCGTACAATGCCCAGGTCTGGGTTAAAGAGTCCTAGGTTTTCAGTGACTTTTGACTCAATGTTATTTCCCATGAGTGTGAATGTTTCCCCCCCACAGCCCAGACTCGTGAGGTCAGACCAACCGGAAACTTTAAATTGCCTATAGTTGTGCAACATTTGTTAGTTTATGTTTCAGCCATTTAGACTGTCACCCTCTACGGAGTGCTTCCCCGCCTTTGACCTCCAGTAATGCATGCTGGGATGGGCCTTAGCTCCCTGTGACCTTGGGTACACATAAGCAGGTAGAAAATGGGTGTTTGGATGGCTCCCTGGATATATGGTCACAAGGTTAAAAGCATTACCTCTGCAGACTGCAGCAGGGAACATAGGGAGTTGAATGGAGAGAGGAAATAGGGTTCATATTTTAACTTTTGAAAAGTTTAAGCAAAAAATTAAATAAGGGAAAAAAATTAAAATCTCCCTGCAGGTATAGCCTATCATTTTAATCCGCCTGTGTCTGAGTCCGTCATTGGCTTTTATTAAAGTTGCCAGAGATAGGGATGACGGCCTAAAAGCAGAAATGTAACTACATTTGTCTCCATTTTAGTCTTTATGTTATATGTAGTTTTGCTTTATCCTTCTGAGCATGCCGCTTTATTCTCACTTTTTTATTTCATCTGTTTGAGCTTTTTGAATCCTTCAGAAGAGACGGGAGACAGTGACAGTTCCACAGGGAGCAGTTGTCATACTTACTGTAAACTACAACAACATGTCTAATTGAGCCGCGCAGCTCAGTGCCGTCATCTTGCCACAACCAGTCGGGAACTGCTCTGTTGAACCATGAGTGGAGACCCGTGTGTGGATGAGTGTGCATGTGTGTGTGTGTGTGGGTGCATGTGAGTGGGTGGCGGGCTGCCTGGCTGAGACGAGGGATCCTGGTTCTGCTGAAATGCTCTATGGCAAGGTCTGTCGGCCCGTTGTGTAATAGCTGACATTTCTTCATTTGTGAACCTAATCGCTGATTTACACTCCCTCTAATGGCATGTGAAGTCGGATCCAGACTCTGTAATGGGCAAGGGAATCTAGCCAGAGGTGTCCAAACGGTTCACTCCCCCTCTCTGTCTCTCCTCCTCCTCCTCCTCCCCTCTCTCGCTCCGTCTCTTCCACTCCTCTGCGACTGGCTGACATCTTCTCTGCATCCTTTATTTATGCACTCTTTCATCAATGTGGTGCTCTCCTGGCAAAATGCCAAGTCCAATTGTCACTTAAGATCAAAGATGAGTTTATCTCCACTTCACTCTTTTCTTTCTTTTTCTTGCTGTGTTCCCATCTTTCCAATCCCTTCATGGGATGACTTGTGCAGTCCCTGCATGCAGAGGCTAACAAATGGTTTAGAGATCAGTTGGCTGGAAAGAATGGAAAGCAGGCTGGCGGAAAGTGAGTCAATGGCTCGGCTTAAACTGACACTAAGCAGAATCCTATTGTACACCATTTTCCCTGTGCATTTAGTGAGGATTATGATTTTCTAAAATAGACACAATATGTTTTGTTTATGATTAGGGAAGCAAATCAATTCAAAATGAATGCATTCCATATGAAATGCGGCCCAATCAGTAACATGATAACATAACATAACATTACTGCCTGCTGCCATCTTCTTATATTCATCTTGTTATGGGGGCAGACAAAGAGATGGAGGAAGAGATCAACCATTCATTTCAGCATCAGGCCCGAGTCATTTCCAGGAAATGAACACACACTGGGCTGTGATATATTGGATCCCCTCTCCCATGTAATGGCAATCTAAGTGTCCTTTATGATTTTGTTCAAAATCCCTCGTCCTTGTGTGCTGCAACTAAACACATTAAGGCAAAATGACGGATGGCCCTGTGAGTGTAAGAAAGCGGGTGGAGGATACAATATGTATTCTCCACCCGCAGGGGTCGGGATGGGAGACTTCCTATTAATTATAATGAAAGGAATTTGCCCCACTGCATATTGTTCGGGTCCACTGGATCCCATGGTTGCATGCGTGTGTATGTGTGTGAAGGCTCAAATGTCCCACTGTGGCTCGCCAGAGTTCCACAGAACGAAAATGACTTTAATGGCTGCCTTAATAAAATGCCTGGGTCCTAATTAAGCCCCCGCATTTGTGGGGACAAGTTACACTCTCGCTGTCTCACTCCGCGCTCCCAAAGGCCTGTTCCGTCTCTTCCTCTAGGAAGCGTTGCCTTGACATCTAAACGCTTCCTTCTAATGGCTAAATTGTGTCTGGCATGTATGTTTGTCTGTGTCAACATATGCTCGAGCAATGCAGCTTGCATTGCACACAATCTACTTTCAGCTTCTTTCTTCTGGCGGCACAGAAGCACTGAACCAGTAAACGTTTCATATCCTTTCTCTCAGCCGGGACCTGTCTAAATGGTGAACATCATTGGTCGGAGAAAACATTTTATTTGGTTTTTCTTGTTGTCCTCTCTGCAAATAGCTCCTTTGTAGTCTGCGGAAGACTGGGAATCTTTTTTTGCGAGTTTATCATTCATAACGTGTCTGTCACTGACTCATGTGCTCAACCTTTCGATAAGGAGAACGACTTTCCAGAACACATCATGAATATGAGACGCATGTTGAGTGGGCTGACCTTCTGAAATGTTCTTTAGCAATGTGACACACTGTGGTGACATCCAGACAAAGTGACTCTTTGAGATATGAAAGGTTTTGGTCATGCACACACCTAGCAGTGATTGATGGTGTCGCGGACGGGGCTAAGTCCCTTTTTCATACTTCTCCCAGACATACAGGAAAACAATCATTCTCCATCTTTCACACGCACACGCACACAGGCTGCATCTACAGAAAGATTGTTTACTTAATTGCAAAAACACCTTGATGAATGTCTCCTCCTGTCTGGGTTGATTATCAGCAAATATATATAAAAAAGTGTGATAAACAGCGTCTCTTTGATTATCTTACCATTTAATTAGCAGTGCTGACCTTCAGCTCGCACAAAGTAACCATATGATAAAATCAGTTAGAATATCTCAACAGCCCTGTTTCTACTTTTCTCCACTCTATTTCATTTTGCCTGCTTTAATCTTGTTTCTCTGCTAGCTGTCACAAGTAAATAATGAGTCGACTCAAGATGTCTTTGATTTGCACGGCCTTAGCCGGGTCACAGCTCAATTGGCACAGACAAGAAGAAAAAGAAGAAGAAAAAAACAGCCCATTTGCTGAAGGCTCATTAGGAGCCTTGCAGCGTGAAGCCAGGGTCACTGGATGATATGGAGGCTTTTTATTGAAAACCTCTTGATCGTGGAGATCACGAAAATATGCTCCACCATAATGGCGAAAGAGAGGGAAGCAGTTTCTCCAGATGACAAATGATATGCCCTGGGCTTGGAGAATGAGAGAGGGAGAGAGAGAGAGTCGGAGGGCGAATAGAGAAGGACAGAAGAGAGAAAGAGGGAGAGAGGACATAATACTGTTTATATCTGTGTGATTCCAAAGCCTGCAGATGAAGAGTCACATCATGTCAGGCCGGTTTTGATGCATGCTGCCCACAGATGAGGCAGCTGGCAGATATACTGTGGGTAAGAAGGCAATTCGATCAACACTTCCGCAGGGGTATCAACATCAATGTTTGATAGAGCCCCATATAGACGAAAAATGCAAATAAATCATCACTATCTCTCGGGGCCAACTGTGAATAAAAACAGGCGTTAGCAAAGCAGAAGCACAGCATCTGTCCTTGCTGGGCGGCAGAACTTCCTGGACACCAGGTGCTAATCGGATCTGCATGTGCACTCAACTCATTTCTACTTCTCAAGTTTGGTACATACAACTTAGCAAGCGGGCTGTATATTCATGCATACATAAAATGGATGACTTTATAGGAACAGCACTGATCAATGAGAAGATCTGCAACAGGCACAGGCTCATACTTGTAATGCTTGGATCAAGTACGCTTGGCATTGCGTAAATCTTGACGATGGGCATGCACAATGCTTGATGCTGGCCAACAATCAATATGTCATGCTTAGGACACACAACATAGCTGGCTTTCATGCCAACCTGCCATGTTAGCTATCAATACTATGCTATAGAGAAGTAAGCTGGACACAAAATCCACAATCAGATGAACAACCACCAGCTTTATCAGCCGGCGCGGCCTCCTCTTTTACATTAACATGATTGGCCAGCTCCTACATTTGAGTAGGTTCCAACGCAAACGTGTCAGTCCATGGTAACAGAAGTAGCAGAAGACATGTTGTGTCAAGAAAAGGTGTTCCCTTTCCCCGGGCTACTTAAATTATGCTAAAGTATAATTTGTAAGTATTGTAAGTATTGTAAAAGGGATGATTTCTCACAGGCGTGTTTTCTATAGACCCATAGTTATTTTGAGTTTAAGTGGAACTTAGTTGAAGTCTATACTTATAACTCTTATTTAGAATCATAGAAAGTTTATTTTCTCAAGTTTTCCACTGGCCTCAACCCCCATTATTCTGGCTCATCCCATCCCTCTCATCCCTCTTCCTGCCCGTTCGCTGCGTGAAGACTTCATTATCTCGGAGATGCAGGGATATACCGGCGATAATTATTCATAAAAAATATGCCACTGCAAATTAATGGACAGGCATTATGCATACGGCTTTATCCTGGTAATATATGTGAAGGTATTTTTAACACAAGGTAACACCGGTGCAGAGGTTAAGACCTGCAACCTATAATTCATGTTCAGCACTATTGTAGCCAAGGTTAAATGTGGATATAAAGGAATAAAGTGGCAATAATGGTGTCACTACAGGGAATATGCGTTAATGTCTGCTGCTCATTCCATTCAGAATCACTACTTACATTCAGCACTGAAGATTTGTCCCTTTTCAGGCAAACACTCCGTTGGTTTATAAATTTCTATTTTTTATCAGGGCTTTGTCAGAGGCTTTTTGCAATCCAATTGAAAACTGCCTGGTGCTTAGAACTAACATAAATGCTTTTGGATAACTATATCATATGCATGTACGGGAGCCCTATCTGTAACCATGGATATTTTGAAATGCATTGTGTCCACTACTGAAGGTAGAATATCGCACTACATACAGTATGTGTGGTAGGTTATGATACTTAGTGTCAACCTCCACTGAATTGCAGCAGCTCTCCCTATTCACTCAACGTTGGGGTACACATGGCAGCAGTAGGGGGGAATACAAGAAAAGGTAAGGCTACAGATAGAGAGGCTGAGTGAAATAAAGTGAGACAAGAGCAGTCAGACTGACTCAGAAAAAGGCTCCGGACAGAAGGTTCAGCTTGTGACATGTTAATTGCTCCTCTGCAGCCAGTTGCAGGAGAGAGTTGTCATCCTGTAGGGTCTAACACTACCTGCGAGTCATAGCTCCACTCTTCATTCACACTTGAAGGATAGCGCTGACACGAACAAACACACACACAAGCACACGCACAAGCCCTGCCTGCAGTAGCATAACCGAATCTGATGTTTATCATCCCAAAGGGCATCACGCCACATAGACAGTCCAGCTCACTCCAACTGATTGCACCAAACTTGCTCACTGAGATGTTGCCTCACCTTCACATGCCATCATCCATTTATTGCCCTTTTTGAGCAGCAGGTAAAGCACTTTGGTACCTTTTCAGGTATCACTGCAGTTTAAATTGTTGGGCATTATATTTCCCGCCCTCCAAAATACCTCCCTCCTGCGGCGGCACTTTCTGCTTGTCCAAAAAATGTCATGATGGAGAATTCCAATGCTAACTGTGGCGGACTTTTTAAAGCCTTGGGATTGGATATTAGGTAGTATTTCAAATGATTGCGCACATAGAGTATAAGCCTCTGGGCTGTGTGAGCGCTGTAAGGCATTGACACCGAAAAATCTGCAAGGCAACAGGAGAGAAGTCACACTGTGAGGACTACCTCAATAAAGGTCACACTGTCAGTGCAGGGCAGCCACTCTAATCTCCTCTGACCTGACCTTCAGTAACGCAACATTACCTCCATTAGTGTCTACAATAGTGGCATCCCATTTCTCTATCAGCCACGTTCATATTTATATCCATGTGGGTTCATATGTCTGTGTGTGCCTGTGAGAGAGCCTTGTGGAATTGTGCAGTTTGCAACTGGCACCCTGGCCAGCAGTGGGACAAAAGCTCTGACAACCTGTAGGCAATGGCAGCCAAGGGTAATAGCCAAAGGTAGTTCCATGAGGGCTGGAGTCACGGAGGCAGTTCAGACCAGGCAAACGGCAAGTGCAGAAGAGCCTCTCAGGTCCCAGTGAATAAACTGTACAGGACCAGGACTGCTACATGTTGAGGGGACTCTAATTGTTTCAGAACCCATGTCATCATCACTTGAAGAGGTTTAAGATATGCCTCCACAGCCCAATAGCCACTCACACTAAGTGGAAAGCTGGTGAGGACCGACCCAGGATCAGGAACATGAAGATTGTTTGATACAATGAGGTATAGCTAGTCTCTTAAGAGAGCTCTACTGTAGATGGCACAGTTAGTTTTATTTTATTTTATTTCTACCTCTCATGCTTGGCAGCTTGGCTTTAACTGTCTATATTCCCAATGAGCTCTCATTAAGGCAAAGGCTGTCCAGAATGCTTTCTGCCTAGTCAAGCTAAATTGTGAAGCATTGGCAGTAACCTGACTTTTTCCATCTACTGTTAATGAGATGTAAAGTGTGAAGGGAGTAATCAGTCACACACTTCGTCATCTCTGGGTCAGCCAGTGTGCGTCAGTGACTGAAGTCTTGGTTAAAAACTTGAACTGCTCTCAAACAGCTTAGCTCCCGCTGTAAACACTTCATGGAAGCCTACACCCTGGTAAAATATCATCAGGGTCATTCGTCAAATTGACACCCAACTGAGTTAAAGGTGTGATGGAGGCAAAGTTGTGAGTGCTCCTTGTTAATTGTTTATTTTAATAAACCAAAAGGTGCAACTGAATTTATCATGGTGTTTTCACTGAACAAAAAACGAAAACTGTCTAGAGCAAAGCTGATACAAGATAAGGAAAATGGGAAAGCATATCAGTAGAGGCATTGTTGGGTGGGGTTTTTTAAAAGGTGGAGCTGGGAGGAGTGTTGGAGATTAAAAGCTCTTCCACTATTGGGAGCTGAATTATGGCCCCAGGCAATGCTGTCGGCAAAAGAAAGTTCAAGAGGTGTGTAAAAAAAAGAGAGGAGTAATCTTTAAAAAAAAGAGAGACTTCACAGTCTAGTAACCGTGATGCTGAGTTGGATGTGGCAAAGTGCCCCGGGGGAGGCCAGAAGCGCTGAGAGACAGCAGCCTGAGATGAGAGGTACCTGAGCCTCAGCATCAAACCACTCCTGTGATCCACTGAAGACTACTCTCTCTGTGTTCCCTCACTGAATCCCCAACAATGGTTAACGGTCAGGCCGGTCTCACTTCAGTCATGACAGTCACCAGATAGGAAGAGTGTTGTGCCACTTTGTCCAAACTCAATCATTAGAAATGTTTTTGGAATGAGAAATATAAATGTTTGTGAAGAGAAAGAATTATGCCATCTGTTGAAAGAAGACCGTCTCATGAAAATGTTAACTGACGAAGGTGCATGGCCCTCTGCTTGAGAAAAGGTGTCGCTTTTCCCTTTTAAGCAAAGTAGTTTCATAAACAGCTCTTTAAATAAAAGGGTATGGTTTAGAATATGACCTGATTGCGAACAGAAAATGCTAAAAGTTGGAGGAGCATTTTCAATTAGATTTTAGGCTTTTTGCCCACACAGTTTCTGGCAAACCTTTTCCTATCATTACCCTCCCATTTATATTACTGCCTTAAGTCTCCTAAATCCAATGACTACTGCATCTCGCACAGCTGTGCACTTTTATGGCATTTGCTAATGTACTGTAAATGACATAAAATACGACAGGCTTAGTTTTCTGCCAGCTCCAGCTTTTATATCATTTTTTACACCATTTTCAATTCCCATTTATTTATTTGAAGGCAGATGTGATTTTATGTCCCTGTCGTGGCTGTAAAGTGCTACTTTGAAATGCAAATGAACCTTTGATTGAGAGATATTCATGAAAAGGGGGTTGTGTGTGAGGTGGCTACGTGAAAGCCAGGTCCAGGGAGATATGTTGTGTGGTCCCATTTGGTGCTGGGTGATCTATTGCCGAGGAACCACGCAAACTGGTAGAGGACGCTCTAGGACACTGCGTTGAGATCACATCCGCAGACAGTTGTCTCATCTAACCTAATTCAGCTTTTCAGTCCTTTTTCACCACCTTAAAGACAACGCCCAGAGCTCTTAGCGTTTTGTCCATTAAAGGGCAGATTTCAAGGAAAGAGGATTTGTTAATCCAAATGAGATTACAGGATAGAGTGTGTGCTTATTGTCTTATATGCACTTAAAGGTAGATTGTATACTTGAAAAGTAATGGCTTTGTGCAGTCAAGTATTATGGCGGGCTCCCACACTGAAATGGATCTCTTTTCTCCTGTCTTTAAAGAGTCCTCTTAGTGGAGGTGTGGCATAATGTAGTTCTGACTCAGGTCTCTTATCTCATGTCAGTGGTATCCTGCACACCTTGATAAAGCCGCCTTTCCTCGCTTGCCTTGTAATAACATTCCACTATGTCTGACAGCTTCTGTACCGAGCAGGAACCTGCATCTCTTTCTCTCTCTCCACACACACACTCACACACGTACTGTAAGTCTTCCACCACTTTTCCAAAAATGTATTTTTCATTAATGTTGCAGGTATAGCCTGTGTGGCGATGGGTTTTGGTCAAAACTGTTATGTCCTCATCCTCATCACCTGTGCTTATATGTGTAGAGCTGCTGACAGCTTACAACCTGCTAACCAGAGGTTGGGTTGAGTACCATTAATGGAACGACTGAGGCTCTTATGAAGCCCTGCTATTGAAGAAGGTGCTGACAGTGATCTATTATTAATCAAACCTGAAAGACATACCGGTAACTGGTTATAATGTTGTTTGCAAGGAAATAATGGCTTACTTATAAAGGAATCAAATGCCAAGATCTATCATCTGAGGCCTCCCTTTGAAATGCCAGATCAGTAGCCTATAGGTGAACTGCATCTCGCTTGTGTCTTGGTAAATTTGTTTCCGATTTATATTTTATAACTTTATCAGCCTAAATGCTGATAAAGAAAATAGCCGGAATGACAAAGCAAATTAAGAAAACAATAAAAAAAAACCATGATATTTAATTAATTAATAAGTTAATGTTCAATATTTACATTATGAAAGCAATTTTCATAGTTCACCTATTTTAGTTCAAGCTTTATATTTGCTTTTATGAATGAGATTTTAATGTATAATTTTTGTACGACAGTGCTTCTAATTTTTGCGTTATCTTGCTATCATTCATTTATTTTGAGCAAATAAAAAGTTGTTCAAGTGTGAAGTGAAGCACAATTACAGATTAACACTGCCTAAGAAACCCAGCCATCATGTCCTCTCTGCCAGGAGCTCCACAGTTCCCTGATCTGAATGTTACATTGTACAAGATGGAATAAGTTGATAGATCAGACAACCTGAAGTGATAACTGCCACTTATATGTCACAAACACACAAACAGGAATACACAGTCTTAAAAGCAGTGAACGATCCAATGCCAGTGCAAGATACAAATTGTAATTACAGCTGACTTGACAGCAGAACAGGCAGGGATCATTATTGTAACATTAATAAGCATTTATGGTAAAAGCAGAAAGCCTGTGCTGCCTGTAATGGCCATGGCTGAGCCACCGACGCTGTGATTTAACCTGGCATTTTGGCTGTGGCGAGCCGCTCCTCCAAATCAAGGCTAAGTGGCGGATTCATCAGTGCCCTGTCGAGATGAAACACTCGCCTGGCAGTGACACAGAGATGAGGCCCTGATTGGGACAAATGCGTCTCCCTCTGGTGTCAGCTCTCATTCACCGGTCTGAGCGCCTGGCTGAAAGAAAGACAAATGTTTTGATTAGGGGTCTCTTTCAATGTCACAGCAGCCGGCGAAGAAGAATGAGATGAGGCTGTCTCCAAGGGAAGCAAATAGTTGAAGACGTTGAGAGGAAAATGGATGTCTCCACTGTCTGTGGGTGTTGAATGGGGATTTTATGAGTCAGAGGAAGCTCAGTGAGAGCGCCTCTTTTAATGAGGCCGCATTCCTTCTTCTACAAGACCATTTCAATATGCAATATGCTGCTTGGTGACTGTTGTGACGGGAGATTTTATATTTAGATATGTTTAATGGTAGAATGACAAGTATATATGAATATTATATTAGATATGTTTCTGCAGGTTTGACTCTGAGATAATCTGTGACTTTCCTTTGCCAAAATGTGTATTTGTTGGAGACATCTGCCTGTTGTTATAACAAAGGTTTAACAGCAGGGGCCAATCGAACAGATGTTGCAGAGTGGCTATAGGTGTTATGACCAGAGACGGGGGTCTCTGGGAAACAGGTTTTAGACTCAAGAAGCAGTTCTTCTAGTCTGGTCAGAATCAACATTCATTGTGTGATGGTACTTCAAAGAGGATCTACTTCTGCTGGGGCAGACCACGGGATTGGTCATCTTGGTCATGACAATGAAGAGAGCTGATTGGACAACATTCTACCTCCGTGTGAGGAGGGTCTGAAACTGTATAAATGTATTGTGAGTTCATTGTTCATAGCTCTTGCTTCGAATCTGTCAGTGGTTCAGCATTAGCCCCCGGCCGCAGCTGGGTAAAGAATTAAAGCAACCAGAATGGAGAAATGCTTGTGCTGTCCTGTAATGTAATTAAAAACTGCCATTACACTGTTCACAACAGCATTTGTGAAAACATCATGTACGGTTACCAACATGCACTTTGACTTGTAGCACCTCATCGTCTATAGCCTTAATGTAATGGTGTTTGTTATTATTATTTCATTATTTACACATGGTGTACCATAAATCCAACCTACGTTTAATATTTAATGTAAAATATAACTTCCTATTACCATGTTCAATATAAATTGTTTGGTCCTTTATGCAAAGTAGAATATTCCATGTTATTAGTTATTTATATTATGTGCAAAATTACATCCATTATCATATGCAAACACGTCTTATATCTCATTTGTAATTTCTTTTCCTGTTTCAGTTTTAAGTACATTCTTTAGCACTTTTTGTATTTTTGTAACTTAGTTTTCTTGTATCTATATCTATCGTTTAAATTATATAAAATACTTAATATAAATTAACCCCCCCCCCGTTGAGCCCACATTTCTCCTCAGATACCTTTGTCTATCCTGCCAGCGATGACACAAACTTTACACGTCGTCTCATGTAGCGGGATATTTCCTCATGAAGAGCAAAACGTTGATGCCTGTGTTCCGCAGCTTATGGCGAACAGAGCGTGCGGAAAATATACAACACAGCATTGCAACAGGAGCCTTGACAGACATGACATGCATTTCAGTGGGATCCTGCAAACGGTAAACAACTCAAAGTGCTGTCACTGTTGCACTGTGAGAACCTCATCTCGGAGCAAATATTTTTGGAGGCTACGGCTTATTTATGAAAGATATCTTCTCCCTCGGCTCCGCTCACCTCTCTGCGGGTTTTCTGCTGTAAAAATATGTTTGTTAAAAACAAGTTTGTTGAAATTGGCCACAAATAAAGGTGTTTGTTAATGTATGATTTAGAAGTTAAACCCTTTTATGAAGTGGAGATCTTTCCCAAACCTTTCCAACACAGATACATCTCGTTTAGCTTTATTGGCTAAGGGTTGAGATATAAATCTTGGTTTAATCTCACTCCAGGAACCAAAAGAAATGCTGCAAGTCTCGAAAGTCAAGGTACACTTTTATCTTGTCAGCCCTACAAAATATGAGTTATGGCTGGACAAAAGGCAGCTTAATGTTGCTTTCTGTGCCTGTGACATGTCACCTAATAGAAAAATGGGACTCTCCCTCAAAATATATGGTATCCCTTATTGGACTAAGGCTCTCTGCACCGCATCCATCAAATCAGCCACCTGAGTCTGTTTCAAATGCTCATCATTCCCTAATGAACATGATCAATCCCAATGTTGGCTCACTTTGAACACCCTTCAAAGTCCCTTCCCCCCTCCCTCTGCACAAACATGTTCCTTTTGCAAATCATCTCGTCTTGAAGTCTTCACATCCATACACTCGGCACACACTCGAGCACCCCCGCGCCAGCGACCATGCGACAGCGAGGCTGCTCTTTGGGCTCCGAAAACAAACATTGAAACAAATACACCTGCGACCGGGAGCGCTGAAGAGGCGATGGCGGTGGAAAAAGGTGACAAAGAAAGGCCGTAATGATGGGAGTTGAGAAACAGAAGGCACCCTTCCTCTTCAATCAAGGCTCCATCTGAACTCCCAAAGTCCTTCTCTTCTCCATATCCCCACTTCATTTGCATCTCTTTTATGTCCCTGCTCCACATTATGCAAAAGTGTACACGCAAAAAAAAAGTAGTCCAGTTTGCAAAGTGAGTCGCTCCATTTCCCTTGCACTTTTTTAATCAATACCAGCCAGGGGAAGAGGGTTATGTGGTGCTCAGTCGCATTTATGCTATCTAGAATATTTGAACTGTTCTCTTTGAACTGTAGTTACCTTGGAAACCAGCCCATAGGAGTTGCTGCTTTATAACAGTAATTACAATCAGTGGTCAGACAGGGTCGTGTGTTTACAGAACAAAGCACACACATCCAGTAAGTAGACTACTTTGTGTGTATTGTTCTATTTCACATTACTTTGTTTGCTTAGAGGCTGACAACTTTGAGGACCTTCACACTCTATTCTAGGAGCTGTTGAATTGTTTGTTGTCTGCTTTGGACTTTGGAAGTTTGTTACAATCCATTCCATGGCTTTGTGATGCTTTGATGACCCGTGGAGCAAATTGTATGCACACTGCCAGGAAAGATGCAGCCTCGAGAACTTTAATAAACCGTTTGTGGCCCCTGATACTCCGGTTAGCGATGTCCATGAAATCTTGCTTCCCTTGGCCGTGTAGCTGATGATAAAGCGAGTGCCTGCAAGGCCTTCCCGCTGCTGCCATTTGTAATTTTTAGAAGTCATCATCGGAGGTGATCCGTCTTGATTGTGCCTTGGCAACTGTCATGCTCCACTAATGCACAGTGTGAGAGAGGGCATAAATACAACATCTTCCGGCAGCACTGATGTTTATCTTCCCTGCCTCTTGAATTTGCATTCCCACAGACACATTTTTACTCATAATGGCAGACATCAGAACACAGATTATCAGTCTGCATACAGCCTTTGTTTTACAAATGGACAGGCATGAACAAAGGATTTGAACATTCTGATGTGAAGACAGTTTATATGTAAAACATGCCCCCTCCATTAGGCTAGGGGAGCAATATGATATTAATTATTAGAAACTATTATTATCCATAGATAAGGAGGTAATGTTTTCATCTGTTAGATGGCAGGATTGCCCGAAAAAAGGTACTTCTGCCAGTGAAAAGCACTTTGAATTCCTTAGTTTTGAATGATGCTATATAAATAAATGTACCTTACTTTGCCTTTGTATTAACTAGGCATTGAAAATGTGCCTGTCGGTGCCCCACATTGTCACCCAAAAAATAACCGGTTATATTCACGTAATCACCTGTCACAACTGTGATACCATCAGTGGCAACACCACAAGTGAAGTTTAAAATAAGGGTTAGGGCTTAGAGTCATTACAACCACTCACCAAAATATTTCTCTTTCAACACTGCGCTTTTCACAGCAAGAGAAAGACGGTGAAGCAGAGATTTCTGGATTTGGTATCCTATAGCTGTTCTGAGAATTATCTTTCAATGGCCTAATTTGTGTTAAACCTTGATGAAAGCAGGTTAGAGAAGTTGGAATTCCTCCATCTGAAATCCCATTATTGTGGTGAACACAAGGTACCAATTCTATAAATACTATGGCAACAATCTGTGGCCTTGTCATTCACTTTTCTTTCACTGCCTCATGTAATTTTCACTGTTCAGGATACACTGAATGCAATTTCTGCCAGAATGACTGGAGTTTCTAAATAGATATTGTATTTAAAGCCTCTCCTCTGCATTGGCAGTGGGTGTAGACCTCCCTCTTTTGTTACTGCACGCGTGTATGGAGTTTATAATGTATTTCAGTAAAGTGAGCTTAGCTTCTCATTGTCAGCCACTTTCCTCTGCAGATTAGGTGCCTGCATAGCCTCAGATTTAATTCTGAGATTAGTGTGCTGTGACATAGTCTGTCTTGTACCTTGTTAATGTGTGTGTGTGTGTGTGTGTGTGTGTGTGTGTGTGTGTGTGTGTGTGTGTGTGTGTGTGTGTGTGTGTGCGTGTTTGTGTGTGTGTTAAGTGCACGGGTTCAGTTCCCCATTATCTATGTTTATTGTGTACATAAAGATGTGTTATAAGAAAGATGCCAGGCTATTGTGTCAGTCATAGCTCATCAGAACTTTTGGGTGAATTATGTGTGAAACCCGTATGTGTATTAATGGAAATATAAGACGTGTGTGAAGAAGGACTTTCAGTGGTTATGACTTGGATCCACTGTTGTCCTGTCCTGTTTGCAGTAATGATCTTTCACACCTGTGAGATGTGGAAAAATTATCATTGTTATTATATCATCAATCTGAAATTAGCTTTCAACATTACTGAGAGTCCTAGAACCACAGACGAGGTGGAAGTCACTTCTCTAAAGAGATTGATGAGTCGCACAGCAGCACGCTTCACTGACAGTGTCAAATTAATGTGATGCTGCAGATAATTAAAGCACACAAATCAGGGAGATTAGGCCTGTGGGGAAAATGACAGGATGCATGCTCGAGTCGTGGACCCATGACTGTATGGTGAGTCAAAGGAGTGGGAGATCTGGTCAAGGATGGGGGGGCATGTTGAGAACTGTGAGTCACTAAAGGCAGACGTGAAGATTTAGATAAAACAAACAATAGGTAAGATTTGTGTTTATTGCCAGACTACAGGCAAGAATCAAAGACACCACTCAGGTACCTTTATAAGTATTCATTCTAGCCTTGATAGAACAAAAATAAGTCTTGCCATGTGCTAAGAAGATGTACTTCTTCATCCCTGCAATGTGTTTTTAAAAAATGGACGAGTACGGGCCCCTCCAGGGTGAGTGCACGATATTTTTCATTTGACTTATTTCCTGGAAGTCATTTCAATAGGATATGTAAGGATAACTTGATTAAGTATCTAAATTCATTCTTTTATCAAAAATGTGTACCACCTGTCACCTTTGGCAGCGCTACCAGTGGATTAGAGGCAGATAAAAAATAAACCTCTCTCACTCATCAGCCTCCCCCGGTTTCTCGCTCCAATACTTCCACTTCCCTGCCGCTGACGACTACCTGCAGCAATGCCCTAAAAATAATTTATACTGTGGCCAACCTCAACAAACACCTCCCTAACTCCTCCATATTCCGAAGCCCCCCTGTGCTTCTAAATTGCTAGTGTAAAATGGACAGGACAGAGGGGTAATAGTTTTTGATAATGATCCCAGGCTAAGCTTTGGTGCTGTGTGGCCACATGCCGCACAGACAGAATGCTGATTATTTCTCTGAAGTGGGCTGGATGTGTGTCGGTAACGGTAATTTCCAAACCCTGATTGGCAAAGGGCGATGAAATTGGGGGCAGTTAGCACCGAGGGGGAAATAGTGCTGAAGTGTGTGGAAATGCTGCATCCGTCCAATGGTAAACAAATTATCTGAAGTGAAATGACAACATTAGGGGATGCAAAGTGCCCGTCCACATTATCAATATGTCTCTGTGCACAGGCTTTAACTACCTGCTTCCCCCAACCCCCGACCATTTGAAACAACTGGCCAGTCCTTATCGAAGATCTTTGGCTTCACCTCCGTAAACACACGGCATTCAATCAAATCCGGCGTCAATCTAGACCTAGTCAAACACATCCAGTGAGTGGCCACGGACATTATCAGTCCATATACAGTGTTTGTTTTACAAGTGGACAGGCAGACATAAAGGATTTGAACATTCAGATGAGGAAGACAGATTGATAGTAATACATGGCTCCTCTAATGGGCTTGATGGAGCTTCATGAAATATTCATTATTGGTAACTATTGTTGTAACATTGCCAGCTGCATCTGAGGGATTACATTTTGATATTAATGAGGTGGCCCATTTTACCAAAGCCGAGCTGCTCCGAGGAATACCTCATCATTCCAAGTAACAATTTGTGTTAAACCTTGGTGAAAGCAGGTGAGAGAAAATTTGAATTCCAGTGTTTGAATTCCCTGATATTACAGAGAATACTAGGTACCACCCACAGCAGTCCCGTGATACTAAACACTATGTCTCATATTTGAAGCCTTGTTATTCATGCTGTTCCTTTCCTCTCTAAAAGTATGCATTTGCAATGGGATTCTTTAACTCAAATATATTAAGGTAAATAAATCCATAGAGATATAAAAATGCAGAAAACATCAAATTTTTTATATAAATTTAATTGCTAGCATTGAGCATTGAGATCTTTCTCTCTAATAAGCTGAATGTTGTTGACAGGTTTTATTTATTGTGATTGCACAGCCAGACATAGACGGTACCTTATAATCTTGTGCAAACAGATGTAATCATCAACCCCTTTTACACGGCCTATTCAAGGCGTGGATGTCTGACCTAGGCTAACACAGAACTGGGGTTCCATTCAAATGGAAAACAGCTTTTCTTCCATGCACTTTATTAACAAAACATTATTGAATATAATCGCCAAATAGACAACACGCCGACATTAAATGCAGATACCTGCATTGTTAAAATCTGCTGTGGGTCTTTAACTAAAAGTGCCTGGTTGTAGTAAACACAGGTGGATAAGCTCTTATGAAAGATTTGCACAACAGCATATAGTGTTCGATTTAACAAATCCAAAGAGCTGTAGTGAGACAAAATTATATTATGAATCTTCCCCTACAGTACATGAAAACAAACTAGGTAGATAACCGTATTTATAATCTATTCATATCTCAGGTTTGCCTGATGCCGAGTGAGAAAACCAAAGGGACTGTCTGTTGTCTCTAGCGACTGACACAAGGTGTTTCTGATCTATGTGCCCAAACGTTTACAGAACCTGAAGTCCCCCTGAAGTCGAAGCTCATTTGTCTTACAGCAAACTGTCATGTCTAGTTTTTCAATTTTATTATTTATTTATTATTCATTTATTTGAACCGAGCTCTTGAGTAAACCCCATTAGGATGCTTAATAAAGCGTTGTTAACATGGATGTTCAGCTCTGCGGGCACCTCCACCCCTACTCCCCCTCCTATTACTGTCAGGGATAAAGTCTGCAAATGATGCGCTTGATTCTTAATTGAGCATTTTGGTTGTGAAAATATTTTTTCATGAATAAGTGAAGGGACGGGAGTTGTCTTCGCTCTGTTGCGTGTCATGGCTTGAAAATAAAGACGAGGTAGATTAGGGAGGGGTACTTTTTTTTGCCTGCACTGAGATGCCCAGTGAAGGATAAATCTGACAGATGTGACAGAGATTTATTCCGTGTGGAGCCACCTTGATGTAAGCCCCAGCCCTCCCAAACCCATCAGCTCCATCTCTCTACCGCTGGGTCTCATGAAGACTTAGCCAGGCTTTAAATTGAATGAAGGAGGTCACCTTTTAGCCGCTCAGGTGACAAGTACGAGCTGGTGTCAGTTTAAGGTTATATTCACTGTCACCAAAACAAATGCTCCATCGGTCACCTCTTGCCACACCTCCCCCTTCCTTTGAATATTTTCAGCAAGTTGCTCTCTACACAGACCATATATGGGTGATGTGAAGCTCAGTGAAACACCTAAACATACAAACTGAAGCACAACTGAATATATTTACCCGGTGTAAAGGATAGACAACAAATCCCCCTAGTTGCTGTGCAGACTGGTAAAATAGATCTGTTGTCTCTTATCCACAGGTTGGTGCTCTTGTCAGTGTGTGAGACGCTTTGGGTCGTTTATTATTGGAATTCAGGCAGCAGTAGGCCTGGGGGTAACCCATGTGTTTAGCACTAATAATAATATAATATTATTTCTATGAATAGACTCAGCATGTGAATACGCAGAATGTATAGGCAGAGGTTTGAGCAGGCTTTGGTTGCCTACAGGTAAACAGTCTGTGCAGAGGCAGAACAGGCAGAACACATTAACTGAAATGCAGCGAAAAGTTAACAGAGATTAGTCAAAATATCGTCTGCACCCCGAAAACATCTGCAACTTGCTCCAGTTGGACTGTTAGAAGTGTACGATGAAGTCTCACGACCCCAGTCAGAGGTTAACAGGGAGAGAATCACATCCACTAACATGAACAACATTTAAGAGGCTGCTTGCGTACATGCACATTTAATAGGACACAAGATATAGATTATAAAGTTCAGGGATTTGAGTACATTTGAAATTATTAGATCTATTGTGCTGACACCAGGCTCTGCTCTCCATCATCTGACACCAAATCTTTTTTACACTAAATTACACATGAGGCCAGAAAAGGATGACAGGAGTGAGGACCTAGGCGGGTTCTAGGGAGTATGCAACCATTCATTCTGCCAACACAGAGATCTCCCTATTGTTAAATCAATTTCAGCTCAGATTGAACTGTTTGATAATATCAGTCTTGACTTGGCAAATACAAGATTCCCTAACAGCTTCAGTGTTTTCTCTAAAACATGCTAGGGGATCCGTTGAGTGGCTGTCCATAGTGTGCTTCATATGCGTGCTGACTGGGTATAGCACAGTACAGCTGAGATAAGCTCCTCACGTGGGAGCACAGTCAGGGCCGAACAAAGCTGTCTAGTTTTGAAGGGCAATACATATGGTGAGATAAAGTATCACCACGGCAGCATCAGCCACAATATACATGCATCTTTACAAAGGGCCTGGTTGGCCAGGGAGAAGCTGTTGAGTCTGAAAAGATCAGTGCAGTAAATGCTTTGAAGCACTCCTGAAGTTGCTTTAGGATTAGATGTACATTAAAATGAGGCGGTATACAGGATTGTGCATTTGTGTGTGTCTGTGTGTGTGTATGTTTGTGTGTGTAAATGTGTGTGTGTGTGCGTAGCTAGTGTAACACAGGGAGGAAAGTATAACAAGCATGAATCAATTTGAAAACTTCTTCACATGAAACCCAGTTCATAGCAGAAAAGTGGACGAGATTGTAATGGCTTTTTTCTACTTAAACTAAAATCAGTTTATTGTATGACAATGGTCCATCCTCCGATATACTTTGCAATCATACAACACAGCTAATCAGTGTCCTTGTCTACAAAAGGATAAGGCATTTCCTGTGAGTATCAAAATGAAGTATACATGGAACTGCAGTAGATAACTGCAATTTGATACAAAAATGTAAAATAAAAGTGCACTTACCTACTGTCTTTCTCCTGCATATTGTAATTTACTACATATTATTATATTACAATTTTTCTAATAATTAAGCTAGAAAACATGTGTGAGGCACATGTGCACATGTTTGTACTACTACACATTACAATTAGGGGGTTATGGATTTGTCTTGATCGTTTCTTTGTATGTTAGTTAGCAAGGTTACGCAAAACTACTGGACTTAACATCACAAAACTTGCTGGAAGGTTGATTCAGATTGGATGGAAGGTCCATGATTATTTTCTCACTTTCTTAGACATGCGAGATAGGCCGTTTCTTTTTTATAAGGCATTTTCAGGGAACACATATGTATGAGTATGTGTGTAATTTGTTGCAGATTGCTAAGTGGAGCATATAAGGTCCCCTTAAATTAAATCAAGCTAAATCAAATTTCACACATCATTTTCATCAAGATCAACAAACAAACAAACAAACAAAAAAGGTCTAGCTCACAATATTAAGAAACTTCTCTGACCCCTGCCATATCCTCCATCAAGTTTCATGGAAATCTGTTGAGTTGTTTTTGTGTAATACTCCTTGGCAGAGGTGATAGAAATCCAGATCTAGTGAATTTAAATATGATTTTATAGGGGACTGTTGGTCTTAAGCAAAGAGATGGGCCATTATTGTGGAGGACAAGATAAGATGATCCTTTATGAGTCCCACAGAGGGGAGACACAAACTCAGGAACTGTCTCAATAAAATGTAAAAGACGGAAAATATACGTTTAAACCCTTGCTGCAATGTGTGCTTGTAAATCTGACTGCCTGTATGCATTTGTGTGTGTTAGGGCTTTGGTTGAGAGGCAGCCTGCCAATGTGTCTAACCTCACATCAGCACCACTCTGTACCCTCCACTCTGATCCACAAAACTGCCCCCCTCCCCCATTAGCACACCCTCTGCCTCTAATGGAGTTCACTGCAGTCCACTTTCTGCCTGAGCATGCCGGAGAGGAGTGCAGCTAATAGCAGTTGCACAGTTGGAATACATGGGTGTGAACTTGAACTAATGTATGCCACTAGAGCAGTGTTGGCAGATAAGATTGTGTTATGTGCCGCGGTGTGTACGGGCCCAGCACATCTGTACAGTGACATCCCTCGTTAATGAACCAAGCTGAGTCGTGACGGCTGTCTCTTAGCGCGTGCTTCAGTCCTGGTGCCGCGCTGACACCTCTGACACATGTACAGTGGCTTGTTCATGTATCTTGACGAGTCTAAGAATAGCCCACACATGTTATCACCCTATAGGGTTCTTTCAACATTAGTTTAACAAGATTTTTCCATGAAATTGGTGGAAATTTGCAGATGTTAGACTTTCTATGTAAAACCCTCAATCTCTCTCCTCTTCGATATGAGCATTTTTGTATGATACTTAATGAGATCTAACCCTTTGCTTCTTCTTTTGTTCTCCAGGGGCAGAGGCCGTGTTTTCCCAGCAACCACAGGACCTGGTGGTGGTGGCGGGCCAGCCTGTCACGTTACCGTGCACAATCCCTGGTTACCATGGCGTAGTCCTGTGGATCAAAGATGGCCTAGCGCTGGGAGTTGGCAGAGACCTCGCTGGTAAGAAGCAGCATTTATCCCCCTGTCACCCTGTATTTCTCTATCACTCTCACTTCCCCTCCATTAATTACACTGGGTAATACACAGTAACTGTCATAATCAAATGGCAGATTTTTCTCATCCAAAGCTTGCTCATGTCAACATCTGACCCTTTGCCAATACATCACTCCATAGCCAGATATTGTAGCACACCAATAATGGTGTGCTACAATAGGAGTATTACATTACAAGTGTTGCAATTACATCATACAACACCAGAATCAAAAAGTCATTTCTGTCTATGTGTTTGATGCAGACCAAAAATCCCTTACAGTGCGTTTGGCACAGAAGCACAAAAGTCAGAATGAAAATGTGAAATCAGTAGTGTCAGTGGTCTTTCTGGTGCTTCAGGCTGCAAAATGGCTGTTTGAAGAGTACCCGGCTTCCTCTAATTACACTGCACCTCATGTGTAACCGCTTCAATTGTTTAATTTGGAGTAAAAGTGATCACTGCGCTGTCATTTAGGAGCCTGTTGTTCCACCAATCGAGGCTTAATGTACATCCCTGACCTTGGTGAATTTCAAGGATACACATCACTCCCCAACATAAACATTTACAACCTTTTTAAGCACTAGGCTATATTGAATAGAGAAATCTATTAAAGTAATGTATACCCACATAATTTATTGAAATGATCATTAAAACTCTTCCAAAACAGACTCATTTGAATTTCTACACACAACAGGGTGTATTACTCTGCAGCACTCTGTTTTAGAGCTTTTTAATTTACCTCAAACACCTTTCAGTCTGTGACCATCAAGGAATTCAACGCACAACGACCCAATATCCAACTGCAGCCGTTTTTTTTAAACACAAAAGTCTCTGATGATCAGGAACTATTAAATATGTATTCCACAAGAGATTGAAGATCTTCTACCCTCTGACCTTTACCAAACACTCTTAGAGGGCTTCCCTGTCACTGATGCGGTCTGTAATTAAACCTCAGTGGCTGACAGAGCCCCAGTAAAGCCATCCTATTCCCTTTTCACGTCCTTATCTGGCCCTAGGGAGGCTGAGAGGTTGCAGTAAACAATGGTCCTGCAGCCTCCGAGTCTCCTTTGGAATAAAAGGGGGCAGACAGGGAGGAGAGTGCTTACTGGTTGCAAGAGACAGAGAATGAGAGGGTGGAGGACGGAGCACCATTTTATTTCGGGTCAGAGGGAAACTGCAGATGCAGACTTTGTTTTATCCTCTTGTATTTTATTAATTTAACAAGACAAGACAAGACAAAGAAATCTCATTTCAACTACGGGCAAAGTCAGAGGAAAGGATGCAGAGCTAATAGAGGAGGTTGGATCACAACACTCAAAAGAAACTACGGTAGATCAACCTTTTATAACACGTATGTGACTACTTTAACAGTAATGGACAGAATGCATTATATAGTCCTGACATTGCAATTCTCCACAACCAGGCCCGAGATATGGAGTCAAAGTGATCCGTCTCTCTTAAATTGTTTAGAAAACCCACAGGGGTTCTATGCGAAGCAATAGTTGCCTGCCCGGAGAAGATAGGTTGCTAAAATCCACAGCATGATACGGACAGCAGCTGAGTGCCTTCTATTGAGACAGATGACACTTTTTCAAAATAAAAGTGCTCCACAGCTGAACTTTTTATCACCCCTGCCTACATAAACAAGCAGTGAACGCAGTAGTAAAAAGATGAAGGTCCGTCCACGGTAAGATGTACACAATGAAAGGAAAGTGGCAACTGTATACATAAAAAGTGCAACGAATCAAATGTTGCATGGAGCATTTCAATAATATAGGTCTGCTTGGCTATTCATAGAAAGAAGCTTGCGTCGGCAACGGCATGCGGCGCCTGGGACCTGTTTCCATTCACGGGAGCAGTGATTAAACCGAGGGAACACTTTTACCATTCAGTGCAAGAAATCACAGCACAAAAGCCAATGATTCCTATCTGTCCCTGAATTTCCTATTCACTCCCTTTTGTGTTGCGCTTTTCCACTCTAATTAAAGAAAAGTGAATTGGGCCCATAGCAGCTCAGAACATACCAATCAATGCCATGCATATGCATGACAAAGAATGTTATCAGCCAGGCGTGACGATGGCGACAATAGAAGGAGCAGCTATAAGTGAATTCTCCTGATACATGCACGCTAAAATGGAGGAAGACGTGTTTGTGTACATTATGCCAAATAGGATGTCGGAGAATGTGCCCATGAGGAGAGAAGCTGACAATTATACCTTGTCAGTCTCATCTCATGAGAGCAGATTGAGCCCCGGTCACCTGTTCACAGCTGCAGCTAACCTGTTTCTATCCCCTGGTGGTTACACTGTGTGAAAGCTTTTGTAGGCCAATGCTATAAATCACTAGGCCACGCCTCAAGTGTCTTAACTGACATACACACACATGCACTACGCCATTGATCCAGCCTCAGGACTGAGACCTCAAGAATCCATTGCCTGATGGATTCATTACTCCTTAATGGGCCTATTTTACATTGTTTGCTTTGGGTAACATATTTAGTCTTTGAAAGTCGCTGAGATCTATGATCAATGGCTTGTGTAGGCACATATCAAATGTGCACAAGCGATCAGGCTTTATGTGTAACAGAATCATTTCAGGCCTATCGACAAAAAACATCATCAAGCTGTTCATAAGGTGGCAGAAACATATTACAGTATGTTTACGTTCTCTGAAAATGAGATCATAACATTCTTATCACTTACTGTCCACCACTAATGCAGATGACTTCCTTTTTAGATCCGGCTAATGCAGGGAGATGAAACTGGAACAGAGCCATGTCCTCCTCATACAGCAAAATTATTCTTAGACTACCAGAGGCGCAGATGATGTAATTGGCCAGATCATCTGTTTGCGAAACAGAAATCTGCAGATAGTTTATACCTTGCTATAATTAAGACGAGCAAAAAAATTAATGTTCACATGAATTCATCTCTGTTTCCGGGGATAGGCATTTTAAAGATTCGCTAGGTGGAGTCAAATCAAGGTCACCTCCCTCAGAACGTACAATGATCATTACCCCTGTGATCCGCTACAGCATTATTGCTTTGAATCTCATCAATGAAAATACAATTGAAGCAAATGGTTCTCCTGGTGACCTTGTAGGCATAATGGTGCTTCCTCTATTTAAGGCACTTTTTCTGAGCATGAACACATGGAAAGCACTTCTTGCCTCAATAGTTATTAATATTAATAATGGAAGCTTTTAGTTGTGACCAGCTCCCTATTAACCCTGTAACAACTACAACCTATTTTGTCGGAGCACTGCCATAGCTCATGTGTGTGACACATCATAGCCAGGGAATTCAAAGAAAGGATAGGTTTATTTGTTTTATACATAAACCTCATTGTTTCCCCACAATGCACTGGTGCAGCTTACATGTCATCTTTTAGTTAGCTCAATGCTTATTCAGGCTCTCTCACCATGTCTTCTCCTCAGGTGTAATAATTAGGTTTAGTCCTTTGTCCTCCCACTGTATAGACCCACCAGTAGGTGGATGAAATGCAGAGAGTTGCTTAATCGGCTGTTACTCACCCCACCGGCATAAAATGAGCCCACTTCATGCTCTATTAAAGGTAACTGGATTCAATGAAGCAACAGTCTGTAATTGGACTGTGGGCATAGAGTTCTTTTTTTGCCATAGACATATTCAAGGAGTTGAAAGCTGTTACACGGCTGCCCAGTTTGTTTTGAGCACTAAAACATATAACCAGCCTGTAAAATCTTTACAGTGAAAGACTGGGAGTGTTTGGAGAGCTCTGAAGTGAACATTGGCTAGCTGTTACTGAGAAATCAATACTTTACTCTCCAACATTTGTTGGCATGACACAACGGTTGGATGGGTACTGATGGACTATTTTTTTTGGGGAGGAAATGACAAGTGTGTGAGTGTAAAGAATTCAGTTTTATTTTTTACAAAGCACAAAGTTAGAATGAGGCTGGCCTTGTTCTGCTGTAAAAATCCTTCAATCCCCTCCACCAGTTCCATCATTGATCCATCACTTAAAGACCACTGGAGGGAAAAGCAATTATTGTCTGGAAATTATTTGCGTTCTTTTTTTTTGTGTGTAATTCTTTACCAGCAGACATTCTCATTTCACTCCACTGTACTGGATCTCCAATAATTAGAAAGATGGAGTGAGAGAAATAGAAAAGGGATAATCTGAGACGAGCAAATCAAAACGCATGAGGAACACCCCATAAAGCGTCCCAGTCAAACGCATTCTTCTTCTTGCTTATTTGCCCCAGCGGAGAGATGCACTTCACAGCGCACTCGCAATGCATATTTTGATGATAGTTAAGGGGATATTTTCAAAAATATCTCGCCTGACTTGTCTAAAATGCCTAGGTCTCATGGATATTGCTATGCTTTCTTGCATTATTAAACTATAAATCATTTCACAGAGCAACACTGAAACAACTCAAACTCGAGTCTGCTCCCGTTTACGGTTGCAGTGAAATCATCATTCTCCAGAATGTAGCATCCTCTTTATCGTGCCAGGTGTCCTATAAAACATGTATTAAAAATGCATTGTGAGGAAAGGAACAAATGAGCAATCGAAATCAAAAAATATATTCACCTATAAAGTAATCTATTACTCACCAATGAGCTATTTCAATGCAGCTCAATTAAACTCAACATGCTTGTGCAATAAGTAGTAGGGGCACATGCTTTTTACCAATTAAAACGTTTTTACTGATTTAACTGCATGAAAATAAACTGCATCTATTCAGAAGGCGACTGTGTTTCTGTTCGATTCTGTTGTTGCTGAAAGTATGCAAAGCTTTTAAATGACAACTTTACCATCTTGCTTTTAACAAATAAAAGAAGGATTGTGATTATGAACAGGATTAAAACTAACCAAACAAATGTGTGTGCCCTGCAGGCTATCCTCGTTACACAGTGATTGGCGACCATGGTTCAGGAGAGCATCATCTGCGTATCCAGCGGGTCGAGCTGATGGATGATGCTGTGTTTGAGTGCCAGGCCGTCCAGGCGGCCATGAGGTCCCGCCCCGCCCGTCTCACTGTGCTGGGTGAGTCCAAAATAAACACACACACACAAACACACACACACTTTTCAAACAACACTAATGAACTGGCAGCAACCACCTCCAGTAACTGTGGTTCAAAGCAGCACATGGAGAAGGCTTCACCGCATTTGCCACCTGCTTCTCAGCCACTCTTTAGTTCTTTAGTTTTTCTTCAATGTTTTTTTTGAATAGTTATTACTCATATTACATAAGTTTTCGATATCATTCTTACTTTGGGAAAAATGTAGCGAAATCTGAATTCTGCTTTTATTTGTCAACACACGGAGATGGAGGTACAGGTGTCTTGATGAGAAAAGGATAACTAGCCAACTAACAGCATTTTGAAATATTTAACCCAGATCTACACTTTTAATCAAATGGCTGGGTGAGTCTATATCAATAATTGTGTAGTGTTAATGTAATTTCATGAATAGCAATAAAGCAAATGTCCAATATATATTGAGATGTTGCTTATGCATTGTGCAAAGTGAGGACGTATAAAACATAATTGATTGACATCAGATTTCACAAGTGTTTGCCGATCTCTGCTCATAAAGAGATTAAAAACCACAACCAGGAGCAAGGCCTTCGTTAAACTTGAAAGAAATAATAATCTGACAACTATCGAGATAATTATCGATATCAGCTTATATGAACATTTTTATTATTGGTTTAGGCCATATTGTCCAGTCTGACTTGATCCTTAGCACTGGGCAGAAGCAGTACCAGAGCTTAAGGGGCGCAGACAAAAAGTGGTGCTTCACAAATCTTCCTAGAGCACCTTAGTTCTCAGCTTACTCATGAAATGTCCATCGCATATCCTGAGACAGCAAGATGTATTTGGATAGAATGTTTTTCCATATGGCAGCTAGTGTCAATATGACTTTTAATTTACAGACCTTAACAATTGCAGCCTTCATTTCCATTATTACGTAAAGCTTGAGTGGTTGCAACCTCTTAATTTATCTTCCTGGGTTATCATTCACCTTGGCCATTCCTGCCCTACTGGCTAACAAAAGTAGAATCACGTCTCGTTCCCAGGCGCCTTCAAGTTTCCTGCTTCTTCTCTTGAACCTCAGATGCTCCACTGGAGTCAATGACAGAGTAAAAGAGAATGAGGAGAGGGAAAAAAGGCTTGTGAGAGGGAGAGAGGGGTGTCTGCCGCGCAGTATCCTCGCCATGAGCGACTGATCCGCCTTATTGATCCAGCCTAATGAAAAGTGAAACTAACGATTTGTAGGGGAGAAGGCAGCAGGAGAAAAAAGGAGAGGGGGAGACAAATTGTGGCGTAACATTTCTCTGGCTTTCAAGCTCTCCTGCAAATGGATATGAGTGAATAATTATGGATACTTCTACAGAGAGCTCAAATTGTCTGTTGCGACTGCACTTTCCTACCTTCTGCTACTGTCCATCTTTCTGGGCTCACTCAGATGATTCAGCGTTTAGCTGCTCTGACACGGAGCTTCTCACAGAAAACCTTCCTATTGGAAGGGCATTTTTGGTTTTATTATTAATACTGCACGAATATCATGCATAAGGCCAATTTCTTTAAATTATTTGAGTATGCATAGGAGTGTGACAAGGCTTTTACTTTCCCATGCAAATAGCTTCCATACGCGGCGGATGCAAATAATACTTTGTTTTGGATTGAATCTCTTTGTCAGTGTGTTTTTGTTATTTGGCAAGCCCCACACTGACAACTCAAAGTAATTAAAGCAAAAATCAGCATGAGAAAGATAATGCCTTTTTTGGAGCATGGATGGATTTTGAGGTGGTTTTATCATTTCTTGCAATGAACTTGAATAGAAGATGTGTGTTTAATCCGCTGCCGAGCCACAGCTGACTCCAGAATGGACTTCCCAGGTGGAAATCCAGGCTGACGTACACACAAGGTAATGGAGGAAATATATGCAAGGCCTGTGTCCCTGCAAACACCAAGCTGTCAGTTACTTTCCAGTGGTGACAGAGAGTGTCTATCGACTTGGAAAACAGCTATGGCCCCACACACCTGTGCACGCACACACTCAAACGTGCACACACAGACACACACAATTACATAGGCATGTACACAATAAGCGTACATGCACGCCAACGTCCACCAGTGCACACCTACTCACACATACACCTCCCTCCTCCTAGCTGACAGCAGAATAAATCTAAAACTCTATCCCCCCATCTTTTATAAGTCAATATCAGCCCCAACTCCTCGATGTGCCGTATCAGAGGGACAACTCTCCTCTTGACTTAGATAGGCTCGGGAATAACATAACACACAAAAAAATTCTACTACAGAGAAAAAACATTATTAAAGAATAAAATCTGCATGTTTTCCATTTTCTTAGCTTTTCCTTTCAAGGACTTGCTGAGTTTGTCCTTGAAAGACAAACAGGTCACTTGACTGAAACAATGCTGCACCATTGACCCTGACTACAAGAACATATTAAAGTAGCCAAGCAAATGCCTTTCAAATAGTTTTATATATTTGAATATTAAGTTTATATGTGATGAAATTAAAAGAGGAAAACAATAGCCACAATCTTCCAAAATTTAGGAACAATAGTGAGATTGTCCCCATCAACAAGCTCTGACAACAAAAAACTGTCAGTGAACTTCAGCCATCCGAGTGTTTATATGGCTCGCAGGCTTAGCTTCAGATGCCAAAGGAGAATCAAGGTCTTGTGAATTAGTCATGAAGGAAGAGAATTGAGGGTTTTAGGTCCAAAAAATACCCCTGAGGCTAATTATATCCCTCGCAGCAAGTTGGACCTGCTCCAGACCTTTGCTCTAATCTTTCTACCTTAGGTTTGGGACCACTAGAAGAAAGGGAATGGAGGTCGTCGTTTTTTTCATAAATGTCTTTGCCCACCCCCCCCCAAAAAGGAAATTGTTAGGAACAAATTTGTATTTTTTTTTAAATATAAGTTATTCTGTGTGTATTGATACAAGGGATCTCGTTCATTTGGATCAAGTAACATCAATGAAATATTATCTTAAAATATTATGAGAATGTAATCACAGTGTTATCCGCGACAAAATTAAATGGCTCCTTCCTAAAATGCTTCCCCACTTCTCCACAGAGTAGTATTTGCAGTATCCTGCTAACAAAGACAAAAAACCCAATCTCCATGGTGGAGATAAATGTAGCTGCATGTATTGACTCATTCCTCTCACTTCAGTGTGAGTCTTGGAAGTTTCTTCCACTCTCTTATTCTTGATCTTTTTCTTCTCTTTAAGTCACCGAATGATTTCTAGTTAATGCAGAGGCAGGGATTTCTTTGATGATTAATTTTTTTTTAAATTAGTGTGTTGAAAAGTTACACAATTCATTTGCAAAGTATTACAGAGGTTTTGTCATATAAACTGACCTTCAGTTTAATTT
>CM076719.1:23939964-24104964 GCA_038501795.1 Pseudopleuronectes americanus
AAGGCTCAAAGCGTACGCTTTACTCATGTTTTTCTGTTTCACTTTAATGGCAAGCAAGGGTGTTTTTGCAAGGCTTAGCCTAAGATACATTTTTGACACGTTTTCATAATTTGTTCTCTTATGTTCAAGCTCTGCTTGGCACCGGGTCACAAGGGTCACACACATACCGGCTATGATCAGGCAGAAGTTGGGAAATGCTTTCCGAGGTTAATCTTACTCAAAGCTCTCCTGGAACCGTCACCTTATCGTGGTGGAGAGGTTTGCGTGTCCCTGTGAACCTGAGGGCTGTGTTGTCTGGAGCCTTGTGCTCCTGATAGGGTCTCTCATGGCAGAGTGGTCTCAGGTGAGGGGCCAGACTAAGAATGGTTCAAAAAAAACCCCAATGAATATCGGAAAAAGAGGAGATGTGACCCGGCCCGGAGGAAGCCCGGGGCCCCCGTCTGGAGCCAGGCCCAGACGGAGGGCTCGATGGCGAGCGCCTGGTGGCCGGGTTTGCCACGGAGCCCGGTCAGGCACAGCCCGAACAAACTACGTGGCACCCCCCCTCCTTTCATCTCATGGGCCCACCACCTGTGGGAAGACCCGTTGGGGTCGGGTGCGCAGCCACATGGGTGGCAGCGAAGGTCAGGGGTCTCGACGGACCAGACCCGGGCGGCAGAAGCTGGGTCTGGGGACGTGGAACGTCACCTCGCTGTGGGGAAAGGAACCGGAGCTTGTGAGGGAGGTGGAGCGCTATCAGTTAGATCTGGTGGGGCTTACCTCCACGCACAGTCTCAGCTCTGGTACCGTACTCCTGGATAAGGGTTGGACTTTATTCTTCTCCGGAGTTGCCAAGGGCGTGAGGCGCCGGGCGGGTGTGGGGATACTCATAAATCCCCGGCTGAGCGCCGCGGTGTTGGAGTTTACCCCGGTAGACGAGAGGGTCGCCTCCCTGCGCCTAAGGGTTGTAGGGGGGAAAAACTCTGACTGTTGTTTGTGCGTATGCACCAAACGGCAGCTCAGAGTACTCGGCCTTCTTGGAGACCCTGAATGGAGTCCTGTATGGGGCTCCAGTAGCTGTGTTCGCGTCCTCGGCAGTCAGTCAGTTTCTTTCTCAGTGGGTGCTGGTCTCCGCCAGGGCTGCGCCTTGTCACCAATCCTGTTTGTGATATACATGGACAGGATATCGAGGCGTAGTCGTGGTGGGGAGGGGTTGCAGTTCGGTGGTCTGAGGATCTCGTCACTGCTTTTTGCAGATGATGTGGTCCTCATTGGATCATCGGCCTGTGACCTTCAACGCTCACTGGATCGGCTGGCGGCCGAGTGTGAAGCGGCTGGGATGAGGATCAGCACCGCTAAATCTGAGGCCATGACTCTTAGCAGGAAACCGATGGATTGCTTACTCCGGGTAGGAAATGAGTCCTTAGCCCAAGTGAAGGAGTTCAAGTACCTCGGGGTCTTGTTCGCGAGTGAGGGTACTATGGAGCGTGAGATTGGCCGGAGAATCGGAGCAGCGGGGGCGGTATTGCGTTCGCTTTACCGCACCGTTGTAACGAAAAGAGAGCTGAGCCGCAAGGCAAAGCTCTCGATCTACCGGTCGATCTTCGTTCCTATCCTCACCTATGGTCATGAGGGCTGGGTGATGACCGAAAGGACGAGATCGCGGGTACAAGCGGCCGAGATGAGTTTTCTCAGAAGGGTGGCTGGCGTCTCCCTTAGGGATAGGGTGAGAAGCTCAGCCATCCGTGAGGAACTCGGATTAGAGCCGCTGCTCCATTACTTAGAAAGGAGTCAGCTGAGGTGGTTCGGGCATCTGGTAAGGATGCCCACTGGGCGCCTTCCTTGGGAGGTGTTTCAGGCACGTCCAGTGGGGAGGAGACCTCGGGGAAGACCCAGGACTAGGTGGAGAGATTATATCTCAACACTGGCCTGGGAACGCCTCGGGATCCCCCCGTCAGAGTTGGTCAATGTGGCCCGGGAAAGGGAAGTCTGGGGCCCCCTGCTTGAGCTGCTCCCCCCGCGACCCGACCCCGGATAAGCGGACGAAAATGAGATGAGATCTTACTTAAAGCAAATAACCAGAGGTTACAAAACATGACTCTTCATCTGGTGAAAATATTTCCCTTTACTGAAAAGTGTTGTGTGAGGCCAAGAGAAGTTTCTTTTGTCCCCTTTATACACGATTGCTCCTGGCAGATGACAGGCTTTCCAGCACAGTGTTTTGTTAGTTTTATATTTGACCCCATTATTTTTTTAACCAATACCTCGTACCCTCAATTGTTTTAATGAGTTGTACATGCAGTTGTTGCGGGGCGGGGGTGAAACTTCAGAAAACCCTCACAAGATCTTTCAAAATGACAGGCAGTTCATAAATAGAGTGTGAGCTGGTCCTCTAACAAAACATTGTTGATGGATCAATGTGTGCAATGCTAGATAGTTTTCCTTTCTGCATTGGTTATATGTTTTGGACTCGATAGCTTCGAGCGACAATATCCATGTACACAAAGCTCAAAGGTATACTTTTGTTAATGTGCTATCCAATGCCAACGCTGGGAAATCAGCCATATTCTCTGGATAAGTAGCATGAATTCATCATTATATCAAGGATCCATGCTGCATCCTTTAGTAATAGGAAGTGAACTTTGAGGGCCGAGTAAAAAAAAGAAAAAGAAAGAATCTACCTGAGGAATTAGAAGTTATCATTCTGAGAACATGACAGACGAAGCTGTTCCACAGCGTCCATGATGTGTAATTTTGTCACAACCACGATCCGTGGCGTTCACTGTCTGTCTCTCTGCTGCACTGATAATTTAACCAGTGATTGCTGTTTCCGAGCGAGTGGAACTGACTGACAAACTGATGGGTCCCTGTAATCAAAGAACATGTTTGCAAGTGTTGACCTGACTATAAATGCAACAAAGCATTTTGGCATGTTGTAGCTTCTGCGGGAAAAATATCTCAGTAAAGCAGTGGCATCTGATATTTATTCTGTTTGTACTGTTCACTAGACTACGATTATACTGGGTGCATGCAGTGTTTCAGATGAACGCTTCTGGTAGAGCTGTGAGACAGCTCACGCACGGATAGAGGTAACTGTATGTTAGTCCTCTACTTAATGAGTCGTGTGTAACTCTATTACCTCGCTGTGTAATCACAGAACACACAGCAGTAAGACTGTTTTGCGTGTGAGTACTTTATGAAGATGCACGATATATTATGCATACCATTTTCATAATCTTTATAGATGAGACTAGAAGTTAGGTATAGTCACGCGCTTCTACCTGCGTATTGCGAGATTTGAAAGTGTGAGATGCAGAGGTGTAGTGGTGTGTACACGCGATCGAGGTAGGCTAGCTGTTATGTGGATCACTGATGCAGCAGTGGACAACGATTGTGGGACTATGGTGGTCATCCGCGATCTTGATGGTGGAGTCATGATCAAGGTGGCGGCTGGTGACCATGGGACTATATTTACAACAGAGATTACTTCGATAACGGACAATGTTTGACTCAGATACTCAACATAAATGACATAATCTATACAATGTAATTGACCATCCGTTATTTGCAACAAAGTGTTTATTCTAATCAATGCTGAAACACCTTTATCTTTCTGACGTTCTGCCTTTACGTGTGCATCTGGCATCTATTGCAATTCTGTATGTCCTGGGAGAGAGACGCATCAGCTGTGCTCGCATGAGGTTTCTACCTTATTTTTATCTGTTAAAAGGTTGTTTGTGTTGTTGTAGTTTTTCCTACACTTATTGAGGGTTAAGGCAGAGGATATCACACACTGTTTTAGGCCTACTAGAACACAATTGTGATTTATGTAAAATGGGCTATACACACATACAACTTGATTTGATGATTGATAAGTGGTTTGAGCCAGATTCTGGGACCCACTAAGTCACACTATATTCCAACACAAGTTCAGGTAGCTTCTGAGACTTAACCTCAATGGTCTCTTACAAAACTAATTTCAGTCTATGCATCTAAGTCAAGAAGCAATTGAGAGAGACTAAGGTGACCTAACAGCGTTGCTTCTCAGAGTAAAATACAACTGTAGTGCTTATATTAAACTGCCTTTTCTGCATTTTGTACTGAAAGCACAGATACGCGAGTGAGTGATAAACTACAACTATGATATCAGAGGGGCTCGTGAGTGCAGGTGGGTGTAGATATATGAGCAGACAGACTGCTATGTAGGATATTTTTTTCATCCAGCATCTCAACAGAAGGAAGAGAATAGTGCAATACTATCTGTGCTCTGGTCAGTACAACATAGCCAACTGTGCACATGGGTCATGCGAGTCTGTGATTCTAAGATGTCATGCTACGACATAGGAAACAGTTTTGGCTACAGCTGACCCTAATTAGCTATCAGAAGGGAATGATTGACATGATGATATATTTAATAAAACATAGGCATTTACTCATCTGGCAGACACTTTCATCCAAAGTTACTCACAAGGAGGAACAAAACTTATAAGCTCCAGGACACAGTTAGACCCGAAGTAATTGCTATAGTGCTAAATGTATTCAACAAGACACAATCAGGAGATCAGGTAATAGCTCGTATTAGAAAGGGAATAATAAAGTGCGAGTTAGGCATGGAAGCTGTGGAGGAGTGAGAGAGGAGCGGCTCTCTAAAGAGATTAAGTCATTAGGATGGTATGTTTATGAACTGCGATAGCACTTTCCTACACTAAATGACCGTACAGACGAGAACAGTGTCAGCACAGAGATTGCCTGTGTACTGCTGGATGCACGTGCCATGTTCCTTAGGTGAACGCAGTGCAAGAATGGTATACACTCAGTCTCCAGAGGTGTGCTGTTTTGCTACTTGAATTTGATTCTCGGTAGCAAGGTAGACTAGTGGCGGTCACATGAGCAGGCGCGAGCAATCCCTTGTACGTGCTGAGCGACATGAGCGCACGCTTTCGTATTTTGAAGATAGAGGTCGTGGAAGTACGCTGTCAAACTTGCTGGAGCATCTGTTTTAGGGATCTCACAGAAGGGAATAGCTTCGCCAAGGTAGGACATTTAAATCAATGGGTGAGAGCAATAAGACCTTGTGCGCTGGACTGCTATAATAGCTGGTGGAGCTATTCTAGATCTCAGGTATAGATGGCGCTTTCAGGTGTTTTGTTAGTGTTTGGGTATTGCTCAGTCTGAAAACCAGTACGACAGATGCAACTTGGGGTGGATTGGTGTGAACGATGATGTAGGGGCAAGATTTGGATGTTGTTTGATTTATCATGAACAATTACCGGTCTTGTTTAGTCTTAAAATAGGGCTATAATAATTGTCAGATCCATTGAATAACCATGTTTTATTTCCACCGGGATACTGCGATATGATCCTGAGTTTCGTGCAGGGATTTCTCGCATCATCCTCGTCCTTATCAAGAGCACCTACGCGAACACATACTGTAGATACATAGCACGACTCAGTTGCGGTGTCAGCGAGCAGTCATGTCAGTATGTCCGTCTCCCATATGTGGTGAGCGAGTCTTTCCGGCTGCACATTGCTGTGGGGCGTGTGGGAGGGGTGGGCAGCTGTGATGGAGCAGTCCTCATCAGCACATACTGCGTTGACAGATCTGCCATCGCACCTCATCTGCGATCTTCATCCCATTCCTCCCCTCCATTTGTATTTTGCACAGTTCATTTGGTAAATCATGGACTCGGCGGATAGAGTGATTCTCGCAGGACACTGAGGACCATAAAAGATTACTGTGTTTCCTTTCCGTCTTTGAGACTGTACTGCTCTTTGTCCCAGATTCAATAAAATGTCTTCTCATACCTCCATTTTTCTTTCTTCAGAGGCCACATCATCTACACTCTCTCAGTTATTCTTTAGCCATGTGGCGCGCAAAGACGCACACTATCCTGGCAAATCAATGCATCGCGCACAGCCTTAGTCAATCTTTGGCACATGCTATTTGTGCGTTGCATAACTCCAATATCTGTTTAGAGAATCAATATAATCGTGTGTGTGGTGCTCTCTTTCATCCACATCGCATCGATTTCACTGCATTCACTCTCCTCCTTTGTCGTGTGTGCATGTGCACACGCATGGCTGAAGATCTTCTGGATTTCAAACAGGGTGTACAATGACAGCACTTGAAAAGGACCAGTGATTGCTAGTGAGCCACGCATGTCTCCTGCATTCACCTGTGCTGGGTATTTCTCTCCTTTGTCTTTAAGAATTCTTTTTTTTCTTGATCTATCTATCACAAAACTCTGCAGCTTGTCGCAGTGGGGTGACAGGCGGCCCGTGCGAGTTTCCTCTGAAATAGACAGCAAGTCAGGGAGCACATTGTTGTTCAGGACACGTCCGCTGAAGCACAGCACTACAGCAGATACCCATTGCTAGCCTTACCCCTCCAGTAGCCTTGTGAGGAGCCCTCTCTCATTCATTTGCCTCAAATTGCTTTCTCCCTTGCTCGCGCTCATGGATAGCCGGGGTGTCTTGCAAGGTTTTATGTGATGCTTTGGACAGGGTCCCCCAAATAGGGTTAGACCCGAAGACCCGCAGGCACTCCATTTGGCGACTACAATAGTTGTTACCAGACTATAAAAACTTATCAGCCATTTCCACCAAACGTCATATCACCTTCTCTACTGTAAATTCAAGTTTTATGTATTAGGAAAATTGGTATGTGCTGTGTTTGTAAAATTAATATGTAAGGCAAAATTCATCTTTATGACCTCTGGGTTTATTTCAGGGCCCTCTTAATGGTGACAGGCTTACTGCCTTGCACATGTGAGTTAATTACACGTCAATAGGTATGGTCTCATTTTATGGATATCTTGATAATCCAGTAAAAGTAAATGATCTCATTGAAGTCCAGGCTATCTGACATCAGTGTCTTTCTTCTGGTTGATTTAGGTCTCCAAGATGGAGCTTATTTGTCAGATAAGTCAGATAGATCTGAAGACACACAGTACATCATTTTAATCCCAAGTCTTATATCAATACAGGGTGAGATGATAGACCTCTGACCTTAACCCTCAGCTAACCTCATCGCCTTATAACCCATGTAAAAACTGCGCTATAACACAAACCATGTGTGAAACTAAATCAAAGGAGCCCTTTTTATTAATGATAGTAATTATACTGTCTACTTTACATTCTCAGGTGACACCAATGCCATACGCTTTGATTAATACAGACTTATATTAAAACACAAACTCACTTTGTGACTGATGTGCAATCAGTTAACCTGATTTACACAAAACCTGTATCACAGAAATACGTCTAAATGTCAGTGTCTGTGCGTATGCATGCCAACAGTGTATGTATATGCATGCACATGAGAATGCAAATATGCCAAAGTGAAGTGTTGAAAGGGATTACATTATTATCCCCAAGAAAAAAAAATGTAGTGAGTGGAGCAGGGTGTGTCAGTGAGTCAGCCCTGTAATTAAAGAGGACAGCGATCAATCTGTACCACTGACCACACTACTTATGCCAAGTCCATCGAATGGCTGCCGTAAAGAGCTAATTTAGAGAACCATTAGGGACTGCCGAGTTAGCAAACAGCCCAGTAATGATGATGGCTGATTCTAGTTCAAGGCTTGGCCTCTGTATAACTGTCAGACTGGTAGTCATAAGAAAGGATCCGTGGAAGATCTCAGATGAAGAGAAAGAAATACATATCTATTGAAATAATTTTTTGCTCATCATTTTGTATTAATTTCTGTTTTTATCCTATGAGCCTTTAGTGGTGCTTACTTAACTAATTTAATCCTCTTTGTCCCTGGTGGGAGATAAGGCTTCAGCGATATTGTACAGAATCGTCTCTTTGCCACATGCTCTGCCTTGGCCCTCCTTAGGTCCATCTCCTTTAACAGGGTTGTTTTAGGAAGACCTTGCCTCCTTTTCCCTCATACAGTCTATCTTGGTGTAACCTCTGGGATTTGATCCTTGGCCATTCAGAGGACACGCCCTAGCAATGACATTCTAGCAACAATAAATACTGTGGCAAAAAGTCAATTTATTTCTTTGAGATTGTCTCAGGCTGGAAGATGTAGCATATTTGTGTGAAGGCATCAATCTTTTTCATGTCACATGTTGTCACTCCCCAGCATTCTGAGCCACTCATCAGCATTGGTTTTACATTGCTTTTTACATTTACATTGCAGTTTCGTTGGACTGTTGTTCTGAATTCCAGACTGGCTAGAGTCCCGGCAAAAGCCTTCATTCTAGTATTCCTTTTTTGCTGCCCTCTCCCTGCTGACAAGTCTTCCAATATAGGAAATCTCATCATTATTGCTTGATGTCCACATTCATGGTGAGTAGTGGCATTCATGGACCTGGGGTTTGGAGGCATCAAAGTTCATGTCTGTTTGTTTGGCAAACCCTTTCCCTAGAAGAGAATAGCAAGGTTATCAGCAAACTCTACAATTCTAAAACTTGGCCTACCAACAGTGGTCCTCATAATCTAGTCCATCTTTTAGCTGCGGGCAATCCCTAAAAACATGCCACAGAAACAGTGCTGTAACTTGAGAGACAACAGATTCAGTCCCCACTTTTATAAACTGTCCCCACACTGGCAACTTCTGCACACAGTAAGACCTCAAACACAATGAAGGACAGAAAGACACAGACTTGTGGGAGGCAGGATAGAGGCAGCCAGGCATGTCCTTCTTCCCCTTGTCTGTTTCACCATTCACCCACAGTGTTCTGCTGGCAGGCAGCCCTCCAGGGGAACATGACCTGAAAATGTAGCAGTGCACTATTTGGTCTGCCTGTGACCTCCTATCTCCTATGCAGCCCCACTATGCTGGAAAATCATAAACTCCTCTTGCACTGTATGCTCTGACATCCCTCAGTGGAAAACATGAGGCTGAATAATAGTAGACAACTGAGACAATTAAAGGTCAAACTGTAACTTACTGAAACAGCCTGCTAGGTTATAATCACATATAGCCGTGTTTACTCTGACCCCTGCAGCATGTGTTTACATTGCTATGTGTAGAAATGTGGAAAGGAGTATTTCCTTCAACAGCACAAAAATACTATGCTCTCCCTTTCTCTCCAAAATGTTGGAGCACTTTTAAGCTATAATATGGAATTGCCTGACTTGGATGTGCAGTAAAGGACACCTATCATTCCCTGCTGTCCAAACACATTTCTAATCTCCCCCTCTCTGCTAAAAAGCCTTTTTATGGATGCACTATATTTAATTAATGTTTCAGTCATGTGTGCAAGAAACCAGTGACAGCGATCCAATACCACTGGATCTTTGCAATCAACTGTCACAGTGCCACCACCGGGCATCATTTTTTTTCATCTTCTGTAATGATGAATGAGTCATTTTTTCTCCAGAAGCCCATCTCATGATGCTTTTCACATGCTCCCTAGATGCCATAGAGTATCTCCAGCACAATCATAATCTCTTGCCATCTTCTTCACCTCGTTTTTAGCTGCTGATGAAGGAACAGGCGATGCCATGTTCTCACACAGATCCTTTCTCACTTGCACAAGATAAGCACACATTGTTGTCTGATGTGCAAGTGCTGACCTGAGAGCCTTCGCCTCTCCCACCCATCCGCATATTAATGAAGAGCAGATGAAAGGGAGCCGTCCAGAATAAACACATGTTTCAAATTATACACACAACAGGAACCTTGAGTGGGAATTGCCTTCGGAATCACAGGGTTACAGGTCAAGTTGGTCATTGGTTTAGTCAGAGGCCAGACTAGACTGTTCCCACACTGGTCTGATTAGAGTTCTTACTCATTGCTAATGTGTAGCAGTGATGCTCATATTGTCTGACAATTGGCACAAAAAAGATTTTCCATGTTTTATGTTATTAAGGCATGAGTCACAACCACAAGGCACAACACATCAACCCTGTGCCCGATTAACCACAGTGAGACTAGGACCAGCTTGTGTATGACAAGAGAAGTGCTGCTGCACTTGCTCTCCTGCCGTGCCAAAAATACCCACACATTGGTCCTTTGAATAATGGAAAATTTACCAACTACTTACTTAAGGCCGAATTATAGTAGGGTTGCACAGCACGCACGCATGCCGCAAGACAAAGCGATGCGAGCCTCATGCAGCCCGCAAGGTTTGTGATTGGTCTGCTTACTACATTCTGTCCGGAGTCTGTGTTCCGGTTTCATGCCCCATAATACGCGGAAATCACGGAAGATTTTAGAAGAACGAATATGCAACAAATAGTTGAGCACTTGGCAGAAGAGATCTGAAAGTATGACCACTTGTATAACCCGTCACTTACTGGCCGATTTGTCCGCCAGAAATAGAGTATGAGGAGCCGGAGCGGCGATGTAAATAAAGAGTCGACGAAGAAGAAGTCGTCTCTTCTTTGTGTGTTTTGTCTTCGACAAAAAAACGTTACTCCGCCTAGTGTTCTGGCGGTGAATTGCGTTGCAACACGCGCAGCACGTTAGAGAAGCATAAACCAAAACGAGTCCGTCGATGCAGCTGCGTGGCCTTCCGCGGTTGCAGTCGCAGGACTATAATTCGGCCTTTACAGAGATACAACATAAGAGCATCCAGGGTATATGTAAATGTATGTTGTTTTAATGAAGAAATTGGTTTAAGAAACTTTGGTTTGTTGTGAAAGTTTAGCCTGTCTGACCAGTTGCAGCAAATTGAGACAACATTAAACAATAGAAGAAGAATAAAAAAACGGAGGCGTTGGCAGGTTTGCTTGAGTCCTCGCTTCCGACGATACAGTGTTTGAACAATGAGGATGTTCATTTTGGTGCTAGTAATAATGATATAACAGTGGCAACCAATTGAACGAATTAAACAGGCCTGTCCACAAACCAATCAATGTCAAGAATAGATAAATGCAGCTCCAAAAAAGGATGATAGGTAGTATGTATGTTACACAAAAGTATTTTGTCTGCCCCCAAAATGTTATTGTAAAATAAAAAATTCAAACTAAGTCATTCAATTCATTGGAATTTGCTCCTAATTTTATTACGATGTGCAATTGTGCAAACAGATATGCTGACCAAAAAACCACAATGACAATGCTTTGTTTTTTATACACATTTTAACAATTAATCATAGTTTGGGTAAACCACAATAACAAACACATTGCATTTGTTGTGACTGCTTCACTAGAAAAAATTGCCAAGTTTTAATTTGCAGCTTTATCAGTGTGAAATCTTTGGTTTGCATTAGCACTCAGCACTATTTTACCATTGGGGAGAGTACAGTAAATCACAAGTCTGAAATAACAGTAACACTGGATGATATGTTTAACACATTCATCAGACTTGTAATTTCAATACAGCCTGGATATCATGGACACTGCCAGTAACTATGAGGAATATTATAAAAAGTGATAATTACTAAATGCTTTTGTTTGATGATGTCAAAAATAAATGAATGGCAACTAAAATTGAGTTAGATAAATGGATAACCTTTTCGGTAGAGCAACATTATTGTATAGACACAAATGAAATCACGTACTGGTTAATGTCTGCCATGAAACAGCCCTTTTATATTTATTGTCATTAAACATACAAACCAGTGTCTCAAATGAAAGTCTTTCTTTCCACTCATCTTGGTGCTGTCTGACAGCATAAATCCTACCCATAACAGCCTTCCTTCCAATTATGATGCTTTTGCAGGGGGAATATGGCAGCTGCCTGCAGCCTTTGATTTCATCTTGCCCCAGATCTGCATTGTAATGAGCACTCAGGTCAATCAATAATTCACTGCAGTTTCAGTTATAAGAAACAAAAAAACTGATCGTCTCCTGGGCATAGCAGGGATAGGACTTTGATCAGTGCCATTTAGAGGCATGCATAGCATTGTTGTGATGCTTATTTTGGAGGGGTTTATATATTTATGTGTGCACTGTATGAATGTGGATGGTTGGATGGATGGTTGTTTTACTGTTTATGCAGTTACTTTATCTGTATTTATCTACTGCTAGTTTTCCATAAAGAACAGGAAAAAAACATAAAATCTATGTCTCACTATGAAATTATTAGCTCCCCTGAAAAAGTAACCATAAACATGGCTTTCATTCTTATAGAAACGTCATTTGCATACAATAAATTCAGTTTTTCACAGCTCTTTCTGGTTGTATTAATTCACTAATTATATTGAAATTAACTTTATGATGAGATTTGTCGTCACTCATTCAAATCCTTGCGGGTATCATATATGAGTTAGTTTTGTCTCAAGTGGTTCAGTATGTATTTTCTGCATCACAGTGTTGTGGAAGTGCAAAACATCAGATAAACAAAGCTGATGCATGTTAAGTGTTTTTTCTCTTTTACTTGCCAGAGTGCCCTCAACAAAAAAACATGTTATATATCGATTAAAAACTCAATTACACACATACTTTACTAATGGTTACATATTAACAGAATGACTCAGTCTGTATTGTTTTGCTGATACAAAACTTCCATTCATTATCATATGTTTATCATATCCCTAACGCCTCCCTCTCTGTGTTTCTGTATCAATAGTTCCCCCAGAGGACCCAGTCATCAGCGGAGGGCCAGTGGTGAGTCTCAGAGCTGGAGACCCGCTCAATCTGACGTGCCATGCAGACAACGCCAAGCCAGCAGCCTCAATCATTTGGATCCGCAATGGAGAGGTCCTCAATGGGGCCATGTACTCCAAGGTAAGCTTAGAGGTGTGTGTCATATCCGGTTTGTAGACAAGTTGGGGACAGGATGGGGGGTGAAATGGTGGGCGGGGGGGAGCCGTTCATGCTTTGCTGTGAAGAACAACTGCAAAAGTGTTAAACCGCCATGCAGCCTGTGTCATTGGTGGTTGTTTTGCTCAGCAATCCCTTGAAAATCCAGGTTGTGTTCTCCCTTTGCAAAGGATGCTTCTTCTTCCTTGTAAACAAATGAGCTCAAGCAGATGGTAAGATCACCGAACTAACTTTCAGTGACTTTGCATTTTTCTCTGGTGTTTTGATCTCCTCCTTAAGTGTCATCTGTCTTTTGCTGAATCTTCCCTTTGATGTGCCTTCCTTGCTATACATGCAGACAATTAGGTACATCATTGCAGTTTGCAATGACCTAATGCATGGTGAGAGCATGGAGGAGCGTGGATGCAAGTCAGTGTGTTCCACACAGCTCTACAGTGAAATAATTCAAAGTTCATTTGAAATATGAAAGAAATATGAAAAAAAGTATGTAGAAGTCAAACCAGATGTATAGGAAACCCATTTTTATTCATACTGTTACGAGAATGTGGCCATGTGTCCCAGATCACAGATACGTATTGTGGTCTGAGTGATCAGATCACAAATCCCTTTTCACTGCATCTTGGGTATTCAAGTGTTAAAAACAGGTCAACTGGATTTCCGTTAGTCAGTTAGAACTGAATAAGCCTCCTGGATGAAAGCTGAAAGGTCTTCAAGGACCTCAACCAAGTCCAGTTGACCTGTTTTTAGCACTTATACCATGACCTGGACGACTGACAATTTCCACAGACATGAAACTTGGGTACATTCTCACCTGTACCTAGAGGTATGTCCACTTGAGATTGGATTGCCTGAAACGTGTGGTTATGCCAGGTCTAAACGGGGTTGATGATTCTCAATTTCAGATCATGTTCCAACTTTTTATGCCAAATAACGCAATAGCCACAGTTTACAACATGTCTGTGTGGAGATCATCATACACACCACAGCCTCTTGATTGGCTTTAGCCCTCAAGGCTAATCATGCAATCAACACTGTCATGTTCTATTGCCATTTAAAGAAAGGACATAAATAGACGAGGCACTTTAGAGCACTAACACCTCCCCCGCTTTGCCTCGCTCCCTGTGCTGCCTCATCCCATTATCGGCTTTTTTCAAAGAGTAGATAAATGCCATTGATTGGACTGGGGTACAGCACCAGGCCGATTTGAATGAAGTGATTGCTTGAGGTGCCGCTAACTAATGGTGGGCGGAGAGTGCGCTTCCTGCCTTCACTTCCTCTCACAGCGGCAGCAGATGTGAGGACATTCTGTGCTGGTATAGATGATGGATGCTCACATGCCCGCGCTGAGCTCAAGTGTGTCCCTCTTCCCTCTTCCCTCTATCGCCGACCATTAAAAAGCAATGGGTTCGATTAAAAGAAGATGACTCTTTTTTTGGGTCCGCAGAGCAGGCGGGAAGGGGACATTTTGTTAGCATAATCATCTGCTCGGACGATCTTCTTATATCCCGCACATGAAGAGGACTAATGTGAACAGATGTGGTGGGGGATTTACAGAAATGGCTTTCCTGATGATATTATATCTAATGATATCACTGACCCGAAGATAATTTCCCACCCAGGCCGCCGAAAACCTCATCTTCCTGACCTCTTAGAAAACTATTTACTGGACCAATGGGTAAAGAGAAAGAGTATGATTAAAGCTATCACTTAGTGAAAATGTGTGTTAGGTTTACTATTTCAGCGAGTCACTGAGTTGATGCATTGCTGATCATTAGCGAGGGCAGCTTTAAAAAACGAAAACAGAACTCTGACTATAGCAAGGAGCTAGCACCCCTAATAATAAGAAGGCAGAAGGTTGTCCCATTAAGCTGAATGTTTAAAAAAAGGCACAGGACACTATCTGAATAATGTTCTGTCTCTCCCCCAAATACTCAAATCCCATCTGCCACCAGTGGAGTTTCTCAGTGGCAAACAGCAAAGCTCAGTTTGTAACATGCAGCCTCCGGGTCTGAGCTGTGGTTTGGGGGTGTGCTCACTTGCTATATGATATGTTTGCACCAGTACAACGAGTATTTGAAAAGAAGCATGTATACCAGAAAGTTATTCTCCCCAGTGTGCAGCATGTTTTTTCCAAAAGCTCCAGTGGGAGGCAGAGAAGTGAACTGGAGACCACGGATTGATTTTAGCATATAGAGGTTTCAGACTAAACAATATCTCTAAATAAAAAATAGTATATTTTATACCCTTAACTTTGCAGTACAATAATGTAGATGTCTAACACAAGGGTAATCTGCTGAAATTCCCATACTTTGAGGTAAAAAAAAAGATTACATTAATAGAATCTTTATATATATTCAATGAAAAATAAATACACTAATAAGTTAAATTAAATTAATCCAGTTTTTACGGATCTCAAAAGACTTTTGCATGGTAATTTACATACATTTGTTGAGCTAAATATATTGAACCACAGTGACTATAGTAAAAATATATTGTTTTAACCTATTTATAAATATTCGGTTTAATAATAATAATAATAATAATAATTAATTTGTATAGCACTTATCTAAACAAGTTTGCAAAGTGCTTCAAACAAAAGTTGATGGCAAAATGAGGAATCGGTTGTAATAAAATATATTCTGTTCATTCCAACTCAAGAGCTAAATCAGAACATAATAAGTTCCCACAATGAGCAAGTACTGTGGAGAGAAAAAACTCCCTCATTAACTGGGAGAAACCTCTGGCAGACTCAGTGTTGGAGACAGTCTGCCCTGACCGGTTGGAGTGAGCAGAGAAAATGGGGAAGAGAGGAGGTGGGTGGCATGACGGAGAAATGGGGGTGGGTGAGGGGGAGAGAGAGATCAGGAACATCACACTTGAACTCTGTAAGACTGATTGTTTAAATGAAAAGAATTCCAGGTTGCATGCTGGAAATGCGTTCATGTAAAAATACGTTTTGAGCAGTGATTTAAAGAACTGGAATGAGACATGCTGGCCGATCTCAGGTTAAAACAAAGTGTATGTGGGGACCAGCCAATGTTGAGCTTGTATAGTACAATGACAAAGCAAATAACTGCCCGAGTAAACGAGCCCTTGCATGGTGCAGAATAAAACTTGACCTATTGAACTTACAAATATCAAGTCAAAGGGATGTTGGATGGGTAATCAGAATGTTAATAATGTATAAATTCTGAGCTTTTGCTTAATTGAGAAATTCAGTACCGTCCCTGAGAGGCCTGTCTTCCCTAGGTGTGATATTATTGTCCAAATCAAAGGTTTTCCCTTATTGCCGGCCAGGTCCCAATGGGTCATTTTAATTTCCTACCATTGTAGATGATTTGGGGGTCTCAGTGTCTCTCATATATTCGAGTATTGGCCAAACTAGAGAACTGAAGGTAAATATGAGTGTACATGGAACTAAAAAAAAGAGACAAACCTACAATAGCATCCATAAATATATAGAAATAAGCTTTTTCTTCTCTAATGTATCAAACGCTTAAGACCTGTCAACACCCTGCAAAATATTCATAGTTGATGTCAGAAAGTGTTCTGATCCCAATCTGATTGATTTGTGATTGGATATATTTTGATACTGAGTCTGACTTTAGTATTTGATTCAACATTCTCTCTATATGACACATTGAAATAACACAGTGGTACATGCAATTTAGGACTTTTACCCACCTTATTCCTTATGAGCCTCTTGATCCAAATACTTAAGGTCATGAGTGTAATTTACTGAAATGATACAACAAACTGTCTTCAACGTTTGACATTTTAACCAGAGACAGCGACATTCAGAAACGACTAAAAATCATAAGCTGCAGCTCAACGTTTTCGACACTGACTTGCTAATGATTATTAGCGTCAGAGCTTATGAACCTTTCCAGCCTCACTGTCTGAACTAGCGAGTCACTCCCTTTTATGGCAAAATAATCTTTCACTTTCACACAGTGAAAAATGCAGCAATGCTACTATGAACTGTTACATCCCTGTTGAGGAATAAATCGACACCATCTGGAATTCATGTATAATATGAAAATAAAGCAATGTCTAAAAAGCAATCTCCCTCTTGCATTCTGATAAATTGACATCAGAAAAACCTTTCCGCTGAAATTCCAAGTAAACACAGTGCTGGTTTAGGACTAACAATGACTTAGCTTGGCTAGCAGCACATCAAGTTTTATTTAGTAGATAATCTGTTTTTTTCTGCTGGCTTTTTTAATTAGAAGTAAATCCGGTTTTGTAAGAGATTTTTTAAGCCACCGGTTGGTTTTCTACTGAGGTCTTATGTTAAGGGTTTTCTTGGCAGTTGTGGCCAGACGAAGAAAACAATCCATCTCAAAATTAGAGCAAGACTGACTACATGGGGGTACCGCCTCCACAACGGATAACAGAAGAGTTTTTTTTTACTTTGGTACATCAGTTTGCAAAAAAGGGAGCCGACAGCGTCTGCTAATATTTGCTGACACATTAATCAGATTAGTAAAATGAGAAGTGCCGCTTTGCTGTGTTACTTCTACCCTCCAGAGGTCAGAAATCATATACTGCATCTTTAAATATACATGAAAAGAACCAACCTTTTCCATCTCAATCTTGTTACTTTTATCATTCCTCTCCCAGTATGGTTCAAAGTATTCTTCGCATGGCCTCCAGGCAGTGATGTGAAAATTTATCAGTTTGTAATGTGGCATGGTGTTGAATTCAATGCAGCAGCCAGCTAACCCCCTTTTCTAAGATTAATGACTTCAGACAGGTCCAGAGCGACGAGGGAAACAATCCTGACTATGTCAGAAAGGATATTACATTGACATATCCTGTGCCTGACAGCTAATGCGTTCTGCTTTAGAAGTGGCTCACGCACAGCTATGAATTTCATCACAAGGTTCCTCACTTACAAATGGACTCCATCTATAATTTTCTTTTTACTGCAAAATTCTCACTAATGACACGGTAATTGTATTTTTCAGAATGTGCATATATGCTTATGCAAAAAGGAAAGGCACATACATAGATTATAGTTTTATTTAATAGAAGCCCTTGCATTAAAGCAGAGAAATGAGGAGGTAATTGCAACTGTTTGACACGATGAGAATGAGCAGGTTGCTAATGATTAATGGGTAGCATTTGAGAGTGGTTGAAATATGTAGCTTTCCTGAACTTTGAGAGAACATGCGCTTTCAATCCTGACATTTAACTTACCTTAGAAGCCTTTCAAGTGCTTTTGTTTCAAATGTAAACCTAGTATACATAAGTTCAGAACATTACATTCAGAGATGAATTGGCTTGGAGACCAAAATATTGCACCTTGAGATTGAACATGACGTATTTTTGTGCGATACAAATCAAATAAAAGGATATGTCTTTGAAGCAACCCATACATCTGTGAGGCTAATCTACAGGTGGCAGTGCAGTAAAGCAACTCCACAGTGAGCTTCCTATGGCCAACATTGTGTTTATATGTTAGCGGAATGTTTGAGTCCTTGACTATAACTGGTTCTTCTTTTCTTCAGAAGACACAGAGCAATAATGGGCCTCCCTTTAAGAGATGGCAGGGAAATGCATCTTGACTTTGTGGTTGACCACACTGTGCCACGTTGCCCACGCAATTTGTTCTAGTCAGTGACTTTGTTCTGTCCCGCACTGGTTAACATAGACTCCCAGAGCCCTCCCCTGAGCGTTCAAGAGGGAGCAAGAGCTACTGAGCGCTACCAACCGATTCCAGATGGCTTCCACAATGTAGGGCTCAGAGGATGAGCGCTGAAAAGAAGATTGATTTCCTTTGTAGAGTATGACAAGCCGTGCACTAGAGCGCAGCTCTCCAGACACACAAAAGAGGAAATATATATATATATTTAGACTTTTCTTTATTTTTTCCACATCAATCGGCATTGCAATCAGGTTGGGCTCTGGATCCCTTTGGACAAAATGTGTGTATTCATGAATTTGTTGCTCTTTTTTCCAGTTTTACACCTTGTCCATTAAAAGCTAATCTTGTGATCTGTTTCTTCCATCTCTTTTGTTAAGCATACCTAATTCAAATTTAAGCTATTTAAGATGCTATGTATAAAATCCATTTATTGATAATGAAAATGATTCCATGGTTCCAGCCAAGCATTCTTTAATTATTTACACAACTGCCTCCACTGCTACTTTGAACTTCCCTAAGACTTTCTTCACTCTTTGCAGAGCTTGCTGCGGGATGGTAGAAGAGAAAGCACTGTGAGCACGCTCTACCTTTCAGCCTCCAACATCGAGACAGGTCAGCAGATCACCTGTAAGGCCTCCAACAAGGCAGTTCCCAACGGCAAGGAGACCAGCGTCACAATTGACATCCAGCGTAAGTAAACTACTTCTTTCTCTCTTTCTACAAGGTTTTCAGTGTCTCTTTCTTGCAGATTTTTTCTTTTCAGTTCCTTTGTAAGTGATTTTGTGTATATGTGTGTGTGTATATGTGTGTGTGTGTGTGTGTGTGTGTGTGTGTGTGTGTGTGTGTTTTTGTGTGTGTCACTGTATGACATGCATTTCTTTTAAAAAATGTTTTTTGTTTCAAACATAGAGGCGTGAAACTGTCAGACAGGCATGGATGACAAACACTCTAAACATAGGATTCATTTTAGGCTCTGATGGATATTTAAAATTGGTTCCCATTTTGCTTTCATACCATGTAGGTGGGTGGATGGATTGGTGATGCATCACTTTTTTGTTCTTCATAATGAAATATCAGAGATGTCCATCTAGAATGAATGGGACCGTCTTCTTTTTGGTCCAGCTACCTGCCTGATGTGGCACTATGCACACTGTCTCCACCTCTTTTATTTCCTCGCTCATGCCATCAATCTTTTTGATGAGAGCATGCACAATTCCCCGCTAATATAGACAAAGTAAGCCCAGCGTGTAAAACACATTCAGCCTCGATTGTCAAGGAATCTTTTTTCGATCAAGAAGCATTCACAATAAGTGAAGGGCTTTGAACAAAGGGATATTGCATCACTCACATCCCCTTCAACACCATTAAGTATGACTAATAAAGCAGAAAATGCTATTTAGAGAGCCATTATGACTGACGGCCCCATTCTTTTCATTATGCACACCACAAGAGGCGAGCATGGCAAGAGCAGGCACGGCACGAACAGGCCAACTCAGGCGCGGGAGTAAAAATGATTAACAGTTGTTAGTGTCTGCAACCCTTGGAGTTTGTCCTCGTCTTTTTTTCTCTTTTTTTTTGTCACGCAGTCAGAGAGGGAAGTGTGCCCACGTGTAAACTGATTTGTCACCATGTATAATGATGTGTTTCTGATAAATGCCCGCAATCATATCATCACACTTTTTTTCTGAATGTATGATCTAACCCGGAAAAATTAGTGCAGCAGATTTCTAATTAGCACTCCAAAATGTGCTCTTTAAACAATTAAAGCTCCTGAAAACATTTTTTCGCCATGGAAGATCAAACTGAGCGACAGCAGAGACTAATTGTCGAGATTAAGATTGTCTCCCAGAAGGCTTAGCCTCTGGTTTCTCTGCCTCCACTCCCACCCCCTCAGCAGACTTGACAGGTAAAGTGTTCAGCACAGTTCAGCAGAGCCTCTGGAGTTTCCCTTCCAAATTAAGCTGCTCCTGAAATGAAACACACAGTAATTGAACTTTGATCATTTTGTGCTGGTTATCAATTTGCTCAGTTTCAGTGTTGTCTAATTTGATTTAATGTTTCTTGGCTTGTTAACAGCATTTTAAACATGCAATTTTTACATGTTTAAAAGATATAAGTCCTTTTGCAGATGTACAAAAAATGTACTGTCTACTGCCAAGACATATGCTTACATGTGTTCTGATGTAAAGAGATATTAATATATTATATTGCATTGTTGTTTTATGAAAACAGTTGTTGACAAAGCTCAGTTCCTCATAATGATGACAAAGGAGTATTGTGAAGGTGGAAACCTAACCACCTAAATGTGACATACTTTACAAAGAAGGTGACTAGAGAGTAGCACCCAGTCCTTCTGAAACAATACGCAGCTGTTGAATAAATAAATGATGCAGCACTTGCACAGGGAATGGTAGCAGCTGACCTCGATTGACACCACATTGGTGTGGATAGGTCTGGCCTATGTGATTGCTCCTCCACAGAGGTCTGTGTGTGGCAGGACAGCTGTGGTAAATATTGAAGTGGAAGCAGCTGTTGTGGGGCAGCAGCAACCTAAAATGTGGGTCATAATTCAGGAGCTGGGTCCTGCAAGAGTGCAGCCAACAACGGTGAATGTGGAAATAACCTGAAGGCTGTTATGGAGGTTTTCTAGAAACTGGTGAAAGGAGAACTCAGGCAGCCGCTGATAACGTATTCAGAAGATGTGACTGTAGACTTGAGGCATCAACGAGACAAGAAGGTGCAACGATAAACAAACGCTTAAAGAGTAACAATTTTCACCCCCAGGTCTGAAGTTATCTCCCCCATATATCTCCCTCTACTTGCATCACCCATTCTAACAGCAAATGCATGCATTTCTAGAATTGCTGTCACTCTCTATGTTACATGCAGTTTACCACATCCTATTGGATAGATAAGCCTAAATATGCTTTCCTAAGCTTCAGTTGGGTGATTGTAACACTGTGATTAGCAACCAAATGCTAACAAAGAGTTTGGTTTTACACATTTCCCCACCTAGAACCAGTTACCTCACTGTTAAAACACACCTGACATGCCTGCTTGAACAAAATGTGATGTAGCTTTCCTCCCAAGGTTCAGAGGTCTTCACGTAAACTGGTGTCATTCTATTCAGGGACCTCAGACATCCACAATAGAGTGTTGATTATTCGAGTTTGAGCATTGCACTTTGCTTGAAGCAGCAAAACACCATCCTTGCCAGGCTCATGTAATTGAAAAGTATGGGTTTTGTAGTGCAGTGGTGCTGCTGTCACGTTCTAACTGAGAGGGCCTGCACTCTACCATTTGCAAGTTTCAAGTGTTTTTACCAGTATCACGTAACCACCTGAATCTGAGCTTTATGACGTGGTCATGCTATAGTTCCTGACTTCATGAGTTGTCAATGACCACTTTAATACGCAGTGCACATTTGGAGAGTATTTTTATGAATGTGAGTTGTCCACCTGTTCTGATATATTGCACTGCACAGGATTTGCAAAGGATCCAAAGCATGAATTTGGAACTCAGTCAGCTACAGTGAGCAAGGAGTAGTTTGTACTGCATTTAGATATACCACTCATATGGCTACACCTTATTTTCTGATATAGTAGAGGCCTTTATATAAAGAAAAACGCAACTATATTACTTGAAACGTCAAATACCTTGAATTTAATACTTCGACTAGAGAAGTCATAACTGGTTGCCATTTTTAGTGCAAATATTTAAATTCTGTTTCATGTCCCTTTTCATGTTCGGTTCTACAATGACCATCTGGCTAATAACAAAGATGGAGGGATTAATAGCAGTCTCTAGTGAACGGTTGCTGTTCGTCTAAGTGGGACCCTGGTGAGGGCCGTAAAACAGCAGGTCACTGATCTGAAGCTAGACTGCCCTCTAAACCAGCACTGTCCCTTGGAGATCTGATTGAATCGTATTATAATATACTCACTGAAAAGCCACTTTAATCTATGGGTAGAAATTGTGTCCCATGAAAGAATGAATTCAAATATTGAATGCACACATTTTCCATTGATATCAACTTGTCTTGCTAAAACTTTGACCTTAGGGATTTTTTCGAAGCATTCAGTCTTGTTCAAGCAACTTAAGTGTTGGCAGTCTCACCAGGTTCAACTTCAAGCTTAATTTTATTTCTCTTTTCCTAATCAGCCACATTCAAAATTATGTGTTGATAGCTATTGAATACAGGGTTAATACCTTGCAAATATTTCCCAGGCACCGTGTGAAAGTTGTATTGAGTGCAGAGATATGAAATTGATATTGATGCTCTCATCAAACACTCAGTAAAAATAAGCAGATTTCCCCAAATAGCTTTGTAACCCCTGAAAATGTGGATTTTATCCAGTGAGCATTCACACTCTGTATAAATGCTGGCATTGGCCATTTTATCCTATTATTTCTCTTTGTGTGCAAGAGCCAATATTAAGAATTAAAAGTTTCATGTATTTCCTTGCCCTGAATGATCTAATTGACCGTATTAGTGAGATAAAATGAATAGCAACAAAAGTAATTAAAATCTTCTCCGTCTGTATGCTCTTTCTCAACATTTTGTATTCCACTCGCTTCGGAGCTGAGGTGCCCTTTTTCTCACCGCTCCATCCTTACAGTAATCCAAATGAGAGTAATCTAAAGACAACCCGGCGTGCTGCTCTGCAGCTTAAACCCACCTAAATCCAATGCATTTCACAACACCATTTTCTTTTTATCATCGCTTTAATGCTTGTGAGTTACATCCAGCTCAGCATTTTCACTCCCACAGAAGTTCATACAGCATTATCTGACCAAGGGTTAGACAAATTAGCATCCAAATACATTATGTACCGGTGGTGTTGCCAGAATGAAAGGAGTTTATAGCCATCAGAGGTGATTCAGAACCCGGGATAGACTGCTGACTTCAGTTGTCCATACCAGTCCATTAGCTGGCTGTAATTATTTGATAGCAGAGAGGTGGCTACTCCCTGATGCTTTTTTTCTCCAGCAACTTGCATTACACCCTTCGGACTTTAATCACTAAATTCTCCTAACCCCCCCGGCATAAACCCACTGCAGTGAAATATGATTCTGATGCTGCAGTTCCATGTCCAGCTGAATCCCACTCATCACATAAGTTAAAATATTCTCGCGTCCAGCTGCATATCTGCAGAGCATTGCCCCACATGTGAAAAGGCTCCTTTCACACGTGGTGGGAAATGAATCCGCTGGGGATGTGCGAAGCCGAGCTTTTCCTCTGTGTTTGCATTGCAAACAAGCTGAGCCATGTGGGGGGAAAACGAATGCCATTTGTTGAGACTAATTAATAAAGAACATGCAGATGTGCAATTGGGGAGGATTTGTTTTTGGATGCTGGCTCAGCTTCATGCTCTCCCTGCTTAATCAAGCAGATAATAGCAAATTCAACAGAGACAGCATTTGAAAGTGAGAGGGAGGGAGCAGGCTTTAATGATGCTGCGATGCAGAGTTATCTTGTGATCTTATATATTAAGACATGATTTCTAAATATCACACTTCCTATTCCCCGAAGATCAATCTGATGTTCTAAACTGAGCTTTGACAACTATCGTGTGATTGCATCTGTTGCAAAACTTTGATGCTCACAAACACATCCAGACACTCGCAGATGTACTACACAGGGCGCTGCGTGCTTTAAAATGTCAGCTGCTTCAAGATTAGCAGAGCATCTGCCTTCATTAGATTGAGTAAATTCTTATTAATATCTCATGATCAATATGTTGAACCACAGGTTGTCAGTCTGTTCTCCCCTGAAGTATTCCTCTCTACTAGCCATGTGACAGTTTGCCCATATTGCTGAGGCCATAAGCCACAAGCTGATGGCCCACAAACAGCTTCCCCATCCTACAGAGGGAGCCGTCACTCCTGGAGTTTGGGGCTGGTCCTACTGCAGAACAGCTGTCTACAGTGACCCGGAGAGATTGGAAATTGAGCTTTAAGAAAGGGAAGAAACTATTTGTGTTGGCACTGTCTCCCGGAAACAGAGAGAAGTTGGAAGATTGTTCCAAAAGCACCATCTGCTCTCTACTTTGAACTAACCGATCAAAAGCTGTCGGGCAAATATAACACAACCCATCCCCCAACCCATTCATCCTGTTGTTTTCACAGAGGCACCGATCAGTCTTACTGTCCCCTTTTCCTCCATCCATCCATCCATCCTTACCTCCCCTTCTCTCTTCCCTTTGCTTCTACTCTCCTGACGAATCTGAGGAATTAGTCCTGCATATTGATGTGCCGTCGCAAGTTGCCTCAAATGCAATCGCTCAGCAACTCATGCATTTATACATCACAGTCGCAAACGGACTTCTTTATTAAGTAGATGTCTGTCATATCTGGAAGGTCAAAGGTCAGAGAAGTCACAGTCCCAAGCTTCACATCCCGAGGCCGTCGCTGGCAGACGTTTGACAGTTGTTGCTCCCGTGGCTGTCTTTGCTTGAGGCTCTTCCGGGAGATAGAGCAATCCAACACATTGTTCTCCTGACTTAGAAGTAGATGTAAAGTCTTCATGACACCACCTCTTGCTGAGAGGAGCTCTGGTCTTTAAGGGAGGGTCACATTTTACGTCTCAATCATTTAAAAGAACTTTAATTAGTCGCCAGATTGACAGTTATGGGAATTTGTGTCTCTGGAAGTCTCTTGGCAGCACGACCAGAGGACAAAAAAGGGGGCATTATAGAAAAGTACAGCGTAGAAATGCCTTTACTGAAAAAGACCTTTGAATTATATGACTGTGGCTAAAAATGCAGACACCACCTCAAGATCTCCCTCACTGTTCTTTATATGTCTACCTCTCTTTGCTGTTCAGCTTCTCGCTGGATTTTATCCCAACCTCCACCACTGCCACATCTGTCATTTTGCCCCTGAGGTTCCCTCTGCCCACATTTCGGTCCACGCAATTAACTGCTTTCAATGCTAAGAAACACCAACTGGGCAGCTAACACTGCTGCTCAAGGCAAAAGAACGTTCACTACTGTTTTATTATGACACACACCCGCTTGGCCTTTCATACGCACACATAACCCAACTTAAGAATGCAAACACACAGACACACACACAGTTGGCCGCTCGGTATCTGGAGAGACTCGCTGGCTCACAGCGGACCTCAGTCTTCCAGGATCCACAATGTTGTTGTTTTCTTCCCTGGCCTGGGGAAAACTGGCACAGGTGGAGCTCACGGATTTGAAGGTGGCAGAGTGGTTGGCAGGGTTGGGGAGGGAGGCAACTGTCCTGGAGGGAAATGAGTCTGCTGATGGGGGATATGGAGTGTGTGTATGCAGCAATTCGGCACCTGGAATCCCGCACCCCAGTCCCTCCACCCTCAACCCCCTTCTCTCGGGCTCCATGGCAGCTGAGCCAGACCAGAGCATCTGCACAGCTACAGGGTAAAAAGGCAGTTTTCAGACACTTCGTACCCCCCCACCCCCCCTCTTTCCAGCTCCCCCAGATTCACTCTCCATAACTATACACATTGTCATTTGGCATCACTACAGCGCTGTTTGTGTGCCTCTTGAATTCTGGGTGGATTTCTGTGCCCACTGCTGCTCTTCACATCCACATCCAAACACTGTCCCTGGTTAGTGGATTCGTATTACTGAACACAAAGCACATAGACTTTGCACACCTTTGAAACAGATGGTGGCACAGGCATCAAAACACAGAACCAGCTCTTTCCCCCTGTGACAAGTCTCACAATCCATGATGGCTTCCCAGTATGTCAGGTAGTACAAATCTCTGTCGAAGTGGCTTCTCAGAAACCCTGCTAAGATTGTGGCATGTAACTGCATTGGATAAGACAGGAGAAAGTCTTCTTTGTTTTTTTTCAGTGTTATATCTTAGTTATTATGCAGCAAGTTCATGTATATATTAAACCACACAAAGTCACACTCTGTACTATAGGTTAGTGCCTATCTGTTTGCATATGAGAGGCGGTGGTCTAGGGCAGAGAAGGTCTCTGGTTCGTCTCTGGTTCGATTCCACGGAGAAACAACAAAAAGACGAACCTGGATTGATCTGCCCAAAAATCCAAGAGTCTGTCTAGACCCTGTCTAGTGCCCCTGAGCAAGGCACCTTACTCCTCCAACATCTGCTCCCCGAACGCTGTACATAGTCGCTCACTGCTCCGTGTGTCCCGCACACAGATGGGTCAAAAGCAGAGATTAAATTTCCCTACCTGCATGAGTGTGCGTTTGCATGTCTGTGCATGTGTTTGGGATAAATAAAATGCATCTGCATCTACTTAATATGGCACACATATCTGGACTATAGTGAATCCGATCTGGATGGTGGATCATGATCTTGTTGGCTGCTGACCATAGACTATGATTGCAGCAGGACTGCTTGACATATAGTATTGAAGTTATCTTTAAAAATGTTGACCCTTATCAATGCTGGTAAAAACTTTAATCTTGATGATGTTTTCCTACACCTGATATCTATTGCAGTTCTGTCCGTCCTGGGAGAGGGATCCCTCACATGTGGCTCTCTCTGAGGTTTCTAATGTATTTTTACCCTGTTAAAAGGGTTTTTAGTCATTTTTCCTCACTCTTGCTGAGGGTTAAGGACAGAGGATGTCGCACCCTGTTAAAGCCCTGTGAGACGAATTGTTATTTGTGAATATGGGCTATACAAATAAAATTTTATTGATTGATTGATATCTCAAGAACTATTTATCTAATCAACTTCGGTCAATTTCTGCAACCAGCGTCACATCAGGCCAAGCAAACACTATTTCCTTTTCAGTTACAGAGTAATTTAAATGTATATGTGTATGAATTGTTCACTAGATCCACTTGAATTGAGTGATGCATCTGATATACTGTCTCCTCAGAAATCATGAGAAATATCTTCACCTACTTAAAATTCACTCTCTGAGTCTGTAGGGTAAATAGCTGTTTGTTTCACATGGGACAGCATTGATATGGAAATGAACATGTATCTTCAAAAAGAATCCTACCTTTGTCAATTAGGATAAATTAAGTTGTTTATCACTTTTGCAGAATCTGCATGTTGTTATTCTAAGAACTGTTTTAATTGTGCTGTATAGCAGAGGAGGTTCGTTGTTTTTAATTGCGGTGGATTGCAGTTTGGAATATTCACTGTTTGCAAATTGCCATTTAGTGAAACTCTTTATCAAGTCAAGATCCCTTTGATTTGTTCCTTTTATAAACGCTAATGAATAAATGAAAATAAAAACAGCACCTTCTCTCCCACACCTGTGAAAAACATGACAGCATTATTCCACAATGGGGCTTCACACTTCACAACGGCTGAATGTTATTTAACATACTCTGAATGACTTTTATGTACAGGTACATAAAAGGTTGCACAATGGGTCATAATTAAAAATAAATATTTGGGAAATGTAGGTCTCCTGAATAAAGTATCAGAGAGTTTATTTCGCATCTGTCTGTTTTCTTTTGAGGTTGCATGTTTTTCGAAGTTGCTTATAATTTGTCTATCTTGTCTCCTTGACAAAATGTGATATACTTTCTATTTTCTCTCTGAGCCTTTTCCCGTAACTGAAAATGTCAACAACATAGTGTTTGTCTCAGACTTACAGTTCACTACAGAATGTCTGAGGAGGCTGCCAGTTCCGTAATTGGTTGTCTTTGTGTCTCTTTTTTTTTGTTCAGATCTCCCACTCGTCAATCTCTCGGTGGAGCCTCAGCCTGTACAGGAGGGCAACCCTGTGAAATTCCACTGCTCTGCAAAGGCCAACCCTCCTGTCACACTCTACAGGTGAGAGCAGATAACAAGTGATTCACGAACCCACACAGACACACACACACAAATGGGAAAAACATGAAAGATCCTGCAATGTCGAAAAGAAAGAAAGTGCTATCCTCTCTGAGTTGCTGAGAGTAAATATTTGTTCACATTAAGTCAACTTTTTTCACTTCATTAGTGATAGCATTAATCATTGCCACACACCTTGTTATGAAGCCATCACACAGCTATATCTTTCCACACTTTGAAATGATGAGAGGGAGGGGGGAAAAAACAATGCAACACTGTCATGCTGAAAACTTTAATGAAACTATACACCTCAGAAAAATCGTTTGGGGAAACCTTGTTTGTGTTCCAGTGGGTTGCAGCAAAGCAATGTGATGCTTTGCTGCATATCGTGTCCCTTGGACATTAAATGTCCATCAGTGTGTTGGAAGAAAGGTGGAAATACAACATTTGATGAAGCTGTCAAAATTACAGCTTTTTCTGAGATTGGGTTGTGTTCTGTGGTCTACAGTAAAACAGAAAGGTTCCTCCTGGGGTCTAAAGTGTGTGTGTGGGTATGAGAGTGTGTGGGGGGTGGGCTATAGTATATTTTGTTTATTAAGTTTATTCTTCGATTATCTTGAATACATTATCTTATTATGACTTCAATGTTAATAAAATGTGGTCATTTGAATGCAATAGCGCTTAGCACATGATCAAGACTCTGGTCCCAGCTTATCAGGCATCATTAGTACTCTGAAGTGCTGAGACGGGTGTCTCTGAGAGGAGGGAGACAGACGGGGCTGATGGGGCTGAGGTATTATTGAGGTTTCTAAAATGCAAATATTAGAGAAATTGTATAGATTTAAAATTCTCATACATTCAAAATTGTAGTTATCAAAATTGTAGTTATCATAAATTGTAATTATTAATTAGCTGTTTTAAGTAAGATAATGTCTGAAGGGATTTCAGGGCTCGATATAATGTTCCTATTTACATGTGTGTCAGTGAATGTGACAGAGCTACTTTACCTTTTTAATGTGTGTGAATGGATGGATGCGACTTTTAATGTGAAGCACTTTGACTGATCAGGAAAAGCGCTTGATAAATACATTTAATTGTTGAATACATTTATCCAACCACTCTATTGTCATGTTGGAAACCATAAGCAGAATAATAATAACTCCACGGGATTCTGGGACTCTTGTACACAAGTAAACAAAAGTCTAATATTGTTTTTGAAAAAAGACATGGTCAGTCTCTTTATTCTTCAGTCAGAAACCAAATCATAAGCTGTAAAACGTTGCAGCAGAAAGACTATTAATACAAATAGAATAGAAAGTCTGGCATGATACAAATCAAGTTAGAGCAAAACAAATGGCAGCAAACTAAACAAATGCATCGATTAAAAGAGAGTATGACTGAATGATTCCAAAATCCATAAGGCTGCTGTCATCTCCTGCATTGCCTACACAACACTTACCAATGGACACATTCTCAATTGCACTTGTTAGTATTTCTTCTTATTATATCTGTAATTGCAATAAAACGAGAAATTGGACATTAATCATTCTCATAAAATTTCGCATGGCCCTCCAGAAGTGTAATACTAAAGTGATTTGTCAAGAGATGGTTTTCTGTGTGGGAGTTTTAAAAAACCAGAGCAAAAAGAATAAATTGAGTAAAATCAATGGCAAAGGGAATTGGCCGTCTCTGAATCTTGTAATGGTACTGGGAAATAAAATGGATGTACAACACACTCACAGGTGGCAAAATAGAGATGTTGCCTTTTTGATGGATTTTTGCCCTTTTGAAAAAAAAGGGGGAGGAGGGAGGGCAGAGATATTGTGGAAAACAAGGTTTGTATTTGATTGTGTAGGTTCACAGCAGAGACAGGACGTGTATTGCGCCTGCAGAGGGATTTCACCTCCATCGTTATTAGTCTGGATCAATGCTGGACTCAGACTTCTCCCCGGGGCATCAGGAGCTAAGACGCAATGGCAGCAGAGATGACTTTTTCTTTTAGCATGAAAACTACAGCATGAAAAAAGATTGGAGGTTGAAGCTGAGGTAGACTAAAACACCTCTTTCCTACTGTATCATTTATGTCTGCCTTCCTTGCTCTCGCCATCTCTCTGCTGTCTGGCTTCCTGTCAGTCACAGAACCCACTATAGCACTGAATAATACCCGTAAGACTAATAACTTCAGAAACTTCAAGGTTATACTTTTAGGTTATACTTCCTCCGTTCTTGAGTTTCATAATCTACCATTTAGATGTATCTACAATGTATACAAGTACATCAGGAATCTCATGCACCAGTGGAGCTCAGGGTATGTCAGACGGGGGATCTGTGGGCCCCATAATGCTTGCCTGAGAGGTTTCGACGAGGGAGAGCCCCCCACAAATTCCCCCTCTAGAGAGCAATATCACAGAGGAGAGCCGGAAGCTGGTCAAGCAGTGTGGGGCCATTATTCAGTGCTAATACACTCTGTCTCCCCCAGATCAGATACAGCACAAGGACAGAACAGTTCTTAGACAGATTTCTGCCTCCTTTCCAACCCCAAGAGAACCATCCATTCCCAATGTGCACTGCACCACTTTGCCATCCTCCAGTGGCTGGGACACTTCAGACACTGGTCCAAGATAGTGGAGGGGTGTTGGCGGGGGTCGTGCTCGGGGCGGGGGGGGGGAGTAGACAAAGCCACGGTACTTCTTACAAGCCTTTGACTGCCACACTGGTTCAATTAATGCAACAGGAAAGTGGGAAGTAGATATAGCTCTACAGATACATGAACCTTTGCCGTGTCCAGGGGGCAGTAAAGAGGAGAGGGGTGGTCAGTGGATCGGAGAGGATGGGGTTAAAAGCACTGCTGAAAGTGTCAATGAAGTAAGAGTAATGGGCATGTGTTCCAGTCAGCTTTCAGGGATTCAAAAGAGAGATAAAGACGAGTGGGTCGGAACATCTTCATTACTGTTATAATGGTAGGAGGGTTTTCTCAGATCCAAACAAGAACCCGCCAGAGAGAGGAGGAAGAATAATAAACAAAGCAAATCAGGTCCCTCGTCAGCACATGCAACCATGCACAGAGCCACAACAACTCCCCCCCCCACCCCTTTGTATGGCACTGCAGCGAACATCCCAATCCTCCACAGCGTTTGAAGTGAATATAAAATTACATTAAAAGTAAATACATTTTGGATTTCTACAGTCATAGGCAGAAGGAGATGTTGATGTTCCCATAGTAAATTAATTTAATGAAGTAAACTAGTTGTGAACCGGCTGTTACGCCCATTTACATGTTAAAGTTCTGGTTTATCAGCGCTGTGGATAAAATATGAATAAGCTGTACCTATTACGACATAATCACATGAGTACTCTAGTTTTTGTTCATTATTACGAGTACTTTGTAGTTATTGCTACAATATTACAGGATAGCTAAATACTCAATACATTGTCATCTGAGTTCTCATTGGTCATTGCTACAGTATTACATGAGCACTCCGTAGATTATTAAATTTTTAGATAAATGCACAGTACTCAGTATAACATTATCAATTATTAGTTACTCTGTTGATAAAGCATTATTGTAGCCAAACAATCTACATACTTCATTATTGCATGATCGCTAAGTTATCATTACTACATTACATGAGTGTTCATTTTCATTCTACAATATTACATGCACACAAAGATCATTATTACTGCATTAATACATGAGCACTCTGAGTTATCACTATATTATAACATAAGCTTGCAGCAGCCTTTACAGCATGATTCCACAGTAGACATTAATACAATATTCCATATACTCATAGTAGCCATTATTTTATCTAAACAACATACTTGTTATACATACACATTTCCTGACTGCTATTTCAATGAGAAAATCTGTCCACAGATGGACAAACAGACATCTGCCAATGCTCAAAATTGTTTTTTCCAGAAACACATTTACACACATGCAAGCAGACTGTGAGATGTGCTTCTGCTGAGCTGTTTTTCTTTGCTTTTGACTGCCACTATGACTGTCATAGCTTCACTCTTTGCGTTCTTAGATGTAGCTAATTGACACATTTTGCTTGAAGCCACCGTCTCTTTTCGGGCACAGCTACTATTCCCTAACCACATTCATTATGCCTACATTAGCTGCAGCCAAACTGCAGTGCATTGATTGACTGCAATGATTAAAATGAATGAAACAAAAGACTGTTACTTTATACTGTTAGTACCTAAGTAACCGGGTCCAGCCCCTGAAAGGTTTTGCTTCAGTAATTCACAGCACAACCAATAAATTGTAGACAAATGTGCAAATTCCTGCAAACATACAAATCAAGCAAGTTGTAAACCAGCCTGAAATGTTGGCACCAAAATCTGCAATATCACCAAAAAGTTCAGCCTATTCCTGGGAAGTTAAGACAAATGCTTTAGGTGTTAAATGAGTCACGTATACCCCTAAGGTTTTAAGTTATTCCCAACTTCCCAACTTGTTTGGTCTATCCCTACGTTTTCAGAGTTAATATCCACATGTTCCCGGACAATAGTTTTTTTTTCAGATAAGTATAACATTGAATTAAATCATATGCTTTAATACCTTGACAAGTCATAAAATAAGCTCTGTAATTTAACTCTATACCCAAGCCACTGCATGTTAAAACTGCATAAACCTGCATATTTATTTTATATTCCAATAAGAATTCACCAGTCATCACTTTCAGTGTGCACGTTAGGGGGAATGGAACCACACTGTGCTGTGCTTAACCATGCTGATAATAACTGTAGGGCCTGATTTACTGTGGGTCTTGTTGCTGATGGCACAGATACTTGTCTAATTTAATTGTTACTGTTTTATTGCCTTAATCACATTCTGCAAATACAAACCTACCCCCCTCCTCCCACCACATTTCCTTGATCCTCTGCTTCCATTAACAGCGGACCTGTTTATCTGTATAACAGTGTTAGCTTATGCATGCGAGCGCACACAGAAACACACACCGTGCACTCATGGTGCAAGTGTGCAGGATTCACACCCGTCGTCTGAATCAAATCACGGAATAGGATACGGCAGTGTAAAGTGAGTCAGCTATTGAGTAAGCTTTGCTCTGGCCCTTTTAACCTCCCCAAAGGGAATGCAGGTGTTTGTGTTACCCTGGGCCAGCTATGTTTAGACATGAGTCTTGGACGAGGCCCAGCTCACCAACAGAGCTCTCAAGCTCCCTGTGTACAGTGGAATTCTGTCTCTGCTCCCTCTAACACTGTCAGGGGCTCCCAAACCTGGCTGCGGCATCCTCCACTCGGGAGCAGCCGGCTGCCCGAACATCTGTGCTTACCTCCTCACAATTCCTACAGTATGAAAACGACGATTGTAATTGGAAACAAGTGACATTTTGATACATGTGGAGCTGTCATAAGTATCACCAGTATTAAACTTTGATTTGATTTTGATTTGATGGTAAAGAAAATAAAAACCTTCTACATCACGGCATAAGGAGGCTTTACTTGCCCTGCAGCGGCCAAAGGTTCAATTTCAAGATTTTGTAATGTGACTGAAAGATCCAGGATGGCAACTTAATGAGACTTTAGTTTCTCAGTTTTTCCCCATGTGGCATACAATAACAAGAATGAACTTTGAAACAGAAAAAATTATCCGTATCATTTTCATCATCATTTTAATCCTCAACCTCATCATCATTATCATTGTTGCATCATTGTAATCATCAACATTATTCTCTTCATCATGATGACTACAAGTGTCAACAGCATAATTAATATCATCCTCATCTTTATCGCCATTGTCAAATAAGCAGCAGCTGAGACATTCATATTGATATTCCCTTTTACACCCTGCTATGAACATTAACAGTCATCATCATTAACATAATGGTTTTCACATTTATATTAATATTAATATTTCCATATGTAGCAACCACTTTCTCCTGTGCTAATGTTTGGAGCTTGTTCTCCTACTGGAGAATTTGGCCAAAGCAAACAATCTGCCCTAATTGTAAGACTTCTGGAAACATGTGTTGTGGAGCTCTCAGCTGTGTCCTTGCCACACAAGAACGCAACTCTGAGAGGATCTACTGCTAGGGGGGGGGAAAAGCTCCAAAAAGTCCCATGAAGCCCAATTAGAATTCTGCTTCACTTCACTTACTGACTGAATGGGGTAATCTGTTCTCATTTAAATGATAGCATTTCAGTCAAGCATGGGGCCAGCTTAGTCAAGGAAAACAAATGAGTTCCCTATTCCGTAAAACTGCTCTCAGTACTGGCAGGAATATAAAACTGAGACGGGCACCAGTTCCGTTGTCGTTGTTTTCATTTGCCACATCAGCATGCAGCAACAACTTCATTGTCAGGGATGGCAATGTTTAGATGCATGATGCATTGTAGATCCCACAGCAGTGTGTGAAATTTCTAAAAAGATCCGAGACATCACTTCTATAAATGGGCCTTGTCTGTTGAAACAGCACAGAGCCATCCACATCACGCAGAGCGGGACGCTGCTGTCCGTGACATCATAAAAGTACAGCCGAAACACTCGGGGAGTGTCTGTATCCCTGTCACAGGAGCCATCATTCACAAACACAAACAGATGTTCTTTATGTGATCCTGTGTCAGTTTATTAACATCAGCTGTTGTGTATAATACAGTATGTGTCAACCAACGTCTTCAAAGGTGCAGGCGCTACCCATTTGTCATTCTGTGATTTGTTTTTCTTCACTGGCACCCTGTGCTGCACTCTTTGCCTGGCGTAATGAGGAACGTGCTGTCTGCTCCGAATCGCCGGGGAGCTTTTCACAGCGTGGAAGGCTGCCACAAAAATATGCTGAAGCCAGCACAGAAAACCTGCCCTAGAATGATGATTTATTCACACAAAAGAGAGCTATTGACATAAGGAGGTCTTAATGCCTTTTCTCCTTCTTTTCCTACCATCTCTTCCTGTCTCCCCCCTCCCTGCCTCCTAATCCGCACACCAGGTGGGCCAAAGGAGGAAGTATAATCAAGGAGGTCTCTGGAGACACGTACGAGGTTATTGTAGACCATTCCTTCTTTACGGAACCAGTCTCCTGCGAGGTTACCAACCCTCTTGGCAGCACCAACATCAGCCGTAACGTTGATGTTCACTGTGAGTACCTCCTCAATCCACTCTGCATGCTTTTCACTAATGCCAGCAACGTGCAAATGCATGATTTGGGATTTCTCTGCACTGTTTTTTCAAAATGTTCACACTGATCTCCAAAAGCTGGTGCCACCACAGCTGAAGATTCATGACGGGTGAATCATAGACAGTTAACAATGTCTGTTTCAACAGTTGGCCCTCGCATGGCTGCAGAGCCTCAGTCTTTGCAAGTGGACCTGGGATCTGATGCCGTGTTCAACTGTGCGTGGACGGGCAATCCCTCCCTTACCATAGTGTGGATGAAGAGGGGAGCTGGGGTGGTGAGTACACTGTGGTGCACACCAGATCAAAAGCTGCTCTTTTTGAACAAGATACTCTGAGTAGTTATTTTATGTCATCGCCATGTTTCCTTTTGAAATGTCCATTAAAGGTTTTGAAGCCATTATAGTCCCAGCCTCTTGGCAACCTTGTCTCATGAGATCTGTTGATTTGATACCCGCAAATTCAGACTCATTCCACCTTTGCTTCTGTCAACATAAAAGGCCAAAGCCAACCTCTTCACTCTGCTGAGCTCAGATCCTAAATTGGATTTTAATAATTGAGCAGAGGTGCCCTTTAAGGTATAAAATGGTCCATGTGCAGCCTTTAGTTTTTTCCCCATAGCCCGTCCTTGTTGCTATCTCATGCAAAGGTGTGTATTTCCTCATTGCATTTGATGGTCTTTGACAATTTCTTATCTTGCTGCAGGTTCTTAGCAATGATAACCTCCTGACACTGAAATCCGTGAGACAAGAAGATGCTGGGAAATATGTTTGCCGCGCTGTGGTCCCACATGTCGGAGTCGGGGAGAAGGAGGTCTCACTCACTGTCAATGGTAAGCTGTATTATTGATATGACTTCCACATGGGCGCACACCCACAAAGTTGTCAAATGCAAGCAATTTGTCACAGAAGTCAGTGTTCTGCTTCGTCTGTGGTTTACAAAAGTCTTCTCCCCTCTGAAACTTCCAAGAGAATGTGCTGCTTTATTTCATTCATGTAGCAGTTTCGTGGAGACATGGGTGAATTTACCAGGCAGGTACACACACAATCCATCCTACGAAACACAAACACAGAGCACAACTGTGAGTCACCTAGTGTGCTCATAAAAATGTATTGGCTGACAAAGGTAAAGCTGTATCATCATCAGTCATCACTGTGAAGCCTTTAACTGGTAAATGCAATAAATATAGACATTGTCTTTTCTAGAGACGGTCACACAATTCTTAAATAGGTGAAATGTGCTTCAATGCTAATTATATTCTGCATGAGTAACAGGGAAGCTGCCGTTTTCTGAGGCACTGTGTGACTAATGAATACCAGCCTTGGTGGGAGACCTGGCAACTCTCAAACAAATGACTTCATTATCAGTGCTTGATATTCAGGGAGCGATGCTTTGGTGTGGCAGAGGTTATTAGCCGTGGGATTTACATGTCTCTTATTTTCCCCCCGTGTCCATCTGAGAGAAGCGTGGGCCAAAGGACGGTGAAAAAAAAGTATAGAGGAATATAAGATGCTGAGATAAAAAACACATTGTGTATCATTGTATGTTTTGAAAGCCAACAAAGGGCTCTGCCTGTAAGCTACGCTGATGCTGATTTGGGGATGATGATACACCAAGTAGCGAGAAAACGCGTGTGTAAAGATTTTCTTTTCAAAATCCAGACATTAGCTTTGAATATCGCAGAGAATGGGATACCAGCATCCCCTCCAGCGCCAGATCAGAACCATGGCTTTCTGTGAACCGCAATCAACTCCCTCCATCTCAGTTCACAATCGAGGCGGAAGAGTAAGGAAGCAAAATCATGACTAATTCTATTGTCTCCCATTCTCTGGATGGCAAGCCATACTGGCATCCGCTGTGCAGCCTTAATGTGCAAAGAGAATACATTATATCCAGAGTACCAGTTTATTTTGATGCATCCCCTCGCTGCTCATGTAACTATGGAGATTGTGTTGTGTTCAAGAAAGATTTCACGAGAGAATGAAGATGGATTGTTTTAATAAAGATTACAACACCACACAACTCTGGCAGACAAAGCAGAAATGGCATGTTTATTTAGTCTCTGTGGACTTCATTCAAGCAGGTTCTGCATGACTTGTAGTGTTTTTATTTGTTTGTTCCTCTCCTTCTTTTTCGCTTCTTGCACTTCCCTGCCTGGATTGGTATTTGACATTCAGAAACCTCCTTTCTTTTTAGCCTTCTGAATAATTGAAATTCATCCTTTTCTTTTTTTTTGTTCAAACCACACGAGGAGTCCCGAGTCATTTCCTACTCTGTCTTTGAGGCGAATCAGTTTCGAGGTGGTGGAGTGGGGTGTGGGAGGCGGTGACAGGAGGGGGCTCTCTCCGGAGGTTCGTGGACCGTCCTGTGCCACTGCCTGAACAACAGAATAATGTGTGCGAGCGCTCTTTAACCAGCCTGTAGGCCCGTCAGGGAGAGTCAGCAGGACGCGATTGATTCTGACAGTGATTAACTAGCATGACGGATGAGTGAGCTTTTCGGGAGGACGACCCATGATACAGTAACATTTCAGGCGACACTGTGCATATTCAGAGCGCTCATGATGCGACAGTGTCTGCAGCACATTTGAATGTTTCGCTGCTGTTTGTTTTCCCTGCAGTTATTCCCCCCGATTCCTTAATGCCATCATTTAAATACATGTGTTTATAATTTGTCATTCTTCCGTCTCCCTCCTCCCTGCCGTTGTGTGTCACTGACTCCCACTGTGGCATGCCGCATAGACGCGAGGATTCCTGCTTTCCCTTGGGGAAGAATGTAATTTAATTATAATCAAACAGCTAGCAGGGGAGGCAGTTTGTGTTTAAGTCACTAATGGATGCATATTGCCTACTCTAGTCAAACATTTTCAGAATGCAAAGCATCCCTGCTTTTCGTGTGCGTCACATCCGTCAAGTGGCTTCATGTACTGTAAGAAGTGGGCTTCTGTGCACGTCCATGCATGTGATTACTTACATAGCATACAAAATATATGCATGTTTTATTTTTCCCACAGTGCTGCATAAGTTGGAATTGAGAGAAGTTATCTGACATGCTTGAAAGGATTTAGCTTGTATATGCTCAAGGACCTCATATCCATGCAATACATATTGATTAATATATCCATCAGTGTAGCCATATGTGTTTGTAGGTATGTGAGTGTGTCTTTGGGCGAGGCAATATGTATAATTACACACATTTCAGTACTCGAGCAGCCGGGTAGGGAAAGGACCATTTCCACAATAAGAAACGGGGGGGGTTGAGAATCTGCCCGATATCCCACAGAGCACTGCGTGGTTATAGATCTTTTTTCTTTTGTGATGCTCCTCTTTCTAGGCAGGCTTTATGTACATAGCTAATTAGCATTCCAGCCTTCTTTAAACTGGCACTGACATTGTATAAGAGCAGCACAAATTAATGAGGGAGGAAAACTGCATTCAAGATGAAGCATATTTTATCTCACCAGTTAAATCTAAGCATCATAAATTATAATATGGATTTTAGGGCTTCAATTTCACTATTTCACATCATGTGTACCTGTCACTTGTACTCTCATGCATTATGTGTAAAAAATACCATGCATACTATCTCTCAACATCTCTGCTAATTCAGTAAATCTATATGTGGCTCTTATATCACAAGAACCGTCATCTTATCGGCTTCACACTTTGAGAAAATACCAATTTGGTATGATTTGACATGTGCTACATTCAATTATTAGACAACTTTAAGTAAGCAGGCGATGAGAGCCCTGTTGCAGCAGCTAGGACTCATCAAGTTAAGTGACATTGTTGATGTTCACAACAACAGCAAAGGAAAATTATTATTTAGTTTCAGGTTCTACACACTGAGTCGAGCTTCACCAAACTTTAAATAAAGAGATGAACGGCTCTGCAGTAGCAGTGGTGTAGCTTCAGGGTGGTGTGGACTGAATCCAGCAGCAGGTCTTGACTAATATCTACAACTTGCATCACCACAGGCCAAACAAACAGCCAATTCCAAACAAGCATATTTTTGAATAGGCAACATACTGTTTTTTTTAAGTAGATCTGCAGAATGGTTCATTCACCATTGAGATTCATGCTTCATTGCTGGAGTGCAACAGCTTTTAGGCAAACTGCTCTAAGGTTCCTATTAAAATATTTGACCAGACGGGTTGAAAAATCTTCATCGGAACACCCACTGAAATGGGAATGAAGTCTAGTAAATAGCCAGAGCTGACAATAATGTTCTCAATGCGTCTGACAAGTTGAAAATTTGAATGACACTTTAAAAGTGTGTTTCTGGCCTGTTAGTCTCTACTGTGTTAATACTGTAAAAGTACTTTACTCTAAAAAGTGAACACTGTGTGGATCACTCCATGCAAGGAGAAGAAATGAGGTTGAGAAAATACAGTCTGGATTGAGGCCAAGCAGCCAAATGAGGTGAAGCATTCGAGGTAGTAAAAGTGTGTGTTTCTACACAAGTTAAACGTAATGGCTGCCTCCGTTCGCCAGTTAGGGATAAGAGATCAAATGAGTCGTGATAACAGCTCCTCACCTGCTCAGACACTATCACTGTTAATGTGATATAGTAACTGGAATGAAAAAGCAGGGAGATTAGGCAAACATAAGCCGTAATGGTTCTCCCCCAGTCTTGCTGCAAAACAAGTAAATAGACTAATAATTTACTAAAAATGTAAGAAAAAGCTGTTGTATTAACCCAAGAGTAATAGTTTACTGGACTCATTACCACTGTAATGCAATTAAAAGTGTCAATGGAAGCAATGCCCTAATGTAAATTATGCGTTTTAGTGTTTTGTTTTTTTAAGTAGGGCTTTCCATTTTAGATGTTTTATCCCATTAAGACTAAAGATGCCATTTACAGCAATCTCTGACAGACATTTGAGAGCTTTGGCTTGAGCTAACTTTGGCTTTCATTGTAAATCTTTGCCTTTTCCCTAAATTTAATGACCATCTTTTAACACAACACACAATATTTAGAACATCGATGAGAAAGATGGTAAAAGAAAGAATCAATGACTATAAAGTATTGATGCAACCGAGATGAAGGGAGCAGTAATGATAATTGTAATGACAGTGGTATTGCCAATAATGGTAGTATATGGGAGAAGCTAAGCACTCTAGTTGTACAGATTGTCCACCATCAGCCGCCACCATGATCCACAACCACAATTCACCATCCACCATCACAATCCATGATTTACAAACAAGCATATGTTGCAACCCATCAAAATGGGTTTAACAAATAGGCAGTATTTACATCTACATATATTTAAAATCTCAAAGTTGTTATATTTTATTTAACAAATGACAACATATTCACAGTAAGAACTGTCTCCAACCGGCAGCTTAAGCACGTAGGCCAGGTCTCTGCTCCATGAATTTGTCCCAGAAGAAAATGTGGTCACCAGTGACAATACAAGACCTTTCTCTTCCATTCCAGCTGCCCTGTGGCTGTTTGTACTCTCTTTTATCACACAAAGAAAAGGTATAAATAAAAAGTAGCTGTGTCGAGGTGGTGAGGAAATGTGGAGCTTTAGTTCAAAGCGGATGCCTCCGTTTACAAAGGAAATGTAAGCCCTGGCCTTTTGACTCCCACACTGATATTGTGAAATCCGACTGCAATGTCCACTCCAGAGTTAACACCTCCTCAAAAAATTAGCAAAACATTGCACCCAACATTTTGATTAACTCCCCAGCTGCTAACATTGATGTTGTAGAGCCACCCACCTCCCTGACCAATCATACTTACATACACACACATAGGCACATATACTTACAACCCAGGCTGAGCCAGTGAGATAAAGCTATTTAATTATATTCCTCATTTGCAGCCCTAATCCATAAAATAGATCTTCCCCGGCCACTTCCCAGGCTTTTCTCAGCCGTCATGCGAGTCATCATGATTGTATGTTGACAGGCAGAGCTGGTATAAACCACATATTTACATTTTCATCTCCTAATCAAAAGTTAATACATGCACACCACACAACTGAAGCAAATACAGGGTCTAGAGTCAGAGGGCACTGTCAGACTTTTTGGTCCCCACTGTCCATGCTGTACTGAGACTGTAATTCCATGTTGGCAAACCAGCGAAAGCAGGAAAGCAGCTTTCAATTCATTTTTCTCAAATTGTCTGCTGCATTCACTCCAGCTTCCTCCAGTAGCATACCAAGGCGCCATCTGGCAAAGCCTCATTAAAATGCTAATTCATTTTAATAAGAGACAGGTAATAAACTGCAATTATGTATCGTCAGAGAGATGGCAGAGAGCGGGAGTTTGAAGGAAGTTGGCAGTGAGTTGTCTCACTAATCAAGAAGCTGTCACACTTGCCACCCCCTCAAATCCACATTCTTAACCCTCAACATCACAAGAGACATGCTTGATATTTGATTTCAACACATTTTTAAAGGCCTTAAAATAAAGCATAAGATGGATCCTTTTTCTTTGTTATTTTGTTTTTCAATTTGAGGAAATTAGAGGAGGTGAGAGGGGAGTGTGGAGTGTTGTCCTCAATCAAAGAAACTATTTTATCGTATCTACTTTCAACCAACTGATTGGTGCACTCAATAAGTGCATTAGGGGCACTCTACCTGGCTGCCCTGTTAGCCGAAATGTATCATTAATACTGATAAAAGCAAGTATTTGTAGCTAATTAAATCATCATTAGACCAAACCTGTTGACACATGCTGATATGTTTGCTCTAAAAGCCTCAAACACAAATTTAGAGGATATTCGATTGTTTGGTTATACACTCACCTTCTTTTGTCATACATTCAACAAAATGTTGACACACCAAGAAATAGCAGTCTCCATTGGATTGGGCAAGTTTCAAATTTCTTCTTCTTATTGCCAATGATATTGGATTAATCCTGGGAGGCTGTTAGTGTAGCATCTTGTTCTTATGAATGTAACACCAGTGATTCTCCAACAAATGAGAATTTCAATCAACCAACCGAAGACAGCAGAACTAGTTTGTTTTTTAATAATATCCAGGATATATGTACAAGGTTCATATATCATTGATTATGTTGGAGTGGGTCGAGCTGGACGTGTGTTTTGTGAAGAGGTCCTAATTAGAAATCTCAGAGCGATGATGGAATTCGAGAGCAGTGAGAAATCTTATTGCAAAAGGTAGTAACATGCAAGCAGTGTAGGACGAATAATCATAAAATATGTATTCATAGAACAGAAAAGGAAATGAACAGAAAAAAGCTGTTTGTGTTGAGTCTAATTTGATTGAAGTTATTTACATTGTCATTCAGTACAGTTAATTCCTCAGCCAGGACTCAATAGATAAATTCAATCTGTGGAAATTTCCCAAAAATATTCATCTCCAAAGGTTAAAGAAAGTGAGAGAACAGATTCCTGGATCCGCTCCTGATTTGGATTCACAACAACATTCATGTTTTTTTTTCCTTCCACCAAGTTGGGTCGTTTTTGCATAATCTTTATTACAAAAGAAATATGGTGAAGACATTCCCTCTCCTCGGTAAAGGGAATTAAATGGAAATTAAGGCATACGAATAATACAAAAATGTGCTTGGATCATTTGCAAATTCCCCCTCCAGCGTTTATTATTGTATTCTGTCTATGAAAATATAGAACTAACATAAACCTCTGTGCTTTGCTTTTCCTGTAATTTCACTTAGAGTGAGCTCTTCAGGACCAAAGGGGAAATATAGTTAAAAGACAGAATTGGGTCATGTGTGACATCTTGTCTTCATATTAGCGCTGTCACCTGGTGTGAACAGCCTCCGGACCAGATGGGAGGCAGACCAGTCGTTTAGGCAGAGCTGCCCTTGTCAGATGAGATCTTGTAGCCTGACCAAGGTTTAACACATGCTGGCTCCACGTCCGTACACCTGCAACTGCTGCTAATGAACGAGACCTGATCCCACCATCTGTAACTCTAATGAAGACATTCCATTTAATCAAACGTGTTATCGGAGAAACCAGAGTTAGGCCCACAGAACGTCTTTTAGACATAAACTGTGAGAGTGTTACAGAATCAGCCCTATATCAGTTTCTGTCTTTAAGTCTGGGTATATATAGAATGTGGGGCTTGATGTTTAGTTATTTTCTGACCTATCGGTTCAGGGGTTGGAACTGCCGCCAGCAGATTGATTGAGGTGAAACACCACAACAAAGGTGTTATCTCCCCACAATGGCATTTTTCTCTTTTCATCTGTGTAGTCCTGATTACACTCCAAAGAACTGCTGTAGCACTCTCCAGCGACGTTTATCTCAGTGGGAGGAATCAAATAGCCATAAATCAACCTTCATTCAGTCCTGGCGTGTCCTTGGCCAGATTGTACCATGGGATGAGGCATGTTCGTGCCGCTACGCAATATAATTTCCCCCCCGGTGGTTCCAAATTACTGAACACCTCAAGTGTTACTGCCTGGAACGTGGGAGCGATTACACCATAATGTGCCACCAGATCTGGATTGAGCAGAGTTGTCATATAAACATTTATTTAATTATTCATCTTCTCATTTTCTGTGACTCATCGTCAAACTCTGGTTTTTATGATTTTTTTCTTCCTTTGCAGGGCCACCTACTATCTCCAGCACACAGACACAGCAAGCCTTACACGGAGAGAAGGGACAAATCAAATGCTTCATCCGAAGTACACCTCCTCCAGACCGCATTGTAAGTACATCTGGATCTCTTACATTTTTTTCTGATATTACCTATGTCTCAATTTTGATCCTGATTCAAATGCAAGGCCACACTTGGAACCGCATCGTAAATAGGTAATTTATGTCTTTATGGCACCTGAGCATTAAAAAAAAACGTATAATGACTGTTTTATTTTCCACTGCTGTCCCTGAAATATAATATCTGACTAAACTCTCTTGATCTGTTTACGACACACAGACGTTACGAGCAAATAAAAGACTGAGGAACTATGTAGTTCTCATAAGGAAACGTGGGCTTGAAACTACAGCATGAATCCTCAGTTTTTCTTTTAATCCGCACTCATGCTCTGTTAGCACTGATCCCATTAAGATTGATGGACCTCATATAAACAGCCTACTCTCTGAGCTCAGTTTGCGCTTATTGCTAATATGTTTGTGTACAGGTGTGCGTGTTTGCAGATTTACGTTCTTAATTGCAACACTTTGTCATCTAATGTGTGTTTTATTATATTGATGTCCAGAATTAACTAGCAACATAATTAATAACAGGTTTATTTGAGAGGAGTGCTGTCGAGCCTGGACTGCTGGGTCTGAAGTGTCTATCCTAGAAATTCAAGAAATATTTCATTCATCACAATATGTGATTATGTCAGATCAATTATTATAAAAATCACACCATTTCTCCACAGGAGACTATCTTTAAAAAAAATATGAAACCTCTTGAATCAAGGCTAGATTTGTAAAGCAGTAACACCGATTTCCACTTCTTTACTTATTGTTCTTTGCATCCAGCTTGAAGTTAAATGTGTTTTTATTTGCTAGCATAATTTCATCTTTCTCCATCTGTCTCCAGTATAATGAATTATTTCACTTAAAAATCAGGAAAAATAAATCATGTTATTCTTCACGCAATGTGAATGCACTAAGATGCATCACACGAGCAGCCACTACATGGCACGTGTTAAATTATCATAACGCTGCATAAATAAACCCGTCGTATGCAAATATCTATTGTTATATCCTGCGGTTCTCTCACCACATCATTTCAAGAGTCAACACAACCTTATCCCATCAGATCCATCACTCCCTCACATTTTAATGGATTTTCAAACCTGTTTGTGTTTTGTCACATTATTATGTCAAAATAAATGTATTCCAGGTATTCTTGTCTTCGCCCCTGTCTATCAAAGAGACACCAGGTGTTAATTAATTTGGAGTAGTAAATGTGAACGTATATGTTGCATGTCACAATGAGTTTGCGTAGGCAATTTGCCTGACATTACTTGCATACAGAAACAAACCATACATTACCTCCAGTGTACTGGTCTATAGCTCAAGAGTTATTTTAGTTCCATCAAGATCCAGTGAAAGGAAGTAGGACTAGAATTTATTTGACTATAAACACAGCTTGGCAAATGATGGTTTGGTCACCTTTAACACTTGAATGTGAGAAATCCCTTGGTGAGTCACTGCCATAACAAGTCAAGGGTCAAAGTTGGTTTCTATTCTTCTGGTCACTGAGTATATTAAGATAGCTCACTAGCCTTTGGCGTGTGAGAACTTTTACACAAGAGCTGTACCAAAGGATCTTTCATCGTTCAGTTATTCACTATTATGCTAATTGAATGTGTTTTCAAACCACAGTAAGAATCTACAGCCATGGATGCAGAACTACCTAACCAGAGCAGTTATCTGAACTAAATGCTAACATGCCAACAGGAATAATGAATGATGAGAAATTATTAGATTTGATCATAAACTAATTTGAACAAATTCCACCCTGTTACATTAGCTCCATGCAAGAGTACAAATATAAGCATATCAAGATTTTAAATATAAAACATGAAATATATACAATATGTGCATTCTATATGCTGTCAATGGTGAATGCTAAATTCTCTGTGTTTATGACCACTTAAAGCACTTTACAGTGCAGCTTTGCCATTTACCCTATCACAGAAACATTCATACAGTGCAGCAAGGAGCAGCACTTTCTCCATCACTCATCACTCACACACTGCCGGCACAGCTGTTAGGGGCAATTTGGGCGTCAGGACACTTTCTGCAAGTGGAATGAAGGAGACAGGGATCGAACCGCCGGTCTTCTGCGCCACAGCCACTCTGCCTGTACAGCCAAACTGGTTAGATGGCTAAAACTTGCAGTGGCTGCTATGAAATGAATTGAAAGCTGAATCTTTGCACAGACATTCAGCTGCTTCCTCTTTATAGACTCACAGCTGCTCCGCCACTGTGTTTATGTATTTGCATGTGTTGTCATTGGACATTTATAGGAAGATCATAAAAACAAAAAAAAACAGGGACAAGTCAGGGACCCACTTATTGTATAGTTTCTCCACAGCACCTCCAGTGGTCAATTACATCACACGGTAAATAACATTGCGTCTGTCATTTCTCAGGCTTGGTCATGGAAGGAAACCGTGTTGGAGTCTGGAACATCCGGCCGCTACACAGTGGAATCGGTCACCACAGAAGAAGGAGTGATCTCCACGCTGACCATGAGCAACATCGTCCAAGCGGACTTCCAGACCATCTACAACTGCACGGCGTGGAACAGCTTTGGCTCTGACACCGAGATCATACGCCTTAAGGAACAAGGTGGGAGCCAAGGTTCGACAGGTTCCACCTTCCTCTTCTTCAAATCACGTGACAGTGGTTTTTCAGACAGTGACAGATGGTCGACGTCCACAGAGCTCTGGTGTTTGCTCACCTATGTCTGTAATATATTGTCCGCTTGTGTCTGTGTGTTTGTGGGTGAATGCACTTTTGTGTATTTAATTAGTGGGGCTAGGATTTGATTACTAATTAGTTATTCAGGAATTTTAACAAGAAACATCAACATCAATGAACAACCAATGTTCAATTTAGACTGGGGAGTAAAATTATATCAATAATTATCAACTGCAATGCAACGAAAGTTCAATACATATTGACATATAGCTTTTAAATTGAGCCAGCTCAGATTTTTAAAATAGTGTTTGTCCACCTCTGCTCTTAAAGAAGAATTTAAAACCACAACCTTTACTCTGGCGCAAAAATCAGTCTTCAAACTTAAAATTAGTAATAATGTGACTTTTATAGTGATAATACAATTGATATTGACTGAAAAAAACGTAAATCATTCACTTTGATTTATATGTAAGTTGAAAACATGCATTTTACCAATTGGGAGTGTCTGCTTGTTCACACTTAGCTACATTGCATGGCCTACATTCTGGAGCGTTTGATGTACAGTTAAATGTGATGAGGTCGCACGATAAATTGCTTATAAATTAGTTTTTGGGATGAAATGCGGCTCCATGGAAAATTGAACTGCTGACCACAGACACACTGCTGTCTGAACTCTGAAGGGTGCCTGCTGATTCATTCACATACAAGAGAAATGTACATGTGTTTTTTCTTCAAAAATGAATACTTTTTATCTGTTGACCTTTTCCCTCCTACCGTCGGGAAAGGCTGTTTTTCTATCCACTTATCGCAAATGATAAATTATAAGCTGCTTATGTGAAAGTGACAGTGATCAATGGAGACATTAAATAGGCTTTAATGGCGTAGGAAGAGTACTTGGTTGTTTTGCATTTGTTAAAAATGCGAGAAGGTCATAAATGTGGGCTGGTAACCCAGGTCCTCATTAAGCCAGACTTTAATGAGGACTCTTAATGTTGCAGCAGCTTATAGATGTGTGCGCCTGCAGGTTTAATCTCGTCCAGGTCCCAGACACACACACTGTAACATCCGTTGCAGAAACACACAAACATGATTACGCGTAAACGGATGCACACACTCTTGCACTCCACTCGATGAAAATAAAAGCCCTCAGTGAAACGCTGCTGTTTGCCCAAATGAGTGTAAATTAAAAGTTATTAGACAGTAAGATAATGAGACGATATTAGTGGGAAAATGTTTATCCGGTGCTGGCAACAAAAGGTTTGGTAATTAGTTTTCGTTAAATTGAATTTCCAGTTATTCCAGTCGTTTGGACGCAGCGTACAGAATTTTGTTTTCGTGTGGCACTGTGCCTGTTTATGATTTTATTACATGAGCTTGTGCCAGAGGGTTAATGTGAAATGAACTTACAGGGATAAAGAATCGCATGTCTTCCCTCACTTCCCTTTCTGTTGGACAGACAGAGAAGAGGGACAGACGAGGTGCATGTGCAGTGAGAAAGAAAAAGGTGGCCTCTGCATTGGGCTTTGCACTCTTGTCGTGTGTCCTATATTAAACTTAATGTGTATTCAAGTTGTTTGTGGTATGTTCTTATAGGAAAACGTGTCTCTCTGGTGTTCCCTACAGAATCCCTCCCGGTGGCGGTGATCATCGGCATTGCCCTGGGAGCTTTCGCGGCCCTGATTGTCCTCATGGGCACCATCGGAGCGTTCTGTTGCACCCGCTCCCAGAGAAGTACGTTTCCTCTGCCCCTTCACACCCACTCAAGCATGCATGCCAAAGTACTATATGGTCCCCAAGCGCACCAAAACATGTCCATCCACTCGGCTGTAGATATTGTTTTTACTAAACAGAAATTGGAAAAGATCAGCTTATAAAGTGAAGTAACCTTGGCCGTGTGCATCAGCTAAAAAGAAAGACATGGGGTGAATATAAACAAATAGACACTGACAGCTGCTGTGAAATATTCTTGTCACCAGATAAATTGCTGGAACATAATGTCAAACTTAATTCAAGATAAAACGCCTTGTTGAGATGGACATCTTTTTGTGGAACAGAGATTTTGATAAGGGTTCATTTCATGCAATCTCAGTCTGGCTGCATTCACTTTTGAGGCTATTTACAACCTGCACCATGTTCACTCACCCACCTATGTTCCAAGTGACTCTGGCTAGAGACAGTCCACTGTCTCTTGCCAAGAATCAAACTGTACTACTGGTCCCCTCAGCATGTCTATTGTCTGTATACTACAGAGGAAGCGCACCTGGTTATGCCCACACTGCCCGTCTCCATCTGTGCTCACCAGAGAGAACTTGCAAGCAAAATTAAGACAGAAAGTAAGACTTTGTTATATGACAGTATCATCAGCATTGTCCCAAACAGAATGAGCCGCCGTGCGGATTGCTGTGTGGAGATTGCATATGTATGCGGGAAAGATAATCTTGTGTTGGCAGGAGACAAATTATTAATAATGCCTTGTATTGTTTTATGGAGGGAAGTGGGGGAGCTCCTTGCAAAAAAAATCCTTGCTAAATTCTATAAATGCTGGAAACTGCCCTGGGGGGAATTATAATGTCAACAAATACAGGACAGTGTTTATCCAGCTTATTGAGTTATGTGTGTCGTCTGTTTGTGCCAGATCTGAAAGGAGCCGTCTCGGCGAAGAATGACATCCGCGTGGAGATCGTGCACAAGGACCACAACGCAGCGCGAGAGAACGAAGAGCACACGTCCATGAAACAACTGATGGTGAGTGTGAGTGTCACAGCATACTACTTTCCACTTCTTCTTCCTGTTCTGAGAAATAAAATATGAGCTTCTTTGATGCCTCGGCTGTAGCTGGAGGCGGCATGTATCTCCGTCCATGTGAGCGTAACACCTCAGGAGTGCATTCAAGGAATTTCATCAAATTTGGTCCATTTGTTTACTTGAAACTTATCAAATCTTGGTGGTAAGAGGTCAATGCGACAACACAAAACCTGCACAAATGATGACAAAATCCCCTTAAGACATTTATTTTTAATCTTTTTCCGAGTCACCACATATATTATACAAGTTTTGGCAGCCATGGATGTAAACTTGACCGGCTGGCGGAGGCATCAAAAAGCGAGGCGGTAATTCCAGTTTGATATATTTTGCATTTGCTTCTTAAGCTGACAGTAATATAATGAACGCACTTTATATTTGCTTTTGCTGTTCAATGTGGAATACATTATCTCATGACTAATGGAAGAAAGAGAAAGGCTTGTTGATTGTTTATGTGCTGCAGTCAAAGCACAGGGGCTATATTTATCAATATGATGCCAGTTGTTGTGTGAGCAGAACAGACCACAATACATTGTAACTATGGAGATCCTGATGAATACCCAGTAATCCTACAGTGGGTGTACCTCTGTCTTTGGAGCCGCACCAGTGTTTTAGTAATTGTGCAGTTTGCTCCGGGGCCGAGCTATTTGTAGTTTGAGGCTTTGGATTACATCTTCTTTCAAAAACACTTATTGCAGTCAATACCAGATGTAAGCGCAGGGAAATGATCTTAGCTACCTTGCAAATCTACATTTTGTAAAGATAAAAATAAAAGGTGAAACATGATCTGAGTGATATAAAAAATAAGGGGACAAATAATGAAAATGAAATTCTTCAGTCTGAAAGTGTGTGTTGTTTTAATTCGAAGTGGGGGAGAAGTTACACAGACTCTCAGTACACTCTGCTTGATTTCTATGCAGGTTGAGCGAGGAGAGTTCCAGCAGGAGTCTGTTCTGAAGCAGCTGGAGGTATTACAAGAGGAGGAGAAGGAGTACCAGCACATTAAGGTATGATTTATGAAACAACGACAACATGAAGGCGTGAGCACGGGAGAGCAAAAGATGGTGCGAGAGGGAGAAAGGGAGAAAAGGGAGAAAGGGAGCCTTTGGGGCAGAGGTTGGTCTTCAACTCTGGGACCAAAATAGCAAGGGGGAAAAAAACATTAATCCCTCTCCTGCTACACTTCTTCTAAGGAGAAGTCCACAGGCCAAATGACTCCTGTTAGAGGTCTGATTTTATTAATTAGTCTCTCATCAACAGAGGTTCAAGATATCAGAGGCTGTTTGGCCCCTGGAGCTCTAATGTAAGTTATTACTTGTACCATATAGATGGAGAGGGAGAAGTGCTGGGGATTCATGAGATGTGCTGATTCAGCTCTTTCAGCAGCATTTCTAACCGCTCACAATTTGGAATAAACTTTTTTTTTCAACACATTCCCAGAAGGAGCAGAAAAGGGTTATGTGACACATCAGAGCCATTGGGAACTGCACATAGGCCGTTATCCAGTCTACTACACACATGTTTGGCTTATTTGTATTTCTTAAAGCAGTTTCATCATCACAATATAGTCTTGATTTTTAAGAGAACGATACAATATTTTCGATATCACAAAAAATCTGCCACAATATGTTTTGATTTAACACAACTCAGTGGCCTGTGATGGTTATGAATCAATATTAACTGCAGATTTTTGGGTAACCCTAACCCTTCTTTTTAATACAAATATACTTTATTTATACCCTCTGTAAATGTAAGCATAAAGTGTCCCACATAATTAAAAGAACGAACTGTATAATCAATCAATCAATCAATCAAATTTTATTTGTATAGCCCATATTCACAAATTACATTCATCTCATAGGGCTTTAACAGGGTGTGGCATCCTCTGTCCTTAACCCTCAGCAAGAGTGAGGAAAAACTACTAAAAACCATTTTAACAGGTAAAAATAAGTAGAAACCTCAGAGAGAGCCACATGTGAGGGATCCCTCTCCCAGGACGGACAGAAGTGCAATAGATGCCACGTGTAGAAAACATTCATCATTAAAGTCTTTAATAGAATAATAGAGTCTTTATAAGAGTCTATTATTTTACGTTCAAATGCAGTTGAAGTCCTGAGACGTTCCAGTTGTTAGACCAGAATAAATGCAAACCATTCAAAATGTTCCTCAAAGCACTTTGCATGTAATCATCAGTAGTTGATAATAAACCAGACAATCCCGAAACAGTGATCTAATCATTGTGCAGCCAAGTCGACATCAGCATGTCAGACAGACTGCAGAGTGTGAGTCACAGCGCAATTTCGAATTATAACAAGATATTTTAAAACTTGTGGGGGCAGGTAGCAGGAGACAATAATGATATATTTGGAAAGATGATAAATGAGTCTGACCCGGGGTACTCCACCAGTGTTCGATCGATGGCGTCTACTCTGTGGTGTGTGTCTACATCCTGTGATATCAATACTCCTGCAATAGTCGTGCTGCAGACTGGATCTGTACATATAAAGAAGACTAAAACACTGCTGTGGTCAGATCAGTCCAATTGTGTCTTATTCAATGAAGCCAATGTTCAGTGAACGCAATAAAAACTGACTTCAGTGCTGTTTATAGCCGTCCACCCATTTAGTATACATAGCCATGAATGCATCGGCTGGTGCAGACGAGGCACTTTGCTTCCTGTTCTCAGATGAAAGCTTTTTACCGCTTGTAACTGCAATAAATGATCCTTGTGTGATTTGGCCGGTTGTAGACAGTCTTCTGATAAGGCCCCTCGCTCACTTCCTGTTTTTCTGACTTCCAGTAAAGTTGTTAAGTCGTCTGCTTCTCCTCTTTGTGTGCTGCTGTCGCACCAGTGAAGCAGCTTTGTTAATTCAATTATTAATTTGCAATTTTCTCATTTTAAACAGTCAATAAGAGGTAAAATTGCCTTAACATGCAGTTACTTAATACCTAATTTGAATTTAAAAGTCAAAAAGGTCACTTGAAATCTTTTAAAAAATACATTAAAACACCCTCTGTGCAACAATGTCCTCATATTTCCCCCAACTCACATATTTCTATGTGAGTTGTTGCTCAAGTCCTTCAAATACATGGGAAAGTGTTTTCTGTCATCCCTCTGTGCTTTAATGTAAATGCACAGGTAAATAAACACAGAGGATTATCTCAGCAGGTGTTTATTCCCCCTCTGACCCGCTTTCTTGTCGCCAAGACTGTAGATACATCTTCACTCTGCAATTCATATTTAATTTATAATATAAAGATAATATCACAATTCTGGTCCTATATGTGCAAGGTGACGTACTGTAGCTGGGTGTCAGTTCAGACTGCAGCAAGCTGGAGCTTATCAGTGACACAGAAACAAATTCTGTCCCGTTCATTTGTCCTCTTGTCCCACCGAGTGGTAGCGTTGGCTCCCTGGAGTGTGCCTCTGTTGTGTTTGCCTGCTCGAACCAGCATCCCTGCCTCCCTCGGGCTGGATTTTTTTTTGATCCCAGCTAATGAAAGTGTGCTTGAGGCGAGAGCAGAGGGGGGGGAATGCAAAACAAATAAAGGCCAGACGCAAACAGCCTCCTTTTCTGTCTGATAATGATAAGCATAACGAGGATCCTCTCAGGTTCTCGCTCTCATTTCCTCATTATGAGGATTCTTCTGCTCACCATACTTGACATTCACATTCATTCACAGGGGGAAATTGAAAAAAAATAACAGAGACCCAAACACACGCCTGCCCTATCTGGACCCTTAGCAACAGCGTTGTGCCTGCAGACTAACACGCAAGTGACACAGTCGTAGCCTCAGAGGCCATTTCAGTGCATACATGAAATTACTGACATTATGATCCATTGAGGTCCAATTAAAGCTGGTATCTGAGTAATTTTGCAGTGACATGTAGGATGCCAAATCATGAATCATTGCGGCCCACTTAATAAGCAGGGAACAGGATTTTTAGGCTAGTATGGAGGCTGACTAAAGCCTAACACTAAGCTCTGCTGCTGTTTTTTTGTCTTTCTCATGATGCACCCAGCAGCCTGTTTCTTTATTAATTCCTCAATTTGAAGGGTAGTTACAGCTAGTTTGACCTTGGCTGTGGTGAGCTTTGAGTAGAATACATGAGAAGGCATATGACATAAAGGGATTGGTTTTATTTCTTTCGACTCGACTTTGTTATTAAATATAATTACAATGATGTAAAAAGGTGTTACAATAAAGAGTTTGACAGAGACAGAGATTCATGAAATTATTACATATATACAAATTAATAATAGTCTTTCTTTCTTGTGTTTTGAACAGGACCCAACAAATGGCTATTACAGCGTTAATACCTTCAAGGAGCACCACACGCCTACCATGGCAGGGAATCAGTCCACAGAAGTCAGGAACCCCACCAACACAGGTACCCTGGGCAAGCAGCGAGTACCCGACTGGCATGTCCTTCACCAACATCTACTCAACCCTGGGAGCAGGTCCCAACCGCCTGTACGACTACAGCCAGCGCTTTGTGCTGGGCATGGGCAGCAGCTCCATCGAGCTCTGCGAGCGGGAGTTCCAGCGCGGCTCGCTCAGCGACTCCAGCTCCTTCATCGACACACAGTGTGACAGCAGCGTCAGCAGCTACAATAAGCCGGACGGCTATGTGCAGTTCGACAAAGACAGCAAGGCATCAGCCTCCTCCTCCTCCCACTATTCCCAGTCATCCTCGCAGAACTCTGACCTCACGCGGCCCCTGCAGAAGCGCATGCAGACCCATGTCTGACCACCAGGGAGGGAGGGTGTTTCACCAGGCTATAACAAGAAGTCTGGATTGTAAAACTGTGAAACAATTAGCTCCCCTGAGCTGCTAAAGTAACTGTGTTACTGTGTGTTTTCATCGCTGTAGACAATGGGACTGGCTTTAACCCGCCGGGAGACTTGTCCAGACTTCTCAATGTCCCACAAAAGTGGATCAAGAGCCTTATTTTTTTCATGCTTAACTCATCAACCACCTTCATTTTTTAAAAACAAAATCAGAATTGTGCCACAAAGAGGTTATTTGCCAACACACAGGCTCTGAGTCTATATATTCAATACTTGGCTTTGACAGTGGTATTGTTGAGTATGAATATGAGGCTTTTGTGTGACAATCAGTTCTCATGGCAAAGACAGTGTTTGCCTTTTGAAGAAGAACACAGTTTGTTGTTACAAGAGGTCTCAGCACGACAAACTCTATAATGAGTGCGAGCCAATGTCCTGCAGCTCTCCTGCAGTTTGAAGCACAAAAACGAATGTGCACTTGGTTTTAGTTAAAGAACGATAACTCTTCCCTCACCCGCACCTTCCCTTCCAACACTGTATGCTAAGCTGGGCTCGTTGAAACTTGTCTCCTGTGTAGGTGGAAGAAAACTTTCTCCATGTGCCCACAGACGTCTCGAGCACCGAGAAAGATCGGCTGTTTTTTCTCTCTCCGCAGCTGTATCTGGGCCACAGAGCCGAGGAGATAAAGCAGGGCCGGGATCTCATTTTAAATCACTGAGTCATTATTTTACTTTGGCACTCTGTGATAAAAAGAATATCAGTGTACATATTTGACTGCAATTTCTTTTTTAGCATCTAATTTCTGACTGATTGCCCTCATCGAGGACTCTAAATGAGACATGAGCGCCTCTTCTCCCCACATATCTTCTTTGCCTTGAGGGTGGGTTTGAACTGTGTCAATACAAACTTCGACAAAGTGAGATAGACATACAGCATCGGCTCCTCTGTCGACGGGGAGTGGATGTGAACCGCGACAAATCCAGCTCCGAGGCACCAGCTTGTCTCGCTAACGCCGCAGATCATCGGCCATACACTTTGGAATTAACTGTTAAATGAAATGTGGACATTATACTTGAGCCAAGCTCCTTATTGTGTTGCTTTCCCATAACTGTCGTCAATAACATTGTTGACACTGGAGTTGCTGACTGTTTGCCTACCAGCGACCCTGCTGGTCATCGCGGGACATCACATATTTTGAGAAAGTGTTTAATTTGTTGCTGTCTACTGTTCATCTTGGGTCACTGTGGAGAGATATGCTGACATATTCCAAGTGCATCACTTTATTTTGTTGTCTTCGACACTGTATGTGGGGTGTGAAATTTATTATTTAATCAGGCTGTATTGGTTTAGTTGAGATTAGAGACAGACTAGTGACTAATCATGCAGGAACACAAACTCATACTTTACGTGTGCAAAGTGCAGACACTGTCAAGTAGTCCATCTTTATTATGGCCTGGATGCAACCAAGCATCAAAACAAATCTAACACAATATACCATCAGAAGACACAGGTGTCTTCTTAAGCTCCCTTACAGCATTAATTGACTGATAAGGCCAAACCCTTTACAGCAACCATTACATCTCTGTCACAGCCACAGTTGCGTGTCACATGACTTTTGATCTCAGCCACGAAAAGCCTCATATGTCTGAGGTTCCCCCCCAAAACACACACAAAACCCACACAAAAACACAAACACACTTTATAGAATCAGACGGGGTATCATTTAATCAAGTCTTTGAAGTTCCTGGAAAAGATCTGTAAAAATCTGTGAAACAGTGGCTGGCGGTGGCAATGTCAGTTTGGTTTTCTTAAACCAAACCAAAACAGAACACAAAGCATAATATGATATGATCTAATTAGGTTGTTTTGTCAGTATGCTCCATGGTGCCGCAGTCAGTCGGGATAAAGCGAGGCTGAAACTGAAACCTGACTCCCGATCTGAGAAAAAAACAAGCCAAGCATTTCTAACAAACGCAGGTTGTTGTTGTAAGCACTTTGCATACGATTAGATTCAAGGCATTTGAATGGGGTTTTCCACTTGAGTGTCAGTGGTTTGGACTCTAATTTTACAAATGGATTGGCGCCCATTGTACAGCTTAAGACAAAACGCTCTGTTTCAATGCTGATAATCCAGCTTGGCACTTAGCAGACTGTATATAAATCTCCAATGCTGTCTTTCTCTGTATATAATTTTTTTTCCTGGCTTTTCTTTCCTGCCCAGTCAGATGTCTCTACATCGGGAGCTAACAAATCCACGTGGCTTCAAAACTGTACAGGCTGACAATCATTTTTCTTTTCGTTTTCCTCTTGCTTGTTTCTCTCAAATTACATGAAATGCTTGTGCGAGGAGTTTCTCGCCTTACCCAGATCTCACAGGGGAAAACTCACACTCGGCACACAGAGCACACAGGAGGCTATAGGATGAGAAGCGGGAGCTTAGCTGGGACAGCTTTGAAGTGAGATGCAGTAAGAGGTTATTATACCTTCAGCCCTTCTGAGAGATGCCCAGATGCCCAGAAATATATTACATTTGGCACCATGAAGTCTGTCAAGTATGCTTGAGCCTCATTTATTTTCCTCAGAATTTATGAGTGCAGGACCAAGTTTTTACCTTGATATTGGCAGAAGTCGATTACATTATTATTATTTGCATATATTATCCACCATTTTACATCCACAGCATTCAAATTCAAAAATGGCCCCCAATCAAATCTCCCAGCACAAGACACACTATCAACAATAAAACAAGCAAATTTGAATCCAGTCTAAAGGTTTCAGTTTTCCTTATATGTTGTCGCTTCCTCACTGATCCAAACATGATGCATTTTCCCAGTCCAGAGAATCTACACTCTGCAGAGCAAACATAAATATTTGATAAGCCCCAGCCTTCTGTCCCGACCCCCCTCCCATACAGCAGCAGCCACAGTGGGTGTGAGAGCTCCATAGGTTGTAAGTGCCATGTCCGTCTTTGGGAAATCGAAGCCCATGTGGAAAATCTGCCCTGTTCACCTGTGGACGCTTGCCCTGGCCGGTGCTGGCGGTGCCCTGTTTGTCCGGCCAACAAGCAGATGCCAGGGCAGAGCAGATGAATAAACACAAATACTCAAAACGATTACAAAAGGGGTTGCTGCCCTTTCCTGCTAAAACAAGAGCTGTGCTTCCAGAGCAGAGGATACAGTTCTCAGACTTAATTAATTAAAGGACAGTAATGTGGTGAGACACAGAGGTTACTAGCAGTGTCAGGTAGAGGATAGGTGTTTGTAATGAAGTCTCTGCCCAGTGGAAGTACAAAAAAAGCTCAATATTAGTTCTGTCAACACTTCACCTACATGTGCATATGGTAATTTACAAAAGACTCCCTGATTGTGTGACGGCTGATACTGTCCATGATAGAAGAGAAGAGAGTGAAGGTCCCATTTAAAACTCTGGATCGATCACTATAACCCTTCTTTCTTTACTGTGTAAATGCTTTCTATGACTCTGTTTCTCTCTCACTTCTGTTATTTTCTACCAATCAACCTTGTTAGTACTTTAATGGCATACTAATGTAAGGGCTGGACTGGGTAGTATTTGCAAACGTCCCCCAGAGTTTGCTTTAGCCTGAAGGGCACACCGGGCAGCTGTGTGGTTTGGTTTTGCTGCGTCCAGTGTACAATAAAGCCACAGAGAAACTGAAAAGCATTTGAAAGTCAAATGAGTTTGCTTCTGTGATTGGTTGAATCGTTCTGTATAATGCAAAATACTTTGCAAATACTACAGGACCCAGGTCAAAAAAAAATACTGGACTCACATGGTCACTTAAAAAGTTTGTATAAATAATGAACCATAAACATACAGTAATAGTGATGAAAAGACAACATGTAAATTCTAAACGGTGAACTGCTATTTTCAGGCGGTGGCCCTCTGTATCTAAGAAAAAAAAATCTGAAAAAAGGTTGTATTTTAACTGTACTGGTCTGTGAATCTATGATGCTTTTGCTCTGTATATTTGGAGAATAAAAATGATGTTTGAGTTTGAGTCTCTTTTGCTCTTTTGTCTGAGAAAGAATGACTGTGAGCAGAATGAGTGATCCTTTACAGATTATGGTTTGTGACCATAGTCACTATTAGCAACCAGTTTTGGACAGTGGACATTAAGGAAATTATGAAAAAAAACTCCTTCTCTTAACAATGCTGTTCTTTTTCACTTTGGTTGGACGTTCAAGCCTGTGCGAAACTCCACTGCTAAAGGTTCCTCTATCATATCTGATGTAGCAGATGAAGATATTTCTTGAATTAACAAACTCAACACAATCCTAATTACATCACCACCCTGTAGAAAAGAGGCCATCATTCAGTCATGTCCTTATCAGCTCATATTCAGTAGCTCAGTTAGCCGATTAGCTACTAGACTGATCTATGCCTGGCTCAAGTTTACTTTTACAGTATTTGGTAAGAAGGTGCAGACTGTTGTTTATTCTTCCCCCACTGATATTTCTTCGGCAGTCAGCAGATTCACACCATTACATTTACATGCAGCCCTTTAATCCATTAATAGGACCATTTCAGCCTTACTCTAAATTAAATGAACTCACATAAACACCTTAGCTTGTCTTTGAGCACTGGCTCCAATCTTAGAGGGCCAAAACTTAAAACAGATTTGAATTCCCTCATGCATACAGTCAATACAATCCAAGGGCAATTACTCTTTAGCTGGATTAATCCACTTGCAGGCTGTATGGAAACATACTGTAGCATTTCTGAAGCCCCATTTCAGGAACAGTCCTCTGATTTGTGAAAGCTGTGCGGCTTAGAGGAGGAAAAGTACGCATTTCACCGCTATACACATCAAACTGGTACTCCACCAGACAAAGGACTCTACCGCAAAGCATGTGCTATAACCCGTCTGGTCTTGGTATTGAGAATCCATCTGCCGACAACACAAATTCCCTGGAAGAGCTTCCTGTGCTGAATCTAAAGTAAAAAAGTAAATTAAAGTAAAAAAAAAGGAATAGGTGTATTTGGGTAAACATTATACAAATAACAGTTTTCGACTGTGTGATGGATTTTGCTAATCACGTAGAACTCATTACTACTCAGATCTAGGCCAGACATTTGCCTGCAGTATCATTTTAAACTCTCTCCTCAGAGCTAATTGCAAAGCACTAATCATTCATGCCCACCTCTCCTGACAGAGTAGAAAGCTTCGCCTGGCTCTCCGCGGGCCTCACCTCTTCCAAGAGATACAGTTTTATTACAAAATGACTCTTAAATAACTCTGCATCCTGTCGTCTGTCATGAATTACCTAGGCAGTTAATTGCATCTAGAATTCAATTTAACAGAGGCAAAACATTTTGAGCGAATGGCAGACATACTGTAGTGTTAGGTGCACCAGCGTACTCCATTACTTAATCATAGGCAGGTATTTTCATGCTGGGAGAGAGAGAGAGTTGGTAGAGCGAAGAGGCTGAACAAGACGTGAAGTAACTAAAAATCCTGTCAGCAGAACCTGCATATTTGTGTTGAGGTCATTATGCTGTTGTGCGTCTGATTGAATTGTCAGACTTGTTTATAGTCTCCAAGGGAGTTGAAGGACGTGTTGAGGCAAAAACTCACACTTACTTCCTTTATAGACATTTATTTATTAAAAGTAGGGTTGGTAAGTTGTTTCAGTAACACTTTTTATCTTAGTTATTGAAAACCTCTTCACGTCCCAATTACCATTATTTCGTCTTCTTGAAAAAAAGAAAAAGAGCCACAGGACTCTGATAACTCCTTTCATTTGGACTGAATTATTGGCTGCTATACCTGTCTGTCACTGGCCCACCTGCCTACCTGTGGTCTCACTGTGCATAACCAGAGTCTTCACACGATGGAGAGACATGCACCACTGCAGCAGAGACGATAGCCAGAAGTTAGCCTAGCAGTTGTCAGGCAGTGAGCATTCATGTGTTCTAGGGCCTTCACGGGTCCATCTTTGCAAACCTGAACCCAAAAGCTCAATACCCTTGACCTGTTACTATATGACCTGCGACCCGACCTTTCACCTGTGATAAATCATGCATGCTAGTACGAGCACAGTCACTCAAATCAAATGGGTTATGGCGTCCTTGTCCTAGTGGTTGCGTTGTGTTCTTGGAACAGCATATGTCCATCACCTGTGCTCTTACAGCACTTTGTCTCCTCAGCGACAACCAGCCTAGCTTGTGTTTCCAAAAAGCTCCATCTTGGTATTGTTAACAAGCAGCAAAGCCACTGAGAGCCATCTCACCATGGGACCTTTTGCTCTTTATGTGTAAATGGTAAAATGGTTCTGTATTTATATAGCGCTTTTCTAGTCTTAATGACCACTCAAAGCTCTTTACAGTACAGTTTTTTTACATTCACCCATTCACACACACATTCATGCAGTGCATCTATTAGCAGCACTTTTGTTGTTCTATGAGGGGCAAATCAGTGTGTCTTGGTCTGCACCACGGCTGCCCCGCCCCCCTCTGTGTGTGTGAATGGATGTGTAAATTATGTCTGATTGGTGCGGCAGGTTTGAGACGATTGAGTGTGTGATTAGTGTGGAGGTTTGGGGCGTGTTTTCTCCCGGCAGGAAAAATGAGACGTCATAGACTTTCTCAATAAAATCAATTATAACAGATGACTAGGCTTCATATAAGCTCATCTAGATGTAAAATATTCTGCACAATCATTTGATTTCTTGATTTCTAATCTTGCAGAGACAACACTCTTAAAAAGTGCAGAGACACTCCCATAGAGCCTCCTTATTTCAAGGTAGTGCGTTTGGTCAAATCTAGTTCCCTCATCACTCTTGGACATGACTTTGATTGGCAACTTTGTAAATCTGTCATCCCAGGCAAGTTTGTATCGTTTGAGATGACATAACCTCCGGATGCCTCCACTCAGCAGGGCTGCATTATTTAAATCAGGAGGAGGTGGCTGTGTTTGTGCGTCCTGCAAGTCCTGCACATGTGAAATAACCCACTTACTAAATGATAGACATTAGAAGACATGGCAAAGTATGTTTTTTTCTGCAGACACATTTTTAATACAAACATAAATCAAGACAAGGGTGTCATTTAAATTGGTAGCCCCACACACACACACACACACACGCACTTACCCAAACATGGTAAACACACACACATTGTACAAACCAAATAGCTTGCTATAGCTACGTTTTTCAGGTTGTGTGAGGTAGAGGCTTCTCGGGTCCAGAGTTCCCTGGCGGCCAAGACCACGGTAGTTCTGAACCGGTTGAACCACAGTGCTGGGAATGAAACAGTTGTGTCTGAGGAGCAAGGTTGTCCCGAGCCGTTCAAACCGCTGGCACAGGTGTGTGTGTGTGTGTGTGTGTGTGTGTGTGTGTGTGTGTGTGTGTGTGTGTGTGTGAGAGCGCCGGCGCCGGCGCCGAAGCAGCCCTTTATTATGTCAGTTGAATACGTAAGCATTGGTGCATCAAAGATCACTCATACTATTGGTTTAAAAGCTCTCTTCCTTAATAAAGTGAAGCTGTCTCTACTGAGAAAGATTCAGAGTTTAAGAAGCCCTGATGTGTAGGTTTCTCTCTTTGAAAAGAAAGAAAAATTAGGGAACTTGCAGGTGTGCGATGTGAACATAAACAGCAAAGTGATTCCTCACTGCAAATACAATCATCTAAGGCTGCATTCCATCCTTGGATTTATCGTTACCCTTGGAGTTTCTTTCCTTTTTTCTTTTCACCCACAAGGTTTCCCAAATAGATGCTTAGTCCACAGTTGAATTACTATTAAAGAGCAGCTCGCTGCCAGATCCTGGGGGCTAAATAAAACAGAAATTCTCATGGCCTTGCGAGGGCAGTGAAAATCGACCGCGGGTGGCACAATGTTTTTTCTGCCGTAGGAATGTGGATTTAAAGTTGGTTAAGATAAATAAATCTCCCCTCCTGATTACAAGGCGACTGCAGAGTCAATCCCAAGGAGCATCTTAAATGAATTATTGATTCCATGACCTTTCCCTGTGTTAAGGTTTGCTCTTGCTTGTTCCAGCTCTGTTGACTGGATTCACACTATGGTCACTTTGGATTGATCAAACATGAGCTCTCCATATTAGACTGTTAATTGTTCAGGCTGTATTTGCACGGCATTATAACAGCTGAGGCACGGGGCCACGAGCCAGGATGGTTGAACATGCCTCAGCACACACCGGCGTCTATTCGTGTCTTCGAGCTCTTTCTTTTTGATTTATAGTTGAAATGGCATTTTCAGCCACACAAATGTCAACTACAGTCAACAAACAACGTTTTATAGTTATTTTGTTTTAATTATATTCTCCATCATGCACTGTGTGTTTGACAGGGCATGTTGACAGAGAATCGTCTGGATCAGCTCGGAGTGCCGATCTACTGGAGAGAAATGTCAACCAGTTAATCTTCTACCAGTAATGATGTGATAGATGTGTCTTCTTTGCAAGGACGTGCTTTAACTTCATCCCTGGCGTGTTGACATTTTGCAAAATGTAGCAGGCTGAGTCCGAAGTCCCTTATATGTGGGAAACAGTCAGGAGTGTGGCATGAGAAAAAGAAAACCGGCCTGGCCAGTTGCTAATAAAATGAGCATGTGCGCACAATCATAATTTTCTTAATTAAGATTTGGTTTGTACTTCAGTAGTGAGGGTTTTAGTCTAATAGTCTGAGCTTTTAAATTGCTTTTCACTTGGAGTGCATTCAAAACAAATGGAACAGCCCGCAGACATGACATTTGGAGTGCAAACTTCTCTCTTCTATTGCAAGTCCATTTGTTAGACTCTTCCCTTGGAGTTGGAAGCATTCGTGAAATTGTTAGCACGTATGAATACTAATAAGACACGGAGAGTGGACACACAGAGAGAGTTTTATTATCAGCTGGCTGCAACTCGGTTGTTTATCACAACCTCCAGTGGTTAATTCCTGTAAATCACAATGAAACATTACCTATTGCAGTTTGAAGAAAGGCGCTTATAACCTTTATTTCACTTAATCCATCGAAATAACAGATTTTTCAGATACAGATAAAAAAGACCTTGGTCTGGGATGTTATCGAGAGAGAGAGGCTGGAGTCAGTCTAGCGATAAAGAGTAGAGGGATGAGCTTTTGTGCTGCTGTTGATCAGCTTGAGAGGAAAATGTTTGCACAAACATTGACTCCTGTGGTTTATTACATAGATAAAGTGGGTTAGTCTTTTTCTGAGCTGACAAATATGTGGTCGTACAACTTTTTACACTTGCTACTCCATAACAAGCACAAATACATGCAATGGAAGATGATCTGGCTGATAAGTCGACTGACGCTTCAAAGTTTATACAAATCCTCCTTTTCTTGGACTGACAAAATCATCCTAGCGTATCGTTTATGTTTGTAACATGGTGACCTCACAATGCCAGCACATCAACATGATAAAACAGTGTGCCCAAGATCAAGATATTAAGGCCAATAGCAGCAGAGATATATAATCATTAAGTTAATCATAAGTCAGAGGTGACAGAAAAGAGAAAAAAGTCTGTGATGATCAGCAGTGGATCTCAGCATGGTTTCATTCTGTGTGTAAGAGAAAAGGTGGGTGGGTGATCAGCTCAAAGTGTCAAAGACGCTCCAGCAGCATTAGATGACTGGCAGTAGGCAGATGGCTTCCATCATGCGGAGCCACGAGTGGAGCCGGATAAAGACAAAGAGACAGGGAAGAGGTGCCCACACACAACTCTGCAACCCCTAATGATAACCCTACCCCCACCCACTGTTTGCTCGAATGAGCGCCCCACATGGCTCCCATTGCACAGCTGCTGGCACGGACGTGAATCACAATGCTATGTTTCTGCTTGCTGGATGGAGATGGCGGAGGGGGCTTACTGTGGGTGTGTGTGTGTGTGTCTGTGTGGAAGCGGGGCACATGGAGATGCTAAAATGGGTCAGGGATAAGAGTGGCCAAGGCTTCACAGTGGGCCTGGAAATGCAGGTCGGGCCAGGCCCCCTTTTGCCCCCACGGTTCACCCCAGAGCGTGAGGTCCAGCGGAGGGTGTAATAATGCCTTAATTGTGCCACGGATGGGAGTTATTGAGTTATTCACACAAGCGTGGAACAAGCGTGGGGTGTATAGCCTATAGTCAAGGAAGGAGCAGAGAGACAGGAGAGAAAACAATGAGTCATTTCTCTAATGAGCTGAACATTCCCCCTAAGTGTCTCTTGGTCAGTCAGATGTAAACCGTTCACATTACAGAACAGCCTCGTTGGTGACACTATGCGGGCTGAAAGTTACTAATTAGGCACACAAAGCAAAAAACGCACAGCTTGGTGACGCAAAATGTCACTGAGTGCTAATGCTGTTTATGTATTGTAATGCGTTTCTATCACATTTTTTAGTTAGGTTTTTTTCCTGCTTCCTTTTTTTCTTCTTTGAAGATGAAATGCAGGATAGAGACTTTGGATATCATTTTAAAGTTGTGGCAGATTTGAAACCAAATGTTTATGATCTGATACCAAATCTTATTATAAATCCTGAAACTCTGCTCATGTATGTGAATATGTCACTCAGGGATTATGTGTCCATACTGCCCCCCTGTGTCTACAAGTAGTAACCAAAATTGTTCTACCCACAGGGATTTCTTTTTTGAGTAGTACCCGATCAGTTTTATAAATATCCGAATAGCATAAATCCTTTTAATCTAACATAACAAACCTTTATGACCATATTATGGTGAACCTGCTAGTTGTTACACATCAGAAATCATTATGTATGTGTTATTACTAAGGATGAGCCATTAATGTTTGTCCTGGAGCTGCTGGAATTTTACCAATCTTATTTGCATAATGAAGAAAGACCTCATTTATCAATTTGGAGCTAAATTTTTTACACTGAGAGTAAAATGTCAAGTGTAATTAGGGCACAGAATTAGGTGATTGAAGAACAACTCTCCCATCTGTGATGATAATTAGAGGTCTGTGGATAGAAGGTGTGTGGAAGTCAGTCAAATATCTTTCAGATGCTGCACACAACTTCATCAGCGGGGAGCAATTTCCACCCAAGAAGCCACTTATGCAATCGTCCCTTGTTTAATTAACCTTTGGTGCTGTAAGTGTATCATTTGTCCCCACACATCAGTCCAATTCATCAAGTCAAAGATACACAGAGTTTAGCGATGGTGACGCTATTTTATTTTTGTGATACAAAGGGGCTCTTAGGATTAATTTGCACTTAATGTTAAAAATTCAAATTATCTCAAAAATCCCATGTGGAGAACAGTCGGGGCGCAGTGAAGTGATGAATCCTTTTGATCGGGGAGCTGAAGAGAGAGAAAGAGAGAGAGAGAACGTGGAATGAAGAGAGACAGCAAAACAGTCTGTGTGCATATTCAAATGAGAATTAATTTAAATGTCATCGATGGATGATTAGGAGACAACAGAACAGGTCTTTAGTTATTTAATTGTGGTTTAAAATCATCTGTGCATGTGAAACTTATTTACAGTCCAGCCGACACGCCAACAAATAAAGTAAAGCATAATTCATAGTGTTGGTTTTAAATGTATCTGTTTTTCTGCAGCCACCTCATACAGGAGTTCAATAGAGGGCAAAGTCAGTGCTTCTAATGTATTTATAAAACCATATAGAAAATTAAGACATTTAATTTATTTTCTGTGTGTGCAGCACCAATAAGCAAGGGATGAATAACAGTGTGGGTCCTCTAAAATGATGGATGTGGTCAATGGTCATCAGTATTGAATGTTGAAGGATACACAAGCAACACTAAGATGGCGGTCTCTAAGGGGGTAGGGGGTAGGGGTAGGGGGTTACCTACGATACAGGACTATGACATGCTCCAATATAGGGCAAAGCAAAAGACAGCCAGTCACCATCCACCTCCGCCAACTGCTGCCACAATACCTACATTGTCATTATTGTTTGTATTTCCTTTCACTAAGAGTGATGGAAATGTTCTATTCAGTAACTTCTATACAATAACTATTTTTGTCAAGTTGTCTCCGTTGTTGTCTCAGAGAGTATTAAACTGATATACTGACAGGGAGATATATAACTTACAGCCTCGCAAAACATCCCTGCAAGGCCATCACAGAGTTTATGTAACCACAGTGTTCCACTCCTGTGTCTGAGGAAGTTCATTGTCTGTGTATGCAACAGAAAACCCTGATATGTGGATGAGATGCCAAGGTACTGTATCAGTGCCAGAGTCACGATCAAGCAGAAAATGGTCTCTTAACCTATGCTGTATTTTCTTTGGTTAAATACCATAAAATATCTTAAAAGGTAATTACAGCAATTTGCATTGCATTGTGGGTAAAGTGCATGATGCAATAAGTCATCTTCAGTAGCTTACTGTATGTTTACGGCATGGAAAGGGAAGGTTTGTAGGTGATCTGTAGGTTCTATCAAAAAATATCTAATATATATCAGTACCTAGTGAAAACACAACATAATTCAAACTATATGGCACCTTATATTTTCCCTGGTATGGTCACGGAGGTCCGTAAGAGCCTTTGCCATCGTACCTTTGTGAACATTTCTTACTCTTCTGACCTTTCAGACATGAATATTTTGTGTAGCCTTGTTGTCCAGCGGCTCCATCGCAAAGAAAGAAAGCGGAGTTATATCACAAGATCCAAGGCTACATTCCTTATTTAACCCACACAGAACAAATGTGAAAAGTGAAGCAAGAGCCAGCAAACCTCAAAAGCTGTTGTATTTACTGTTAGGTAAGTGCAGCAGGCAAATTGGATGATGATCAAATACAGCATTATTGATTAGATTTCTGTGTGGGCCAAGATCCTGACTTTATTTGGGCATTGACATGGTGAGTAATATCATGGTGAGTGTTCCATTACACACACATACACACACACACATACACACACACACACACACACACACACACACACACACACACACACACACACACACACACACACACACACAATGCCCCAAGGCAAATCACTGTTACATTTTAGATGTAAGATGTGTACTGTGAGGGAAAAAATCCAATATCTACAGTAAGAGGGGAAAGTATCAGACCTGAAGAGCGTGCACTGATTCAAACCAGAGTGCAATGGGTGCAAGGCGAAGGAGAGCCGTCTGAGAGTGATACCTGTCGAGCCCAGAGGCCTAATACTCAATACTGCCAGAGGACTCCTCGCAATCCCATAAAAAAAAAGGAGGAGCAAGAGCTGTTGGAGGGCTGGAAAGAGGAGGCAAAAAATAATGGAGGCTTTGCTGTATCTGAACTAAACGTCTGCAGAATAGCACTTCAGCAAAAATTTAAATTCATTGGAGAAAGAAGTCGGTAGAGACAGACAGAGACTGAGGGAAGATTCAACAGGTTAGTTTCTCAGTTAAGGGGATTCTTCAGTTTCATTCTCCCCAAATGTACCTGTTCTTGCAGAGAAGAAGGGATTTCACAAATTAGTCAGATAATACAACCTGGGTAAATTAAATTTTCAGGTGTCTAAATCTGCATCTATAAATTTACCTTGACAATATGATCAGTAATTTGCATCAACCTCCTGACATCTCTACTACAACGGCCAACCTATACATTTTCCCCCCACGTGTCACCCTCCTGTCACCCTCTCATTTGCTAAATGAAGCAAGGAAATGGAGTTTTTAACACAGAGTTTGCCTCTAATCAGTACATTTTGTTGGCTCGCTTGCTGTGCCTGCCTGTCTATTTGTCTCGGAACAACTTTTAGGAGTTCTACAAGCCCACATAGCCAACTTGACTTGCCAGAGATTTACTCTCATCTAAAATCTGTCTTCAGTTATTGGTATGATGTATGCCTTATTTTGTCTAACATCTTTCCTGGAGAGGCTCTATATCGGTTCAATTGGCAAAATTACATTAAGTATGGATCTGCTACACTGCCATGGGTTTCTGGAAGCTCATGGGAATAGAAAGTTGGCTCCTGCAGGTGGACGACGAAAGCTCATCAACCGAATCACCTGGGACAGTCTGCATAGCTCATGGTGGAGATGTGGGAGGTGGTGTTGTGTGCAGCGCTGTGTTTGAAGGACAGAAGCATGCACCAACATTTGAATGTTTCCGAAGGCAAACTGTTTGATCAAAATGGAAACAAAAGGGTAGCCAGGCCAGCAAAGGCCTGGAAGCTGCTCTTCATTATAAGGGGGATATGCAGTTATATACTTAATACACAAAAATAGCCAGGTAACAAAATTTGAAGGTTTTTTTCTTCTTTAATATCTGTATTCCAGGTTCCAGATTGTTGTGTTGCTCGCTCCTTGGTGCCTTGACGCTCTCCTTTGCACAAATGCATAATGCATGTTTTTGAATTTGACCTGAACCTCCATGATGTAAGACTAGTCCAGATAAAGTGGTGTCTGGTAAATTGCAGTAAAATGAATTGTGCAATATTTGTAGGTATTGCAACAGAATACATATTTCTGATCTATAAAGGGAATCAAACTGTTTTATTATATATGAATAAACCTGGAAATCTTGGCCATGACATGCAGGCTAATCAATGTGTTCTTATTCAATGCAAAAAGTGATGAGTGGGAATGAGAAAGTGTTTGAAAAGCATAAGTGGCAGTAGGTATTTTTTTGAATATTGATGAAAAGGAGAGAGAAAAAAAGAACACACGAAATCGACAAAAAATGTATGTAGGCTATGAAGATTACAAAAAGAGATTCCCTACAAACCTTCACATATCTTTATTTTAATCACGTCATTATAGCCAGAAATGAATCAATCAGAGGTAAACCCATGATTAACAATCAGACTGTGAGTTGAATTCAATAGGCATCATTATAACTGACTTCACCATCACTAGTGATTCACTTCGATTAAAGCTTGACATTTTAACTGGTCCAACTGGACTTCTTCCACCTTTTTTTCTTAAACATCGGGGATGAGTTTTCTGTGCTGCACCATCTTTTGCGTGGTAACTACAAAGCATCATCAATTACTTGATTATTAATCATTATTTCCATGATTCCTCATGCTGATGCATTTCTCATGTCATTTTTGCCTGGTTATGTTGCTGTGTGATGCTGAGACTGTTTCCTGAGAGCAAGCATGTTCAATTAGCTTTAGCTACCATCACTGATGAAAGCTGCTTCTTGTGTCTAGTCGGATAACAAAGTAAGTACTAGTACAAGTTTTGACAAAATACTTACAACTCATTAATTGCCAAAAAAACTTCCTTAAAGCACTCAAACGGAGCAATTGGAGTTTAGCTTTTGTTTTGGAATCATCCTATTTGGGGTGCTGATTAATAAATGTAAGAAAAACAACAGAAAGAAACATCTAAAAAACTGCACATTGAGCATTTTAGAAATTCAGATTTTCCGCTGATACACATTAGAAATATGATCCATCATGAATCAGCATGAAATCTAAAACCTTCACTGTTGCGGTTGAATAATAATGATATTGTTCTCCTGAGTCGTTTGTATGTGAGTAATACTAACGTAAAAAAAGGTAAGAACACAAGATGTTTTTTGCTGGTTAAAACTGCACCAAATAAATATACCAATTACCTTAAGAGCACTACAATAACAATATGTTATTATTATGTATATGATTGGCATTCACGGGGCAACATTTAGTGTAGGTCGGTTTTCTCTGCCACTAGAGTTAGTACCAGTAATCATGTCGACATGTAAATGACGTGAAATTAGACGAGATCACACAGAAGCAGCTTTGATTCCCGCAGCCTGTTCTGTCTGGTCAAAAGAAGCTGGAAGCATGTGGGCTGAAACATCTGTAGTCTGAGAGATAATTACCAGTATAATTGGATAAAAATGTCAATCAAATCCATGGTGTGAAGAGTCAACTGCGGAGAATAAACCTCCAGTAAGTAGGATGCGCGGAGGCTTTCTCTGCAAACAAAGTGAAATACACATTTACTGCTCTGGTTCTGGCATCGAGAACAGCAAACTGATCTCTTTGCCTTCTCTGACCCAGACGACAGGTACCGAAATTGAAATTCCTGACGCCGGTTCACTCTGGGCTGCCAGACATCTATGTGAAGATAACAGAAAATTCTGTCTGGGGCTGGACTGGCCTCATTTCAAGTAAAAATGACATAAGAGGAGCAATCTGCCGCTCCAAAGCTGTGGCCCGACGGTGGTGGTGGTGGGCAAGTGGACTGAAAAATGCGAGGCCGATGTTATCATTCACAGGCAGACAGAGTGGGGGGGAGAAGTGAGCTCACTCCCTTGGTGCTTGTAATTAAAAGCCAGGGAGTCATGTAGACTGGCAGATAATGTCCACCTATATTTGCCGGTGTCCAGCGTGGCACTGTCGTGTGTTTCACCAGCCGAGCTCCGAGGTTAATTGAAAGAGCCACGGTCTCCGGGCCAGACTCAGCCGGGCTCCAATGAGAGGCCACATAATTAAAGTGTCACCTTTTCATTCCCCCATTTGTGCTGTTCACCGTGCGTCCTGGACTGCAGCCACGAGGTGCAGCGTGAGCAAAGCACAAACAGCTGTAAAGCGTGAGAGGGATCCTTTTTAATGGTCAGTGGCATCATCCGGGCTTTGGCATGTGGGAACAATGGCTGAGGTTCTGCAGGTGGTGGGAGGCCCAGCTGCTGGTTAGAGAGCTTGACTCACCTGCGATCTCACTGACTCAGAGTGAGCCCTTTGTTGTGAAACCAATTGTTGAGACATCAGATTAATTCTGTCTCACAAACGAATTCAGTTTATTGAAAAAACATCTATTAAATAATGTTGTTTAACTGTCTGTTAATTAGCAGCAAATACAAATGTGGTGATTTGGTGCGGTGAGATGTGACACACAAACACAATAACGCAATACGTTTTGAGGTGTTACAGTAAAAAGTGAAGTTCATCATCCCTTTAGGGTGGTCCAAGCACCTGTACCGTAACACCTCAAATAGACAAGCATCACATTTTAAGTGGCAGATGTTTATAAGTGATGGCTCACTTAGGGGCGGCTGTGGCTGAGGGGTAGAGTGGTCGTCCCCCAACCTGAAGGTCGGCGGTTCGATTCCCAGTCTGAACCATCTGCATGCCGAAGTGTCCTTGGGCAAGATGCTGAACCCCGAATGGCCCCCCCTTAGAATAACAAAGTGCTGGGGATAGATGCACTGTATGAATGTGTGTGTGAATGGTGAATGTGAAACTGTAATGTAAAGCGCTTTGAGTGGTCATCAAGACTAGAAAAGCGCTATATAAATACAAATCCATTTAGTAGGTTAGTAACTCTGCTTGTACCAACATCCATTGTCGTTTAAATCCATAGTGATTATTTTTCCATTGTGTGACTCTTGCAGCTGTCACTTGTGTTTTCTATTAATGCACTTGTGTGCGACAGAGGCCACGGTAGTGGGCAGATGAAGAATTAGGTTTTCTCCTTATGTTTGACATCGCGACATGAACATTTTGTGAATTTATTAAGAACTAATACAGACCTTTCTATGAGTGTGTAGCTTGTTGCAGCTGGGTCACATTTGAGTGGACTCTTGGGCATTGCTGGAGGTATCTGCTTCACTGATTCCATTCTTGATTTTTATATTTTTGAGTGAAAAGTCTATTATGGAAACACATGAATTTTTTTTTATGTTTTCCATTTCATCCTTTTTTTCTCCTAACTGACATCTGAAGCTGTCATCTATAATCTCCATTGTGTTATAAACAGGGGATATTTTCCATCAAGATATCTCACAACCTTTAAAAGCTGTCTTTCTGTGACAGTGTCACTCCACTGTTCCAGCACCACTTTCCCCTTTTTCTTGACACAACATATCGTGCTCTGGAACACATCTTACTGTTGCACACAAATGGTAAAGTTGCCACTGAAGACGTTCCTCATTTAAAAACATTTTCCTCGTGTCATTTCCCACACGATGGCCCTCGTCGCACGCTACCAGGGATTGCGTGGTGCTGGCGAATGAGAGCTGGGAGAGCTGGTGCTGTGCTGTCATGTCTTCACCAGTCCCCAGTGTGTGGTACTCCAGTGAACTGTGTTCAGTGACCCGCTCTGACTATGAGAGGCCTAGTGGGAGCCAGTGCCCACTGCACAACAGGTAATTATCACCATCACCCAATAAGTGGTGTATTCAAATGAGGAAAATTGATATGCAGATGAGGTGCTGTGCCTGTAACTCCCCCATGCATGTAAGCATTTACTAAATGCACAAACAGGTATGTGCACAAATGCATATTCGTGCAAAACACGCACACAACTCAGAGCTGAAACAATTGTCGAGCAGATGCTGCATCACACAGATGTGGAATCTAAGACATGCACACAAACAATCATATTCAAAATTCATTTCACACCAGCAGATTAGAATGCAGGGGACGTCCTGCAGTGCTTTTTATTAACATACGCCATCTCACCGGGGGGGCTCTGAGTTGCTAAGCAGAGCCACAGCTCCCATTACTTCCTGCTCAGCCATTCTGACGGTTCCTATTCAACAAAACAGGGATACCAATTTTATCAACTGAAAGCATTTAACTGATCGCTGTGCTCACAGGGTAATACAACCTCAAAGCTGCAACAGCACAGCTGATTTACTCAACTGCAAATAGTTGTTGTTCCTGCAGAATTTTGACATTTTGTTATTATGCAATATGAAGATGAAGCAAAGCTTGACCTTACAAAGCCTTTGTAATAATGACATCAGCCCTGGTTTACAAAAACACCCCAACCTGTATCAACGAGCATTTCACAACTTTGTCTTAAAGTAACCACACATTGGCCCCAGAAATGACGGAGATAATATAACTACCTTTTTAAATTATAGCTGCTGATAAACACTCGTTGACGATTATGTCACAGTTCAACTTATGCTCATGCTTTTGTGTTTTTTTATGCACCTTATTTCTTTCTGACAACCTCCTTATGACTTTGAGCTTGTAGAGAAACTGCTTGTAGGTCAACTTATTTAATGCAGCTGAAAACATGATTTTTTCAGGCGTCTGCAGCACATACTGTACCTGCAAGAGGGAGTTCTATGAAATGTCAGATTCGAGGTGAATGATGGTACAAAGTATTTTGAAATGGTATACAATGAAATTAAAGAGTTCTCAGTTTATAAATTTAATTAGTATTTTAGAGGAAAATAAATCACAATACCAAGTAGAAATCTTTTATCCAAAGCTCATTACAGTCCTGAATATTAGCAGCATAATTGAAAATTTCTCTTCAGGTGCTGCCATGCCAACCTGTTAGAGCTGCTGAGTTGTGTCTGTGCCTCTGTTTTTGATAAGACGTGGGCTGAGCTGCTGCACACAACAGTTGCATAGTCACAAGAACAGATTGTCAAACTTTCCGACTCTCAACCGATCATCTTCCAAGCTCGCGTACCAGCTGGTGGTACTCCCCTGTGATTTTTCCCTGTTCCTGCAGGCTCCATGCACCCACACAGATCTCCCTGTGTCCACTGTGTTATTTAGAAACTAGCACTCATCCTGCACAAGAGTTGAGTGCCCTCTGCACTCTGCCTGTACATTTAAATAACATAACAAGCTGTGAGTATGTGTCACAACAAAATCACGGTTACGAGGACAGGTGATTCAGTGGTTGCCTAGCAACATTTCTTTTTAAAGCGCTGCATTACTTTGTTTAAAAAATGTAGGCCTCATCAAAAGAGCAGTGCAAACTGCGAAAAGTGAAACTCTGTCTGACTGGGGCCGTAGGGAGCATCTAAAATTAGTGAGGGTGCACAGGTGCAGACAAAAAGGTGATACCAAAAATCATTAGCTCTCGTGTATATGTGTCTACAGCTGTTTTTATAGAATCAACATCATAACATCTCTCACTTAATTTTCATTTTTATAGCAACTGATTTATATTTGTAAGCAGTGAAGTCGCCCTCTGCTGATCATTTGATAGAATACAGGTGTCAGACATTTCTGCATTGGCTTCACTTTTTAAACCAGAGTATCCATCCTTTGTTATATAGAGTCTATGGGTGAGAGGCCCTACAAGCTGCACAGACTGTCATTACACCACTTATCACACAATTGATTGACGACACATGCATGCTTTAAACTCCAGCAAGAGTTTTTACAACAATGTGCTAATCCAAGTCTAAAAAGAGCTTCAGAGACTTGTTAGTCAGACACGAGCTTACAAAGCTTCTCACTTAGGTCCAGTATAATCTGCCTGATGTCACACTAAGGCTGACTTTAATACATTGTCTATTGTCGGTAGCAAATACACAAACACCTTAATCATCACAGTAATGTAACACAAGCGTTTCTCACACAGAAAATAAGTGAAGCATAATGAGGTTTTAGACAAGAGCAGCCACCTCCTGCTCGATGGAGAAGTCTTCACTGAGGACAAACTTGACGGTGTTCCCTCTCCTGTCTTTGTCACTGGCAGGCACAGAATTAATTGAAGCAGAGCTTTTCTCAAGCATATTCTCTAATAAGTGTCCTTGGCTGTGTGGGTGTGTGTCAGGCATCTTCTCATAAATAATCACAGAGTGCTTCTTTTTATTCTTTTTTTTGCAGTCGGCCATATCAAACGCGCCTAAACAAGGTTCATTACAAAGTTTAAGGGTAATGGAGTCAAGTTGGCTCCCATTCATTATGCAAATTGCCCACACCAGAACATAAAACAAACGTGTCTTTGAATTTGCGTTGCCACCAAATGAACAGCAATATTGTTGGAGATTCAGCACGTTATAGTAAAATAACCTTACTAGCATATTCCAGCATTAATTGGATGCATATATGAGGTTTATTGTTTTTTTATTTCTAAATTTAAATTTATCAAAGTATATGATTATACATACCCTTGTTTCAGAGCAGAATTATATTATAACATTTTTAAATCTTAATCTCATTAAATGTAAAATAAAATAAAAACCCACATCATGTTGATTTCTAGCCCTGCACAATAAAAGGAGGGATACGTACAAGTGGATGCAGCACGGCCTTGGTCTATACACACATCACACACACACGCATCATTAGCAGCAAGCCGATAGTGGCGGGTGGTAGCTGACAGGGAAGTGTAGCCTGTTGTCTTCACTTAGCTTCATCAGCAGAAAGCGAGGAAAACATCAAGTCGCTGTCTGCGAGGCCCGGTTCTCAGATCACTAAGATGCCTCCCCCGGAGAAAGAGACAGTCGCTGTCAAATACAAACAAATAGTTCTTGCCCTGACAAGCACTCGGACAGTTTTTACCTTTCTCCTCAACAGCAGTCCAGAAGCAAAGCCGCGGCTGCAATGTTCTCTGTGTGTTACCATTTTTGCTTTGACTGTCAATGCAAAAATTATATTCTCTTGATCATGTGCATATCAACTAAAGTCACTGACATGTTGCAAGATGATTTAATGGTTTGTATCAAGAGATAGTCATGACAGGTGTATTTTAGATGCTTTCCCTGTAAATCTAAATACTTTAGGAATTAAGCCAGTCTATGGCACTCATAAAATATGTGTCATGCGTTTTGTTTTTGTCATGCCACATTCTGCATTTCTGCCGAGAACGAACATTGACCCGGTGCTGTATTAAAGTGCCTCAACTGAGAATCATCATCTTTTGTTTATGAATTCAACTTTTCCTATGTTCGATTTATACCAACACAAAGTCATAACTCACTCACTTGCTGTACTCGCACGAGCAACGAAAATACACCCAAAGATATTGTAGCCATTGTGGGTCCACAAGACCAGGACCACACAGCTCAGAGACTTCTTCAGGAGCTCTGTGCTGGATTCTGTTTCTAGTGCTGCCTGGGGCTGACCAGTGACCAGTTTTATTACCTGCTGGCTCGGGTCAGTGTCAGGACTGTCTCATCTCGCCTTGCTCCTTGAGTTATGTTTTATTAATAAGGTAGTGTTTTCGTATTTTAATAGGCTAACTCATGTCTTGTCTCACATTTCTCATATCCCACTTCCTGTCAAGTTTCACGCGTATGTGTGTGTGGGACTGTGTGTGTGTGTGTTTGTGTGCTTGTGTTCACTTGCCCTGTCCTGATGTGTTTCACCTGTGTCTAATTGTATGTGTGTGTGTGTCTGTGTCTGTGTCCAGTTACAGTTCAGCCTTTGTTATCTCTTTGGAGACCTGCTCCTGGTTAGTGTACCGTCCTTGTTTTCAGTTAAAGACTTCTGAGCGTTACTCGTCTGAGTCTTGCTCCTGCAACAAGGGCCTGTTGCAGGGACTACATTTGCTTAGCTGATGCCGTGAAACACTATATTTTAGCTGGAGTTCAAATATTTCAACTCGAGCATGAAGCAACGTGAAGCCTATGAATTATGTTGAGTGAGGGTGTTGTCAAGTATTTGCATTGACTTTATATGTAATCTCATGGTGTGAAAAATTCAGTTCACGTTTGGTGTGCACGTATCATTAGAGAAGAACTTTTTCCGTACGTCTAACTCTGATCGTCAAAGCTGACAGAAGTCTGAAGTATATCTCTATTAACTTTACTTAATCTTAAAACACAACATATTTGTAATATTCCACAGTTTAATAAGGATTTAATCAGGATTCGATATCCAACACAACTCAAATCTGTTTTGAACATAACATCAAATCATCATACTTATTTTAATATTCATCTTACAGTTATAACTGTTAACAGAAAATATTAAATTTGCACTAGTTGCAACCTTTGAATATTTATTTTAAAATAATTAGGTTCCCAAGCAGAAGATGCACTTATATTTAATGTTTGCAAACCATCAATTTATTTTGGCAGGGCCTCAGAAATTCATGTTTTTACTGTTGCTTATACAGGGAATGTAATATTTTGGTTTTGAGCCACTGTGTACGACATCCCTGGTGGGTCCTGCTGCTTTGTGGAGGATGAAAAATTAAATGACAGGGACTGTTTAAGGGTGCGACACAAATAGAGCAAGTTGCTCCAGACACTTTCTAGCTGATTAGAATAAGTAACAATGAGCGAGTGAACACGTTGATGTTGAAGTTTATAACATGTGATTGATATAATGAAAATATACACATCGAAAACACAGACAAAGATGTCAACGTGGAAAGAGATTTGAGAGCTTTTGCTATTTAGGGCGGACGGATTTGTCGTAAACACGTAATTTCCACAGCGGACTTTATACAACATGTCCTGCCTACACAGGCAGACCAACTAACATACTAACTTTAATGCAAACAACATCCTTGCTGGTGGTTATAAGGGCCCATATATAAAGGCATACACTAGCATCATGCGGTTTCATATTATCTGAATGCCAAATTATGTTTTCGTCTGAAAACATAACTCTAAGTACTAAAATTTTGTGATAAGGGGGTATTTGTGCTTTTTGTACTTGTTTAGTTTTGGAAAATTATGTATAATTAGATGAACATTTTTTTTTACAATTCAGAGAAAACTGTCACACAACGTGGGAGCATAAGGCGATAGTCATTTAAATCTGGACATTGTTGCTGTTGTTGTGAAACGTCTGACTCAAACAATCTCCTGCTGTGTTGCTGCTGTGAAAGGCAAACTCTGGAAAATGTTATAACTGCTTTAGATTTTTTCCTGGATGTGTAAACCACCTGTCCCATCTGTGTCTGTAACAGAAAGGTGCTAGCGATCAACTTAAGCTGTCAAAATATCAGGTGCAGCCATCTGATCTGGTTGATGGCTTGTCCCTGTGGTCTTGCTCATGCCCCTCCAGCTCTGTCCCCACAGGATTTCCCACAGACTTTACAGTTCAGTGGTCAGGGCTTGCTCATTGACTCGTATCCCCTGCCATGCTGACATAAACTACAGGCACAGAGGATGTCATGAGAAGTCACATGGTGCTGTCTTGCAGAGAGCGAGTCAAAGGAGCAGATAGTGTCTGTGCTGACCTGGAATGCTTCATAGAAAACAACTGACAGGAAAACAGTCTGAGGAGGTGAAAGGGGGCAGAAATGGCACTTGAAGACAGGCGGGTAAAAATAAACACATACGGTGCACCTGTATGCATGTATGCACCGGACGAGGCTGCACAAATGGGATTTCCTGACCTGCTCTGAGTGCAAAACATGAAGATAGTTGATCCTCTCAACCCTTGCTGCTGTAACCCTTGGCAACAGCCATGAAGCGAGGCAGACAGACTGAAAGGTGCAGGTAATCCAAGACAGTCAGGAGAAGCCAGACAAGCAGGCAAACAAACAAAGACCAGCCACTGGATGGATGATTGGTGCAGGAGCATCCAGTTTAATGTCTCTGTCCAAGGGAAACTATCGCTGTTGGTTAATATGCCCTCAGATGATCAGTCTTTGGACAGAGTCAAGTGAATGTTACAATGGAGCTAAAGTTGATAAACTTTAAACTCATGTGCCCATGATGTAATAATATGTATAGAATAAGCACAGCTATGTGGCCAATGCTAAATAAGAATGCAAGAAATGAAAACTCAACAACAGGTCCCTCAGCATTGGTCATTAGGAATCTGAGAACGCAAAAGGAAAATACACAATCTCCTGTCTACACTAAAAGACTGATGGTTTTGTTTTAATGGAATTTGTAGATTGAAATTAAATATAAAAAGAGAATTGTGAGTAGGCTCTACCCCCACTAATGCGGGCACTCCCGATCTATTGGTACCATCCTTGAGCTTCTACGATCTTTGGAAGGGAAAATCCCAATTTTGGTAAGAATTTGAGCATGTTAAAGCCCTCAAAAGGCCAATTCATTTGCCTGAAAAATTTTAATAATAATAATCCTTACAATTTCAACAGGCACTGTCTGTCAGTAAGTTTCTTGTAAAGGTTGGGGTTGTTTCCAGGTGCCTCATGAGAGTGAAAGAGACTGAAGGATCAAAGACATTAACAAGGATGTTTTCAACAAGTCAACAAAAGAGCCAGTTTCACTTTTTATGCAACCTCACTGTCTAGGCGGTGTTCCTTAAACCAGTGACAAGGGTGTAAACATATTACAACAAGAGGACTGATCGCCATGACACCGCTCCGCTCTGTATCGATTATTAAGCATCAGAGCGGGTTGTGTAAGCTGTGTCAACAACAAAGCCTCAGGTTTGAACTCTATCTAGGTCGGTGAATTCTGCATGTTTAGGACACGCGGCTGCAGTCAATACAGATAAATCATTTAATACGACGGCTCACACAGAGCAAAGAGTCTCCCTCATTTTCTATGCATCGATTCATACATACATTCTACCGTATATATAAAGATGTACCACCTATGGGACTTGGTAAAGCAACATCAAAATTATATATTTGCTGTAGGATGAGAAAACTCATGCAGTGGTGCAGCTGTATGTTAAGTGAAACAAAAATAAAAGATTATTCAAAAGTCTTTATTAGTCCCACTATGGGGAAATGTGTCATGTGAAAGCAGCAAAGGGGCCACAGAAAAAACTAGACACATTAAAGATGCAATATAAACACAAGGAAATGTGAAAAACGGAAAATATAACTCACAATATAAACAGAATATTGTATGTCTCTGCTTATTGGTGATATTGCTTATTCGATTAAAGGCTCACTTAAGATACAAACTGAAATGCCACACCTCTGCCAAGGCCCAACAGTCCCTTGAAATGCAATGTTTTGCATAATCCTGCAAGAAGACAAACAGACAATCTAACAGAACAACTGCATGCTGTGATTGCAGCGGGACTGCATCAATGCCGCTAAAGACTTTAATGATGAATGTTTTTACACGTGGCATCTATTGCACTTCTGTCCGTCCTGGGAGAGGGATCCCTCACATGTGGCTCTCTGAGGTTTCTACTTATTTTTACCTGTTAAAATGGTTTTTAGTAGTTTTTCCTCACTCTTGCTGAGGGTTAAGGACAGAGGATGCCACACCCTGTTATATTCCTATGAGATGAATGTAATTTGTGAATATGGGCTATACAAATAAAATTTGATTGATTGATTGATGCTGGTTATAAGGGCCAATACATAAAGCCATACACTAGCATCATGCGGTTTCATATTATTTGAATGACGAATTATATTTTTGTGGAGAAAACATAACTCTAAGTTCTACAATGTGTTATTTGTGGGTATTTCTGGAGGGCTTATTGTACTTGTTGTTTAGTTTTGACAAATGATGTCTAATTACATTAACAATTGTGTAAACAATTCAGGGAAAAACTGTTACGCAAAGTGGGAGCATAAGGGTAGGAGACGATAGTCATTTAAATCTGATTGTTTCTATTCCTCCAAAACCAAATCCTGCTTGACAGATAAATTATTATATATTAGCTAATGAGCAGATGATTTCACCAGGGAAGTCTATGTGGAAGATATAAAAGAAAAGAACAACATGTGTGTGGGGGTGGGGAGAGGGGGGAAGAGACAACAAATGGAAGATCGGCAGACATAAATCCCACATGGCCCAAAAGAACTCATTAGGACACAGAATCAATAGCAGGATTGTTAAATGGAAGCAAGGATGAGCACTGCAGGGCCAGTCCCGCAGCTTTACTCTGCGCTCCCTTTGACTTCCGGCACCTTTCACCACCTTCACACCCAGCAGTCCATCCCCACACCTTCCTCAAGCTCTGCCCATCCATCCGCGTGACTAACCAGCCCCGAGGCTTTAGACCACGTCTCTTGTTACAGTATCCGAGCACAGAAGAGGAAAGCATCCATGTGCGGAGGCCGTTTTCTCCACATCCACCCCTGCCAATTCCTCCTGCTATGAGACATCTTTGATAAAAACCCAGCATACCTTCAAAATAAGAACACAGGATACGTGGCTGAGGTGTGGTGAATTGTAGCGAAGAGAAATTAAATTGCGGATGTCAGAAAAAGAAAACACCAATGTAAGTTGTAGGTTGTCTTTTTTCTGAATGTATGGATTTTTTATGCCAGCGATAGCGAGTGTTATGTTTTATGGTTGTCCATCCGTCTCTCCCTTTCTTGAGAACATTATATCTCAACAACACTGAATTCTGTACAAACCTTCAGTCTCACTCAAGGATGGATTTTTTTTCACATTTGGTGCAAACATTTAGTTGGACTCTAAGAGGAGCTGATCACAATTTGATGGTAGAAGGCCAAGGTCACAGGGACATCATGAGCGAGTGGATGTGATATATCAGGAACACCCATCAGGAATTTCATTACATTTGTCAAAAACATTCATTTGGACTCAAGGATGAACAGATTCGAATTATGTGTTTAAAGGTTAAATGGTTAACACCCTCAAGTGCTGTGTGAAGGTGATGTCTTAAGAATGCAAGTCGAGAATCCTTTCAAATTTGGCACAAGTGTTGACTGAGACTCGTGCGTCAATTGATAAGATTCAGGTGGTCAAAGATCAAGGTGGGCTCAAAACAAATTCACATAACATCTAAAGTCTACCTTCAGCAAATTTGGAGAATTATCAAATTATTTTTTTATTAGATTTTATTGTCAGAAGTCACAGTGACCTATGATGAATTCAAGAAAACATGTAGACTGAATCTGCACTGGTTGGTGGAAGAATAAATCCACAGGGCAGCAAGTCTAGTTTCCTTTTTAAGATGAAAGAACCAAACCAGATTTAAAATCTAATGGAGGTAAACATTGCATTGCTGTTTTTTTTCATCCACTGTACCCTTTACTCTCACGTCTGCACCCGCAGTGGCTTTATACTGTGTTCCCCGGTTACCTTAACCTCAGGCTGTATGCCATTTCAATTTTGACAGCTCATCAGGATGAGTGGCAAGTGTTGGGAGGTGAACTTTACCAACCGAGGCGGAGCAGAGCAGGACTAACGTGCTTTATGCCTCAAGGTCGAGAAGTTATGTATTTCCACTTTTAAGGTATCCTTCCAGTAAATGCGTAGGTTTTAAAAGCTTGAGAAAATCACAAAATGCTCCTTTACACTCTCACACCAATGAACAACCGGGCTTGCTTTGCGCTAAATGACTAAACTGTGTGTGTTAACATCAGTCAGATAGAAGACAGCTTTCACAGTTTCACCTGCTGGGGGTCAGATTGCTTCAAGTTGCATCATGTCTTCATGGTGTTCACCTTGACTGAATCTCTTCTGGGAACTGGGTGAAAAAATTGCCTGTGTTTTGTAGGTAATAATCTTTAGTAAGTGCAGGACCTGTCCATCATCTTAGTTTTCATGGCATGATTTTCTGTCTGTGCATCTGTGCGTCTGTGCGTCTGTGTGTCTGTGTGTGTGTGTGTGTGTCTGTCTGTCTGACTGTCTGTCTGTCTGACTGTCTGTCTGACTGTCTGTCTGTCTGTCTACTTATCTGCTGCATAACTTTGATTTACTGCTCCACTGCCGTTACCTAAATAGGTCGTTATCTGTCTGGCATGAAAGGGAGCAGGTAAGAAAAGGAAGACGTAATAAAAGTAAAGGCAAAAAATACGGGGAGTATAACATGTGTAGAAAGAAGATGAGGACAGTTCAGGTACTTGAGGCATCGGTTTATGCCAATTGCCTTGAATGCCTCATGGAATGCAAGCTTCCAAATGGCTGCAGGTGATGGGAAACAGGAGTGGACACCAGTAGGGCTGAGTCATACAATATCTATATTTATTGAAATACAATTCCCATTAATAGAAGTATAGCAAAAGTCTGATATATTGTGGAATAATACGTGTGCATTGCGCTAGCAGAGTTAGGATCACACATTCTTGATTAAGTGTATGTGTTGTCTGCCAATAAAGAGGAGTTTAAAATCCCAACGGTCACTTAGGAGCAAATGACTGTCTTTAAATTTAAATAGACCTAATAACAATGTGACACTTATCATACCTATTGATATCAACCGATGTGATCAATTTTATCTTCATCATTTTTGGGCCGTATTGCCCAGCCCTCTAGAAACCACTCTAAGTCTTGCTCTTTGTTGAGCCCTGAGCGAGACATAGCAGCTTCCTTGACACCGTGTTATATCTAAGGTCACGGCCATGGCCCAGCCTGGCTCCCCCATCTACGCACTTTGCTAAAGAAGGAACTCCAGTCCATTAAGCTTAGCCCGCCTGTCAGTTCCAGTGCTAAAAGCTTGCCTTGGTGACCCCTGCTGACCATTAAGCTGTAGACTATACTGAGTCCCATGGATTTTTACTGCCAAGGCTCAGCATTAAACTTATACGGTGTCATACACAAATACTATATTATATTCTCCTGCCGCGATAACACACATAAAGGCAGCTAGTCTGCTGGAGAATATGTGTCTGTTAGCAGTCAACAAGCATCAAACAGTGCAATAACAGAAAATACACAATAAAGAAGACCAATCAGGTGCTAAAATATATATATATTGGGGCTGTCAAAATGAACCCTGTAAAATCGGGATGATTAATTTGTGCAATTAACACGAACATGGAGCGGGTCACAGAATGACCCGCTCCATGTACCCATAGCCGCCCCCATTCACCCGCTCAGAGCAACACACGCAGTGAGATCAGAGCTCTTTACGTGAAGCAGCCAGTCAGTGAGTTTGTAGAAGATCAGTGAAACACTCTCTTCTCTGGTCTCAGCTGTTCAGTGATCAGCTGCATTATGATCTGAGCAGAAGCTGCAGCTGGTTTGTACCGAGCTGGAGTTTCTGTGTCCTCCTACTCTCTGCTCTAGTGTCTGTTTGATTCGCTCCAGAGTTTATGAGGATGCATTTAAACATCATGAACATCTATAGATGGGCTCAGATTCAGATTTCTCATTCACATTTAATTGTATAAAGGTTTGGTTGTATGTTTGATCAACCGTGCCGTTCTGTGAATAGATCAGGTCCAGTCTACATCCAGGACATGGTCAAACATTATACCCCAGCCGTTCACTCGACTCTGCTTCGGCCAATCTGCTTGCTGCTCCCCCACTGCGTGCTTAACACTCATCAAAATCACGACTGTTTGCTGTCCCGGCCTCTAAATGGTGGAATGTGCTCCCCATTGACATCAGGACAACAGAAAGTCAACACATCTTCCACTGCAAACTAAAAACACACCACTTCTATACCTTGAATAAAAGTTTAAACTAACAATTTAGTAGCAGAAATTGTACTTTCTTGATTCTTGTTGTTCTGGGTTTGTACCCTCATGGCTGAATGCACTTATTGTAAGTCAATTTGGATAAAAGCGTTAGCTAAATGATATGTAATGTAATGTCCTATATTTGTATAATGTCAACCATTCTATATTTGCTCAAAATAGAGCAAAGGCTAAGATGCCCTGTTGTTTAGGATAACGCTTCTTTGAGTTTGATAAAAATATATATATATAAATAACATCATCCTATGTTTGCTCTTAGGCATAGCAAAGAGACAGCCAAATTTAGTTATGGTGTGGTATATTTTAGTTAGATTTTATTTTTCAATCTTAATAACTCGTATCACGTGTACTTGCTATCAGTAAAAACACAAATTTTAAATGTATATATCTGCCTTCTGACATTTATCTTTCCGTTCCCACAACAATATACAGAGAAAATGTTGGCATTTAGAAATGGTGATTAATCACAGCTACCCTGATTAATCTGATTAATTTTTTTTAATCGTTTGACAGCCCTAATATATATATACAAACTAACCCATGCAGTAAACAAGGGGTCATTCATGCTTGGTTGACAGTGATTGGCTGAATTAGCGTCATCAAACATTAAAGTAGCCTTAAAAGCAAAGTCTACAATCCTGAAAGTGCTATGCTGGATATCTCAAATCAACACCCACAACAGTGCTATTGCCTATGAGTCTCTATTGCCTTCTACTAAGTACAGACCAGGGGCCTCATTTATAACCATTGTGTACGCACTAAACGGGGCCTGAAACTTGCCTAAGCCACAAACCTGACGGGAGAATGTAAGCCTTTTCACGCTAACTCTGACCTGGGATCTTTCAGTTGAATTACACAGATTTACTTGACGGGACCGAACCATCCCAGTAGAAACACAAGTACTCACCACTGGCTTATTAGCCGACAGGTCTGTGCGTGGTTTTTCCAAATTCTGTTGATTTTTCAGATTGGGGATATCACAGCTGTCTGTGAATTTAATAATCCTGCAGTTTGGGATGATTAAAATACGAAAACAGGCATAAACAAGTTCACTCACATTCTGACTCTGAATATTTTTTTATGTAAGGGGTGGGCTCTGAGGCGGTTTCCCGTACACACGCTTCCCGGCGAACTGTTGTTTATAAAGTGAACTGGTTTGTTCAGTTGTGCACGGTTTTATAAATCTGAATCTTTTTTGGCTTTTGGCTTTTGTGCACACGCTCACTTTTAGCATGAATCCTACACTCCTTGACGTTTTATAAAGGCCCCTGATCCTGTGGTTGCCTCCATTCTGTCTCAATTGTATTTAATATTCCTGCAGCTGTTCAAGTGTTCAAGCGAGTTGATAAGCAGTTGCAGTTGGAGCAGACAAAAGAAGACATGCATCTTTCTCAGTCGTGACTGACAAAAGCAGTTAGATAAACTGCTTTTCGCACTTCTTCAAGCTTTTTAAGCAAACCTACTTTTTACCTTAAAATAGCAGCTTCAAAATGACTTTGATGATTGACTGACTTGGGATAGGGAGATTGGTGCCACTTCTATTCCCTCTCCTAACTCTGAGTGCTTGTTACTATGCTTTGTAACTTCAGTGAGCAGGTATGATCTCCTGTGAGAAGTGTGTTGCTGACTGATTGCTGCAGCTCAAATTGCTGCATTCAGCCCCAGCAAGTTCTAGATGTAGTGGTCGAATGTTTGAGGTGACAGCTAAACACCAATCGGGATCACCACCTATATCCAGAATAAACGGTTCCCAATTGACAATTTATTAATTTCTGCCAGACAACTCACGTTCAAACGTTTATTTCAGCAGAAAAAGTATAGTTAGGCTCGGACCTTATCCCCCCCAGTGAAATGATTACAAAGATATGATGGGAGTGATGAGCAAATACTTGTAGCAAACACGCCGTTATTATTGTCTTGATGACAATTACTAAACCAGGAAAAGAAATGTATACTCAATGTCACAGATATAGAATAGTACAAACTCTTGGTCAACACATTGATGGAATTTATTTTTGTGATGGTAATTTCGTGAACTAAAATTATCTTCTTGTAGCCATATACACATCATGTTCATCATAAAATCTTACTTAATTACCTGTAATAAAAAGAGCAGTGATTGGCGATGGAGGTGTTACAAGTGATGAAAAGTTGGGCGTGGTGGAGGAGATAAGGAAGAGGATCGATCGTCACCATAACAGCTAGTACGGATAGACAGGGATGGATACTGGACACTTTTCCTCACCAAGTAGTCATTAGAGGTGGGAGACTCATCCCCACTGAACCCTCTTGCTCAAGCAATTACATGGCAGGGGATCACAGAGGCCATGACTTCCAACTCCGCTGGATCAGCACATTCTGAACCTGAGCTGAGCCTGTAGGTAAGTCCACAGAAATCCAAAAGAGGACAGGAGATACTGGGGATGGGAGCTGCTTACAGAGAGCAAAGGTGTTTTAATAAGCCTATAAAGGAGTCAATTGTAATGCTGTATTTTGTGGTATTTCCCTGAATCGCATCACATTACAAAAATGGTAAACTGTTCAACATCTTTCCACTCAAGAGACATCATAGCCTGCTCCTTCGTGACACAATCTTAACAAACAAAATACTTGAAGGAAAGGTAAGGTTGAAGGCCTACTGCTCTGGATGGTGTTACATTAGGTTTTTTATTTTCCGACTAACTTAGTGTTTCAGCCTTGGCATTTTTATGACATGGCCCAGAGCTTTCAAGTCATTCAACTCCTTGATAACATGGAAATTAAATATCGCCCAGAACACTTTCCAGTCTGTAGCTACCCTGAAATTCTACCAGGCTGAATTCAGAGTCTTGTAATAAAGCTTTTATAATCTGCCTATCATTAATATTTAAGACAAATGTAAAATTAAGTCACAGCAGAGTTGGTATTAACTTTACAAAAGTCATCCTTCTGCGACTTTTTGATAGTTACCTTCTCTTTGCAGGTGGAGCGCAGACGGATCTTTATCTAAAGGGACATAACACAGCCTAACATTCGGTTGGAAAGCTGCCCTGAGTGTTTCTGTACATTGTATCTGGCTGTTCCACACACTGACCTTCAGAAACTTTGTTCAGCGGTAGGATTGTCTGAGCTGATATGTTAAGCCAATTTATTTATGGTGGAAATTTATGGTCGACAGCAGGTGTTAATGGGAGATCTGCCCCGGTTACCAGCCGCGTAGCTTTAGATTTATAGTTCAGAGGTGGATTTTGTAATTTGCTATCGCCATCATAGCACATATCAGCGATTCTCAACCTTTTTTGGGCCAGTGCTCCTCTATATATCATCCAGGTCCCTTACCAGCCCCATCAAATAAAACGAAGGCTGTGTGTCTTATCCTGAATATCCTTTTTCATTATTATCCTTTTTGCTATTCCAATTATTTCAATCCTCCTTATTTTAGTTTTTACTAATACGCTTTTCGCTTATTTAATTGTGTTATTGCATTAAAATTATTATTATCATTATTCTGTGATACATCATTAATAAAGCATGTAATTGAATGCTCAATAACCTATTTAATTGAACTGCAGAGTTGGAACGTCATTACCATTAGTTTTCCAGTGAGCCCCCCCCCAAAAAAAACCATGTTAATAGAAATGATAAAGTGTTTAACAAATGCAAGGGTAAAACCTTTGACGTTCAAATTTTAATTAGGTCTCAGTATTGATCACAAACAGCAGCAGATAAGAACTGCTACTCAAGAAAGATCATTATTTATTCCTTCAACAAAAAAGAGGAGCAGCCAGCCGACGAAAAACACAGAGGCTGATGGATCAAACTGGAGGATTTCTATCTTAACTTTTTAAGGAAATAAGCTATTTTTTGTGAGCCCTGCTCTGGGTGGTTTTATGCACCACAGGCAGCAGAGACATTTCTTTAAGCTTCAGTGCACCTGATGCCATCACAATACAGGACTGTATTGTGATGACAGCTATGTTGTTGGGAAAACAAGAAGCAGTGTGGTCTACTCCAAGAGAGCCACGCAACACGGGGCATCGTTGACCAACATGTCCCCCCCCGTCCGGGTGCTTATATGTCTTCTAATAAATATTTTTCTATATCTACAATCCATATGATGGCTTAAATATAACATATGAATATGTCACCTTTCAAAATAATAAAGCAGGTTTTTGAATAAAGTTTGGTTTGAAATTGTTCTCTGCTATTCTGGGAGAATTAAACCTGGTCACTTTATGTCATAGTTATATTAAAGAGCTTTATGAAAAAGTCTATGAGTTTATTTGTAAAGCTGCACAGAAGAGTTGCATTGGCATAAACTCCCCTGTCTCAGCTGGAGAAATCACTTTCACATCTTTCAAGTCTGACAGCAGAATATCTCTCTGGTAAATCTGTAACTGCGGCGATAACACAGCGTTGAAGTAGCTTTTCAAGAGGAAGAAGCTCTTAATTTCCTCTGTGGGGAATACCAAGAAAGACAGCGTCCATTTACCGAGTTGACACATGAAACCCCATGTTAGTGAAATTTCGAAGATGACATCCCCTTCCCTTGAAGGTGGCATGAAGAGGCGCTACAAGAATCTGATAGAAACACTGAAGTAAAGACATGACACCGTCTCAGCTTGCTGCCTTGGTGTTAAATGGCAAGGTATGATATCGCAGACCACACATTCCTTGGAAGCAGTTGCCAGTTTCAACTTGTCGACCCCCGACAGCACCTCAAAACCCCACTTTCAAAGTTATTGCTTTCAGCACTCCATGGCGTTCCCCGGGTTGGTAGTGGTGCCCCTGCTGAGAAACGCTGCACTAGACGGATGTATCGCATGTGATCTCACCATGTTGTGATTATCCTGTTCGCACTTATTTATTCACTTTTTGCATCCAGCAATACATTCAGAGCACGTTCAGAGCAAAGCAGTGCCTGTCGGATGAAGTTCACTCCTCAAATCTAACCATAGCTGTGTGGATTTGTTGCTGTGACTGTCCAGTCTATACAAACCTGTACAAACTTAACCTGTTTACTTAACAGGACTCAGCAGCTGCTGATGTCAGCTCTCAAACACACGCTGCCCTTGCTCTCCAGATTGGTTCATGAACCAATGTCAGACAGCAGACTCAGTGCTTGTTATCCTCCTAACCACTGGATATTACTCCTGATTCCTACTTACTGCAGACTTAGGAGAGCTGCTGCAATACAATAACTGTTAGTGCCTGTTACAGTTAATCATTGTTTGTGCATTTTGTTTGAACTTCTTCTGCTGTCTTATTTTGTTATTTACAAGAAGCATCCTGGTAGATAACATGTAAAAAAACGTATTTATCACCACTTTAATAAAGATGTACAGACTCATCTTACAGACAGGACTGAAGACTCCGCAAGATGAGAACTAGACATGAAAGGTCTGTGTTTTGTTTTTGAATATTCATATAAAAAACTCAATGAACAAAGCAAAATACTCCACATCCACCCCCTAACCTTATCATCAACTCTCCCTCAGAAATGAGTGCATTTCAGCAGCTAAATGTTTGATTGAGTGCTTGTCAGGGCAGGTGTAAGCCGATGATTCTCTCTTATACCTCTCTCACTCTTGAACACTGAGAGGGTTGTCAGATGATGCAAAGAAAAACCCTCCTAAAGGGCGAGCATTAGTGACAGCGGAATTGAGAGCATGCAAGGGAAGTGAGAGCAAGAGGAAAAGAAAGATCTCCTTATGAGGCTATTAAGCGAAAAAGAGCAATTCACTCTGAAATAGGGCAATGCAGTTTGGGTTCTGGCAAGAAAGAAGCAGAGGCTGAGGAGCACTTCAGAGCATGATAGGTAGCTGATTCCATGTTCCATCCAGTAGTGTAGCGGTGCCTAGAGAAGTGGGTATACTACTAATAACTTTTATCCCATCCAGCAAATGATTAACGTAGAGACATTTAGTTCACCCAGAAATGGGCAAATTGTCAATTAATTTCCTATTGCATATTTTGCATCAATACTGACACACAGACTTCAGGGTGATGCAGCTACATGATGATGCATTTTGAGTCAGCTCAGTCGTCTATGGGCCTGAATTGTGTTTCGTAAACTCTCACATACAACAGACTGTGTAGGCCAGAGTGTGCAACAATTAAAAAACTTACATTTTCTGTCATGGGGCAGTTGGGAAATATCACTTTAAAAAATATTACTATTTGCAAATATTACTATATAATTGACTTTACTGCATTTTATTATCATAATTTACAGGCTTCAGCTATTGACAAGTGTTCACCATGGTTGACATCTTCACTTTAAATCGTTCAGTCAGGATCATTTTGTCATGATTTATCCATTTTTTGCACAATGGGAATACAGTTATGCTTTGCTCCATTGTTAAGATGTTCCCTGGCCTAGCCAAGCAGCATGCTAAGATGAAAACAGGGAACATGTGCAGAACCCCCCGGTCGGTGTGGAAGGCAAGATACATTTTTTCAAGATGAATATTGTTTACCTCAACCATGTTTGGACTCAGTGCAAAAAGGTGGAGGCTGGGGGGGCGGAGGCGAGTTGCCAGCAGCAGGGCGTGATTGGTGGTGTAGCTGAACAGGAATCGGTGAGGATGAGGTCGTATTTAAAGGTACCTCTTGGGTGAAAGAATGGGCTGTGATTGGTGGGTGACTGACCAGCACCCATAAACCTATCAATCAATCAATCAATCAAATTTTATTTGTATAGCCCATATTCACAAATTACATTCATCTCATAGGGCTTTAACAGGGTGTGGCATCCTCTGTCCTTAACCCTCAGCAAGAGTGAGGAAAAACTACTAAAAAACATTTTAACAGGTAAAAATAAGTAGAAACCTCAGAGAGAGCCACATGTGAGGGATCCCTCTCCCAGGACGGACAGAAGTGCAATAGATGCCACGTGTAGAAAACATTCATCATTAAAGTCTTTAGCGGCATTGATGCAGTCCCGCTGCAATTACAGTCCATGGTCAGCAACCAGCAGAACCACGATCCACCATCCAGACCAGAGGCCACTCCAGTCCTCAGTCACCGTCCACCGCCGCCCACCAGGACCCACCACGAGCCATCGCCGCGGCCCTGGTCCACCTCCTTTACCCAGTGCCAACGCGACACAGGGTCTGCCACCAGCACCACGATCAGCCCACACGACTGTAGGTTATGACAGCTGAGCACATGACCCTGTGTCTTGCATGAACTAACACAATGCTTAATTTATACACAATGCTTAATTTATACACAATGCTTAATTTATACAAGAGGTCGCTTATCATATACCTGAGGTGCTGGCGAGCAGCTCAGAGGTAACAGAACGCCATTAAACCTCTTCTGAGATCTTTGTTTGGATAGTTCACTTCATGTTAAAATTTCCTTTATAGGCCCAATTTAGTCAAATTTGTTAATTAGTTTGGTTAATCGGGTGAGTCAGGTAAAGGGCTGGTGCTATATATTACCAAGAAGACAAAGCATAGATATAACTGCCCTACTCTTCCTCTGATTGGCTCTCATCTTAACCAACCAATCAGAGGCAGAGTATGGCGTGCAATGCTTTAGGAACTCTGACACTGGGGTCCGTCCAGCATGTATCTTATATTGGCTCTAGCTCCACCCACCCTGGAGGAAAAAAAGATGCATTGCAATAATGCTCACCTTTTCTCCAGTTCCCCCAGCTAGCTCGAGTCGTCCATCATGTGAATCCACAACCTGGTTCTACTCCTCTAATATGTTTGGGTTGTTTTCTTGCTGAACCCCTGAGTCTGCCTTCCGTTGTAGTCTGATGGGACCATACATTGCTACGAGGTGCAGTACAGTGCTGTCCTAATAAACAGCAAATAGGATGCTGTTACACTGCTTGCCTTAAAACACTTCATAAAAAAGGAACAAGCAACTAAATTCAGGGATCGTGCTAGAATTCAGTAACTTTGAATGATTCATCTACTTCTCTTGCTGCAGGAATCTTAATCCAATATGGGCCTGTTTTTAATTAAAAATCACATCTTTTTTAGTCTTTGGTGACCTAAACTGTTTTTCTCCATCTTACCTCGGGCATGTTATTGCTAACTTGTTACAATTTAATGTTATTTGGTGGGAAACCTTAAAATCAGTAGTGTATAATGTATCAAATTCTGCAAGCAACAAAAAACTAAATAGAATAAATTCCCATTATTTAGAAGTTTGTCTGAGGGGAGTCAGGATACACAAAGCTCTGCATCATTTCCACCATGACATTTAAAGTCAAGGCAATACCACCGAGCTGCTCAGTATGACAAACATGGCAGGAGCATTAGAGTGTGAAAGCAGCAGCTTTTCTCCCTTTTTCTTTAAATGTTCATTTATAGTGGACTCTCTCCGCTGCTGCTTCTTTGGAGCCATCTATGCAGGATATAATTTAAATCAGCTGTCTGATTAGTATGACCTTGGGAACTGTGCTCATTCCACTGTGTAAGCGTCTGCAGCTGAAGATTGGTGTTGAGTTTCGTCAACACTCCTCGGAGCAACTCTGGAATATGTTAATTAACTCATTGATTGAGGTGGGCGGTTCATTTTAAAAGCAGAAGTTGGGGTCTCTTGTGTGGGAAGACAAAAAAAAGAAAAAACACTGCTGTGCATATCAATGGCTAACATCAGTAGCTTCTGCAAACCATAGTCCTTCACTGCAAGGACACATTTAGTATCTGTTTCTCATCAAGGCCATACATGCAAAATAAACCAGCCAAGAGGGTTTTTGCCTCCGATCCTCTTGCATTAATTGCTGAATATATAGTCAGTGGGGGAAATACAACAGGGAGCTCTGCTTTTGAACTCATTTAAGAAACTGGGTTAAACTTTTTATCATTAGTGCCATTGCTTGTTTATGTAAACACAAGGACAACAGCCAGCTTCGAAAGTCAGTCAGGCTTCATGTCGGAGTTTTAAACATCCACTCACCAAGAACTTTATTAGGAACAACAAACAAATACTGAGTAGATCGTCCCTTTGCTCTGAATACAGCTTCAGTTCTTTGTGATATAAATTTGACGAGATGTTGGAAACTTTTCCACGGAGACTCTTTACCATGTTGACTTGATCATTTCTAGAGATTGATATACTGCACATTCATGCTGCCAATGTCCTGTTCTGCCAAATCCTAAAGTTTCTACTGGATTCACATCTGGTCACTGAGGAGGTCAATGAAGTTCAATGAAGTCATTGTCATTTTCAAACCAGCTTGAGATTTGACTTTTTGATGACGGTAGTAGTCACAAGATGTGGCTATGAATGGACGACGTGGTCAGCAACAATAGTAAGATGGTCCCTGACATTCAAACCATGACTGATTGGTATAAGGGGCCCACAGTGTCTTAAGAAAACATTCCCCCCACCATCACCAGCCGGGACTGAAATCACAGGACTGTCACAGCTCGATATACTGACTTCTATGTAGAGGACCATACATTAAGTTTTTTTACTGTGCCGGTAATTATGTATTTTTCGCAGAATTACGATGTACGTCAAAAAATTACAGGCCGGTGGAAAATACCACATTAAATTGAATACAGTATTAAACATTTAGGTAAAAAGCATATTAAGTGATCTTGTTTAAATCTATAAATACTTGTTTGTCTTCTGCAGGTCATAAGAGGCTAACTATACCATCGGAAATATTAGGAACTTTGAAAAATCTAAAGTCTGTCTTTTAAAATGCTTTGAAAAGAATATGAAGTGGTAGAATCACCCGAGAGATCGAGCTGAGACATGCTGCCCTCTCTCATCCAACGCCACAATGCGTGATGGCAAATGTTGCTCAGTAAGTGACCATCAGTTGTGCACTACTTTTCAGTAGTGGAAACAAGCCGTTACAAAGACTAAGAGGTTATTCTCACCAGAATCGAGTCATCTGTAGCCTCGGCAGAAATACAGCTTCATCAGACCAGCTGACATTTTTCCTGGTTTCTGTGAGCCTGTCCACCGCTGCCTCATTTCTGTTCTTGACAGCAGTGGAGCCTGATGTGGTCTCTGCTGTTGTAACCCATCACAACCTTCTACTCAACAATGTGTTTCCATCTACAGAAATGCCTTTCACTGAATGTCTTCAAACTATTAGAATGTTGTGTGTGAAAATACCAGATCAGCAGTTTCAGAAACAATCTAACCAGCCCATCTGGCACCAGCAATCATGTCGCAATCAAGACACTGAGATCAGCCATTTCAGATTTTTCAAAATGAACATTAACTTCTAATCTGTGTCGCTTTGATTGGCAGCTTGCACAAATAAACAGTAATGCAGAGGTCCTTAATAAACAACTGACATTTAGTCAAGTTATTTGGCCTAGGAAATTCATGAACTCATGATTTGTTTATAATTTTTTGTCAATAGGATGCATTTTATTTCTCTCCCGCACCTCCAGCTTTTTCTCTCCATCCTTGGAGTGACACACGTTGTGCATCAGGCGAGAGGTAATTGAAAAGGGAAGAAAACAAATCTTTTCAATCAGATTCCGAAGGCTCTGTCGTCCTACTGCGCGGGAAAATTTGCTGATTGCAAAACAAAGCACGTTAAATTTTGCATCAGACTAATGTGACCGGAATATCATTCAATTCAGTCTTTGATTGTCACAGAGGTTCTTCGGCTTGTTTTTCTCCATCTGCATATGATAAGCATGTATTGCATATAAGAAAACAATCTCAAAAACATGAATGTGCCTTTGCAAGTCAGCTGCCATATTTATTTTGCGACTATGTTTCTAATGACAAAATACAGAATAAACAGCGCTCGCTATGCACACAAACATCATGAAGACTCAGATCTGTCGAATTGCTCAAGGTCACTCACACACTGAACAAAACATTATTATTTCATCACTTTCACTCACTGTTTACCTGTATCTATTTGTTCCCTATATTACTGTCTTACTTATATGGTTTATTAGTGATGATGTTGAAAAGTTTGTTTCTCAACTAAAAGGATAAAATCAGATAAGATTTTCGGAACCCACTTTTGTATTGTGTATGTAAAAAGAGCAGGTAGTAACTATAGTTAATATTAGAGTAAGTCTCTTGTGCGTCAATAAAATACAGCAATATTACAAAAAACATAACTATGAGGTCATGGATACACGACTCTGTGTGTGTGTCTCTGTGTGTGTGCGAGAGCTGTCTCTGTCTCATCTGTCTGAGAATATGACTCAGTGCAAGATAACATCATGAAAACACATCATTTAAAAATATTGTTGCACGATGTAAAGAGACAAAGCAGCCAAGCTTGACATCATTTCCTTTCCATTAGCAGAAAAGCCACCACGTATGCTGCACAGCGAATATATGTGTTCCAGACTTTACTGCCATCCTGTTCGGCTGGGTCGTGTTTTCACCAGTCCAAATGTGCTTATGGGAGGATAGAAAATGAAAAGAGAAAAGGGTCAATCAGAGCAGCAACCCAGTGCTTAGTGATGCTCATGACATGGTTCTGTGGAATACTGCTTCCATCCAGCAGCACAGGTAACACAGAACTATCTCTGCTGTGTGCAACTCTCTCTGAGACAGTGCGAGAGAAAGCCACTCCTCGTGTGCTCACTCCGACCATCTGGGAAGAGGCTGTTCAGCAGTCGCACTGTCAGCAGCGCTCTGCAGTGCAGCACTAGCTCCATCTGTTGGAGCTGCAGAGAAAAATCACATCTCTCATTTCACAGCACTGACAATTATTGTGATGAATGATGGAGCAGAAGGACTGTGGTCTATTATGGACTTGAAAAAGAGGCTGCCACCAAAAAAAAATACTGCTGCAGGGGCACAGATTCTGTATCAGCTGGAACACTGTTGTCCTGCCATTATTCCTGTAATGTTCACTGATGTCATGAACACCGTCTGCTATTTTATAGTCACCACAATTTATGAAACTGAGCCGGAAGCATAGGGTCTTAATTCGAAGCTACTTAAAGATAAAGAGACCATATATGACTGAGCAGAACCTTGTTTTTGGAGTTGAAGTGTCTCTTTATAAAGGCCGCTTTTGTTTATGATATTCATTTCCTCAATTAATAATAACATTTAATTCTATAGTGCCCTACAGTTTTTGAATAACAAGTTTCTTCACAAAATAAAATGTAACTACAACGATAGCAAATCATAAGAAAGCCGTCGGTTCATAGGCTGCAGCAATGCAATAAAACAAAACTGTTAATTACAACATTTAAAAAAATAAAGTTTTAATTGACATCACTTTAATGTGAAATGTTCGTATATATTAATGTCTAACATGTTCTCTGTGAATAAAGGTAAATGGAATATGCCAGTGGTCCTCATCTCCAGCCAGCAGGCTTTAAATTGGCCTGGTTTGATATTCAAAAGTGTTTTACTGCATCATAACTTAATTTCTGTCAGCTTTAGTGGAGGGAGAGAAAACACTTGCTGCTTGCATGTGATGATCTCTTTATCTGAGCTTAGAGAACTTCTGGGGGAGACGATCAAGTGCAGGCTCTTCATTACGTCGCTGTTGCAGAGGAAGCTTCTCGACTGAGCAGAGTTGTAATAGGTGGGGCAGGTGTTCTGGGACTACAGCTGGTGGTTTCATATTGAGTTTACTACAACAAAGTGTTTACTGGAGCTCCTGCGTGAAAGGCAAATTATCACAACAAGAGAGAATGGCAATTAAAACATGCCATTCCTCTGGGATCACAAGTCAAGCTGCTCACTGACACTAATTCGGTGTTGGTGGTTTTTAGCCTGAATGCATGTTGACTTCTGTCCTGTAAAGCTTCTGGTTGCAAATAGAAAAAAACATTATGAACTGTTCTTTTAGGATGTGATTAGGAATGAAAGGAGGAAATTAGAGACTGTAAAAGTTGTTGTTTTTTCAATTATTAATTTATGGTGTTGTTACAAATAAAGATTGTAACTCGCTTAACACATAAACTCCTCTAAGGGAACAGGAATTCATAAGAAGAAATGGAAGAAAGGAAAAATGTAGCGATGAAGAACTAAGTAATATATATATACATTGCCTACCTTTGATTCAAATTCTTGGAAAAATGTCAGGATGGTTTATTGGCTTAGAACTATTATTACATCTGCTACCCTGGTTTCTTTTTTTCTATTTTGTACTTTTTCTAAATGATAGTGGCAGGGCATGACACACCATGTTTATAAGATCCATCAATCAATAAATCATATACTATACACCTAGTTTGATATACATAGACATATAACCACATATATCCACGCCTACGTATATTATAGTTTTCTAACGTTTCCAGGCTACTAGTTTGTATGATATTCCCCTTTATTAACACTTAATATATAATGCCAATAACAGTTCAGGTTATGACTCATACAAAAACATGCTCTGCAAATCTTAAATGTTCTGCTGCTCTGGTGGATTCAATTACCACCTGGCTGCCATGGTAAGTGACAGGATTCCCAATAGTTCCCACCACAGTTACAGGCTGTAACAAATAAACCCAGTTTTGGGTTTTACTCACTCAACTTAAATTATGTTTAGAAGACATTGATGTCTGTATCCCTATTGCTCTTATTGAGATTGTGTGGTCGTTTTGGTTGTATGTGTTTCTGCAGTTATTTTAATATTGGCCCTACATAGGAATTACAAAATGAGCCATATTGACCAAACAGGAACATTTATGGAGAAAATATGTTGCAGTGTAAATCGTCTCTGCTCCGTAAATAAAGACAGATGATATTTCCACAAATAATTAGCTAACGTTTTAGAATGGCTAATGTCTGCGCCTATAAATGAGATTCCAGACTGGAATAAATGAGGGATGATTTGCCTTATAGGGCTGTTACATCACTGTCGTGTGGGTGATCCCTGGTTTCTGAGGATTACAGCCTGGTTTCAGGGGGATTACAAACATAGTCAATTATTTTACATGCACACAATGTGCAAATGAACATCTCACCTCGAAATAGATAAATAACAGAATAAGCCTGTGGGGAGGTGTGCATTTCTAATTAAACGGCGCAGGTTTAAAATCTAGGCAGCACATCTGTTACGCAAATTGCAAATGTTCACTCAATGGAGACCGGATAATGTTATTTACCAGGCACTTTGTTTTTCACTTGTGATTCTGAAATGAGTGCTGTTTTTTTACAGATAATACTGCACTGAGCGTCTCTCAGCGCTGATCTATACAAACTGACCGAAAAATATTAACACAAATTTACATTTTCTCCTGTGTATATTTTTAAAACGAGGAGCTTTGGGCCTTGCCCTCCATGCAGGGACTCGCTCAGCCCTGTGTGTGAAGATTTGATGGCAGGATATGAAAGAGAAATGAGTGCCTGGCGTTTGCTTTAATTGAAGCTTTTTGTCAATACAAAAAGAAGGTAGATGTGAAATGCACTCAACTAGATTTTCACTTGCACGTTAAAAGCCACTTCTTTCCACTGACTTTGATTCCTTATGACTCCAATTGTAAAAAAAATCATAATTAATTCATCATGATTACAGGTCTGGTTATTAAGCAATTAAAAGGAGCATTCAGGCAGAAGTTTCTTCCTTTCATGTGACAATACATGACTGCATTAACATGTGGCTGCAAATGAAGCACATGCTAACAGATCTGTGACTGCAGTCACAACATCACAGCTACTTTAAGTCTGCGCTGCTATTGTTGGTTTAAAATGAGCAGAGAGGAGGTCTGTATGCTTTTGAATTGGAATGAACTGCTTTTTATTAACAGGCCATTAACAGGCTATTTTGTTGCATATAAAAGTGGACGCTGTCATCCTCGAAGCTTTTTACTGCAGCGCACACAACAAATGGCTCCGGTTACATCATCTTCTGACTCGGGGCGCAGAGATATGTCGCTATACTGCGATGCTTGTGGTTTTACAGGATTGTGCACGGAAAACCACAAGACAGCTGGTGTTTCAAAATGCTTTTTCTAATATATCCAAGCAGCTGAGAGCAGCCGAGGGACTGTTTGTTCTCTTCAACGGCCACTGGATGACAGAGCCACTTTGTGGGCCACATGCAGCCCTAATTAGTCCTTGTCATCCTCTCCAGAATGGACTGAGCCCCACTACAGGGAGGATGAATGACTGAGACATGGACACTGAAAGTTTCCTAATGTGTAAGATGATGCTCTTTCTGTGGTGAGGTGAATCTTAATGAGAGGAGAGAGGCAAACATATAAACACTGAAATCAGTTCATGACATTTCTGTAGGTCTGTATGCTCAGGAGTGAAACAGCATGCTGCCAGTAGAGGGCATCACTGAATCACTCATAAATGGCGACAGCCCCAGAGACGCATGCACAAACTTTACTAATGTTGTATGGAAATAGAATCTAAATCTCAAATCCGTCGAAAAACAACTGTAAAAGGAAAGACAAGACAAACAAAACTGTGACGTAACGTATCTGAGCCGGTGGTGTGTGAAATGAGGCTGTGCAAAATGAAAGAAGCTTATATTTTGTAAAAAACTTCCTCATACATGTTATTAGATTGTTAGACAGTTGTTCATATTAACTATAGTATGTGTTTAAAGTGATGAATGGGTGTATTCATCTACTGTGATCACCGGATGCAGTTTCAGTAGCCGCAAACGCTGAGACACTTTGTACCTTTGTATTCGGTAAGTGATTAAATAAATTCATATTTTTCAATTGTTTTGCTTTTAAAGAAGTCTATATATTGTGTAATCATAGAAAACCCTTAAAAACATTAAAATTATCTCTAAGTCCTTATCATGCACTGTTTAGCTGCATCAAAAGTTACATTCTGGATCACAAAGAAGGATTTTGAGTTCTGGGTAACGTGAGGATGTGCAGTTGATGAGGATTTTAATTCCAAATTAATGTCTCTTCTGTAACAATTCTACAAATGCACATAAAACATAGCTATAGAAACATTTATCAGGTCAATTTTAGGATTTTCCTGTGGCAGTGTAAAGAAAAGTGCTTGACGAAGGAGAATGGCCTGACCGAGAGTTGGCACGGCGTGCCCTGTGCCACTGCCCCAGCATTTGGCTATGCTATATCACGCCCAGCCCTCCCCCTCGTTGATCAGAGGCAAACTTGCCGACGCCACAGTGTCGCATTCTGGGGATAGCTGCACATAGGGACGCTGTGATGTGCCACCTGGCCCTCGGCCCCTGTTGGTCGGGAACTCTCCCTGACCTCTCCATTAAAACTCGTTTGCCAGTGAGGGCCACGTCAGGGAGGGTCTCCGAGGACCACTTGCTCGCATTCTCCCTGTGATGAGGACGGACCAGAGGACGGACCGGAGAGGGTGGCGACACCTTTGCCTGCCTCTTCTCCACAACAGGCTTGTGAGGCCCGCCTGGCCCCAATGAACTACACAGTTGCTGATCAAAGATGGTCACATTTGCTCCACAGCTAAAGGACGACTCTGTGCCTCCTCACCCCGAGGACCAGAAGGTCTAAAGCACCATGGCCTATGATATATACAAAGCTAATGTGAAGGGAATAATCGTCAAACTTGATCCGGAAACACTGGAGTTTATAATAAAGAATGTTATTGCTTCTTAGTTTATAACTATGCAGAACCCCAAAAAAAGATTAGAAAGCATGGGTAAATATATCTGCATTTAAGACAATTATGAATATCAATTAGTCATATGCAATCAAATTGTCTGGATGGGATTTTGTAATTATTATATATATATATATTATTAATTATTATTGTTATTCTCATCATTATTATAACAGTGTTGTCATGCCGACATAGATTGAAATAATTCACATTACCCCATATTTATTTGCTTCAGATAACGCAGTCTGTTCTTAAGTGACTGTCCGTGGGAGTTTATAATATATCCTCATTCTTACTTCTCACTGGATTCCAACTGTTGTGGCGAGTTCTAGGTGCAAAACAGGTGTTTGGGTTGTTTTCAACATGCAGTCACCTAGCCGACTCAGTCGCAGACACAGCATTTACACCCACAATAACATGTGCTATTAGACCTCACATGTAGCCTACACCATGTTTGCCTGAGTACTCCTCTGCAAAATGATAATATTTGTCCATGAGAGCTGGGAGTAGATGCTGGAGAGCCCCTGACACTTGGCCCGACTGGCTGGAATGACACTGTCTCCACCTGTTGCAGGTCAGGGGCTAATGCTTTAAGGTCAAAGGTTGTTTCCACAAGGCTGATTTTGAACTCTTGCTTTCTGAGGCCCTCACAGTTCCCACCCGGAGTGCTGAATGTTTGAATCAACAGTTGAAACCTATAGTCGATCTGCTCTGGTATTGGGAGAAAATGGGCAGTTGATAATGCTGTCTTAAATCTGCATGCAACACAGTAAATGGGGTAGTGTGCTCTTTTTGTCTTCAATGTGCCAAGACAGGGGAACAAACCACAACTGGTTCTTTCTCATGATCCACAGTCCCCCCTAATGTGAAATTAGTAATATTTTCTTGTATAGAAATATTATTTCTATTTATAATAAAAAATTGAATTGCTCGCCGAGGTTTTGATTTGGTAAAAGGTTAAATGTCCTCACATCTGACATCACAGAGTTGTTCGTATAATCTCACATTCTTAGCTGCAGTTACAATAGAGGGCACGCAAATGTGAGTTGGCAGCACAACAGATAAATGGACCACATTAGAGCAAAAACAACTGTTGTGTGGTTACTGGGCTCCCAGAGTACTGGTCTATGTTCAACAAAGCATTGTAATGAGCAGATAACTAGGCCATCATATAACACGTCCCCAAAATACCATGGACTTGTAAGGCTCTTTTTAATGGTACGAGGGACGTATGCCACTTTTAGCCACGTTTAACTCTGGGATGGTGCACCTCAGGAGGATTCAGAGGAATGGCCAGAGGCTAATTAGCTTGAAAAACAATAGCTCCCTGATCACCATTCCATTGTGCTCCCCAGCATTGTGCGGCGGATCTGATTACCAGCTTGTGATAAACAAGGAGCTAAATTGGATGTGCAGTTGTTGCCATTGTCCCCGATTTCTGATACCCAAACCCCCGTGTCCTTTGTGAGCGGTATGTACGAGCCACAGCGGACAAGCCTGAAAGAGCCCGAAGTCCCTGATGGAGTATATATGTATGTTAACTGACAGGGAGGGAGAGCTGATACAGTTGCTTTGCACTCTGCGGTCACCTTCCTCTGGCAGGGCCTTTGGTAATTAAGACCCTGAACGCAGTCCAAGTAGTGGGCTGCTCAAGACGGAATATTAATGTACCTTTGATTGATTGAGTCAAAAGTGATTTTTCGCGGCAGAGTGTGGGTTGAGAGCCAGCTGGTCTCGGGTCAGAGAGCCGGACGGTGGGCAGATGCTTACAGGCCCTCTTAGCCTCTGCTGATGGAGCAGAATTGATTAATGCCCCACAATTAGGGAAACATTAAAAGCAGCATTTTCCGAAGCGCATTTCAGTGTCACATAATGCACGCGGGGCATTTTGTGTATTCCCAGGCCAATAGAGGACGGGGCGGCTCGGTTTGCATGGAATCCACACTTGGCAAATGTCCACCACATTAACTGGCTGGTATGTGTAGAGTCGACTCCTAATGGTTCGGATTTTAGAAGCGGTAATGTCGTGGGGGTTTAGATATAAAGATGTCCATGTGAACAATATAGATTAATTGTATTATTATTATAATGGACTCTATTTTAATCATATAACGTTGTCACATATTTAAGTCCTTTGATCTGAAATCAGACAGCTGTGAGATTGTCATGTGTGGCTTTTGACCTTTATCTTATTTGCTTTCCTTAGTAAAAATATTTTTTTTTATTTCTTAATTTTGCCCACAGCTTTTAAAAACAATGAAGCAGGGGCAGTGGATGCATTTGCATAACACATCTGTTCCTCCGCGCAATGTTTAATGTCTTTATATTTAACACTGTATACCAGTTTTATAACCTCAAAAACATTTTTAAATAAAAGCATCCTTATAAGACATCCCTCTTTAGCGTCACGCTGCTTCTGACTGTTTCAGTGTTGAACAATGTGTGAAAGTGCAGGTGAGCCACTAGCTTTGTTTCATGTACAATTCAAAGAATCACTTTTCAGGATGGATCTGAAAATGGCTTTTTATAATAATCTTTTAGTGTTTGAATGTCTTCTTCTCTTTGAGACAAGGACTTGATACACACCCGTTTCTCGCCTCTGATTCTTTCAGGCCTGCGGACCGACTTTACGGATTCCTGTACGTGATCCTCAACCTCCCAGAGGACGTGCAGGGAGCCAGGGAATGTGTCCTTGTTACTCAGCAGGCAAAGTCTGTTAAGGTCTTGTAACAAGAAGCCCTGAGCTGAGACACCTCGTGGATTTCTGCCTGTCAGGAATCTTCTCGAAGGAAGCCAACAATAAAATGGGGCCGAATAAAAACTGTAGGGCAGTGAAAAGTGAGGTATTCACATCTCCTCAGATCACAGCTATTTAAAAATGTTCTTTTATTGTATTTGATTCATTTATTGTTCTTAACTTGTTTGTATAGGACTTTTTTACTAATCACAATTTTCCTCATAGGACCTAGTTCAGCACTACATAATAAACTTGTCAAAATAAAGCAGTTAAAGTTATTGACTGACTCACTTTACATGTGAATACAGGTGACGGTTTCCACTATGTGTCATATCTTCCTTCACATTATGTAATGGAAAAGCTCTTATCAAATATTCTCATTGGGTAGATTCTTATGATATGACAGAGTGCAATCGATCACGTCCCTTGAGGCCGCCTCCTGTCTCAGGCCCGTACGTGTCTGGAGATGAGACAGGGTCGCGGGCCAGTGACAACTGCAAGGCACTAGTGAAGTGTCGGAGGCTCGTGCCGCTGGGACCTCTGAGCCATTCCTGGCATCCTGCTCGAGCAGGCCCCCTGCAGCACGCCTGGGAGGTCCTGTCCCAATGCGCGTCCCTGACTTCCAATGCCGCTGTTGTATTATGTCTAGAGGCCTCCCTTGATTGTGTGGAAACCCCACAAAAACAAATCAACTAAACAAAAGGGGAGAGGTGGACAAAGAGAGCAGGCTGCGTGGGACTGACGGACTTCTCCATCTGTTTTGAGCTGTCAGCCTTTGGGCTTCGGAATGATTCCACTCGGCAACACTTAGGCACACAGCCTGTGTATATATCCATGACAGTGTCGGCTATACTCTGATTGAGCAAGTAGTGTATTTACTGTGCTAATATGAGATAACTGAAATACCTCAGGATGCATTAGATCACCAGCGCACTCTATCTGCTGTAATAATTGAAATATCGTGCAGCAGAGCGGCAAATCCACTTCTCTAGCATGACAACTGTTAAAATATAAACAAACACTAAATGTCTGACATGTGACAAAGTTGGGTGTTTCTCTGTAAAGTTTTTAGAAGACAACATGAAGATGTTCCATTGTTTTAAATGTTTTTTTTTACTGGGATTCAATAAGCTGTTGTAAATCCTGCTTGTGCAGACATGATGAGACAGGACATGAATTATCATTCATGGAAATCAAACAGGCGCAGGTGTTCATATCAATCACAAGAAAAAACAGTATGAAAATAAATAAGGCATTTCCTAGCAGATAGGATCCAGTCATGAATACGATTATTGACATGGCAGGATTGAATGTTAACACAGATGGATACACTGTCTCTTTACTTCTTCAAAATAATCCGATCCCACCTGCTGATTGTATCATCATGGGTGCTGACACTGTAATATACTTCATCCATAGAAATGCAGTAAGAAAAAACAGGAAAAGTTTGTGGTGCATGTTGCAAGAATGATTCCATAGAAAGTGTCTCATTGGGCGCTGTTTGAAACCTTTTATTTTACAGAAGACTTTGACATAAAGAGTTAAGAGTTAAAAAGTTTATCAAAATGTTCTGGGGTTAATTTGTTGTTTTGAAATATAGCAGCAGATCAAAGGTGGTCAGGATTTAGAGGATTCAGATATCTTTAAGAAGGATCCTCTATGTAGTTTAAGCACAAACATTCACAGCATACAATTAGCCTCTTTAATCTCCTGATGACGGATGAAGCCGACGTTAAGATTTCCATTTAAAATCAAAAGCTGTGTTGAGCCCAACTCAAATCTGTGGGCCTACTGCGGATAACGTTTGTGAATGAAATGCAGGCGGGACATATTTTCTATACTCTCTCATCAAACTTCACGCTGTACACAACTGTGTCATTAACACCTTGTTTTCTGCTGCTTTTTTATTAGACATATAGGTGTCATGGAAGATTTACGGCCAGTATAACGGAGCCATAAACTCAACGGGAGCTTTGAGAGAATGTCAGCCCTGAAAAATACACCCAGACATCTGTAGGACGATGCAAAGGCCCCAATAAAACCCAATGAGTTATTGTGAGGATTGATTATAACGTAGAGGCAGATAGTTTGAGGTCAAATCCCTGCTTCAGCTGGATGCCATACAAAGTGTGGAATTTGTAATAAGGGGTTATCATGCTCCATGTTTGTTAGCAATACAGCACACCTGGTAAAGACCCCTCCCACTAGTTTTTGCAGGCCTGCCATTATTGGACATCTGCTGTTGTTCTTGTTTTGTAGTGAGTCAAGAGGATTACATCAATAAAGGGCACGAGGAATTAATGAGGAAAGGGAAGGAGGGCATCCTGGCTATTGGCACGTTCACATCTGGCTGCAGATTTTTAGAGGTGCCGAAGCATGAGAGCATTGTGCATTGTGCCTTTGATGATGGTTATCAGCTCGTCTAATAGTGGGTATGGACCAGCCTTTCTTTTTCTTTTTACAGTGTTGTTTACAATCGATATTTTCAACAGATCCAGCTGTTCAAACGTTGAGTGATAAGGATACGGGCCATATAACATTTCCGTTTAGTTGTTGTGGCTTTCTTCATGGCTGGAACCTGTTTATTGACGGTAACCGACTTGACTACTAATCAACGACCTGCTTCACTGAGAAAAATGCCAATACAGCCAGTGAGGGTTGACGACTACCGATGTCTTTTGCATTTATAAAGTCCTGTTTCATCACACCATGACTGACAGTCTAATAACAGTCTCCAAAGCCGACAGCCAGGGCAGAAGGGTCAGGCAGGAGCACAGGGTCAACTGCTAAGTATCCATCACAGACTTACAGGAAATGGACTGCAGAGCGGGAATTTTCACCTTTGTTTAAAATTCAGATAGATAAAAGAAAATACAGGATCTTTGCTACTGTCTCCACATATGACGCGCCTTTCACAGAATATGGCAAGATGTGTGTATCTGTCGAATATGTCATGAACATGAATATTTGCAAAACTTCCTGCGGTTCTTTCAAAGTAAAAGCACTCTAATGTTTCTGTTGACTAAATTGTATATCTATTAGTTTTAACATTGTTTTTATTGTAATTGCAGGAACAGAAGATGCATGTGTACTGGCATTTAGTTGAAAACATAGGCAACTTTCATTCATGGAGATAACTCTTACGCATCATCAGCTCCCATGCAGACATGCAGCTGACACGCTCTCTGTGTGAGATGTAAGGTGTTGAGGTTGCAGTGGAAAAAAAACTCTGTCAGGCATTATTTTCATTGCAGCCCTGCTATAAATGTGTGTTTTCTTTGTTAAAACATGTTAGTTTTTAACTGATATAATGTAACTATTCATAATTTTTTTGTTTGTCAGGATTGAAGAGTATTAGACCACATGATTCTAGGAGTTTTTTGTATTGGCATGCTGCAACCATTGATCCCTATTTTCTGCCACCATCTTCCCTTTAAACGACATTTCACTGTTTCACTAAATGTGTCACGTCTCCATCAAGGCTTTAGCACCGGCGTTTGAAGCAACGTTCATGATGATGCCATACAGGTGCCTGAAGAAGAGCTCCAGGACAACAGGCCCTAAATGCTTGCACTGGACCATCACACCAACATGAAACAATGCCTGCGCCACATCGCCCTCAGTCCGCTCAACTGATGGGTAACTGGAGTCGCCTTGAGAGGAGCCCCGTGAAGCGTTATCAGGGGTGGGAAGGGGGTGTGAACAGCGGCAGAGATGCCTCTGAGGTCAAGCCTTTAATAATGATTACAAACTGGAGCTGGCTGCTGGAGCGACAGGCTGCAGCTGTGGGCCGGCCGGCCTTTGAAGTGCCCCCCGCCTGTTGCAGGGTCCCAGGCCCCCTTGCATGAGGAGACGCTGGAACTATGTGGCTGCCTGTGGGAAAGAATGTCATGCGACGCCAGGGTGACGGAGCGCAGGATGGCTCGAAGGGCGGCATGGCTCGGCTGGTGCTGCTGGTGGGCTTGCGGCTCGGGCGGGTTAGGGGACCGCTGGGGATGGCACAGGGGGATGAGGGAGAAAAGAACAAGGCTGAGTGCATGTGCTGCTGTGGCCAAAGGCTGGGTTCTTTGGTTACACACACACACACACACTCACACAGGGTGGGGGGGTCCACAAAGTTACTGCCAAAAAAGCTCAGAGAGGTTGAGTGTGACAGACACTGTGGCTGCACAGTTTATGCCTTCTTATTTTTTCTAAATCCGTTTAATAAAGACACATCAGTGCTTCCAGATTTGGAACATTAAGTTCTCGTAAAATTCAAGCGTTTCCCTTGTCTCAAGCTCGCCATCATAAACAGTTGAAGATAATCCCAGCTATATTGTGTGTGTGTGTGTGTGTGTTAGTTTGCGTGTGTTTGTGTGTGTGCGTGTGTGTGTGTGTGTGTTTGTGTGTGTGTGTGTGTGTGTGTGTGTGTAGGTGTGTGTGTGTGTGTGTGTATATGCATGTCTTTGCATAGTTATGAGGGCCGATTTTGGTTCAATACTATTATTGTGAGGACATTTTGACATTGTAAGGACAGTTTGGCTGGACCCTACAAAATCATGGGCCTGTTTCAGGGTTAAATCTTGGATTTAGGTTAGAATTAGGTTGAGGTTAGAGTTAGGGTAAGGGTTAGCCATTTAGTTGTGAGGGTTAAGGTAAGGGTAATATGATAGGGAATGCATTATGTCAATGAGTGTCCTCGCAACTATAGAGAGATGAGTGTGTGTGTGTACATAAAATGAAAAAGTAGAGTGGTTCACATTGCAGCAGCAATGTCATGGCAAATAATTCAACTCTTACAAATGAAAGTACTTCCTTGATAAAACCAACAAAATTGTATATGTTGTAACATCGTGAGGTTTAAAGTAAAAATGGTTAAACTAATACGATTAATACTATTAATATTCAAAATAATACAGAGACAAACAACACGTGTGTTTGGACGACAACAGTACACAATAAATACTTACATATATATATATATATATATATATATGCATCACATAAATATAGAGATGCTCCTCAAACGTGTAGCGTTCAACAGGAATAGAGAATGGAAACCTGTTGGAACCTTGATTGCAAGATGTCTCGAACACAAAGTTCACAGCGGGAAGATTTATGACCGATCTACTTAATTACTACCTGCCCGATGATGCTACCGGTGAATTATTATGCACACATAGTTTCTGGCCATATCAGGGCAACATATCAAATTATTACTTAGCTTGCAAAATGAGCATTGACAAGAAAACTGCCATGATTTGCTGCGGTGATGATGCCGGTGGGGAAGTATGCAATTATCTAACTGCTCTTGTTTATCTGTAAAGCTGTCTTTAAATCCAGGCTTGCAGTATATCGTTCACACTGTAAAACCAGATTTTTTTTTATTCAGGTGTAACATGGTTCAACATGCAGCAACTACATGAGCAGGAAATCCACACTCGATGTTGAACTGGAGTTTGACAAAAAGATAATAAAATTGATGGTCCAGTTATCAAGTTACCTTTTCCCAGCCTTCATTAAAATATATGTTTATATGGTGTGTAAATAAATTCTGACAGTAGTAATATTGTGTTACAGATATAAAATGTAATCTGTGTGATTCTAAATACACATTTTACACATACCTTGAACACATTCTGGATTTTCCATGTATGCCATTATGACACTCAATAAATATTTATTTGAATCATAATAACAGGTTATTAACTTGTTTGTGTCTTTAAATGGATGTTGCAAAAAAGCATTACGTGGTACATGCTCACGGTAATAACCAAGAGGCACTTAACCAAAATCAGGCTGAGATGTTTGATCTCAGTGCAGGTAATAACTTTTAATCTTTTTTGTTCTCATCTTCCTGTTCAACAGTAACAGATTTGTGTAAAACTGTAATGAACAAGAGATGCAATCAGAGACACATACAGATATAATGAGGAAGTTTTTACTCTGTGTAAAAAAAATGAAGGGCAGCAGCTCTGAGCGCAGCAGCAGCCATGACATCATCCCATTCCATAACAATGATCCATTGTGTTGCATGGGCTCCTGCTCCGCGGCAATGGCTGTCCATAAGTTTTATTTGGCATTTTATGGCTGTTAGATCACAGCAGCTCAGTGCCGCACTCAAAGGTGGCCGCTCCACGATGGTCTGCCGAGAGAGGCTGCAGGACAGAGACTGGGGGGGGTCCACTTCTGGTGAACATGGTCCAGGGAAAAGTGAGAGCGCGAGAGGGAGGGAGGGATGAGAAAACCCAGCGGGAAGAAAAAGGGAGACCACCATGGCTAACGCAAAGTCCCGCGTCTCAGCTCAATTTCTTCCTTGATGTGAGGGGCTTTCATCTCCTCGGCGAGGAAATCAGTTCCCCCCCTCAACAGACACACGATTGTGGAAATGATGGTGGAGCGAAATGGCTTAATACACCGCAAATCCTCATTGCTCTGAAGACGGGGGAAAAAAAGGTTTCTTTTATACAAAGACAGAGGTCTAACGCTGCATCTGATGTTCTTTTGAAAAAGAGCTCTCAGGAGTGGTGGTATCCACCGTGCTTCATATCATTAGAGACTTCGAAATAGTGCTCGTAATATCAGCATGAGCGTGATGTCACATTTAGTCTTTGAGACGTGGAATATGGTTCCTGCACAACTTCTTCAAATATCAAGTATTAAAGGCAGCTGATTAGCAGAACTTCAGTAATGACATCTGCATTTTATTGAGCAAAAGAATCAGATAAAATAAAGAAAAACCTAACTCAAACTGAAAATTTAATTTAAACAAGCGTCCCATTTCTCTGCAGTATAATGGCCATGGCTTAGTTCTGCGAGATCGTAAATACTTTTACTGTGTTAAGCTCAGTCCAACTGAAATAAAAGAGCAACCAGGGGACATGTAGACTGTCTCTGTTGTTGTTGGACTGAGTGAAGATCTGTGTGAGATGTGCATGTTAAAGTTCTAAAGACTCACAGACAGAAATACAGAGTTAATAGAGAGCAGAGGCCAAGCACACTTTTCTTTACATATCACAAAGGAAATGATGGCAAAATTAGACTTTCTTTCTTTCTTTCTTTCTGTCTTTCTTTCTTTCTTTCTTTCCCTACCTCTTCCTATCTTTTTTTCCTGACTCAAGCTGTCAAAGTTCTGCTCAGTACATGTTTCTAAAATAATCCAAGTGCATTTTTATAATCCACCTGTGTGCATGACTTGTACATAATTGAAAAGCAAACATAGTTCAATGGAGATTAAAGAGTGAACTTAATGTCATTACATTGACGACACGTCCCTGTGTTCAGATATTTTTAACTACCCTGCGGCACCCCCACTCCCCCCCAAAAAAGCTAACTTTTTCCGACCCAATTCATAAATGAAACCATTCTCCACAGAATGTGCCCGTGTCCTCTCCTGTGAGCAATAACAAGGCCTCGCTCTGATTGAGTGTGCCATAATGTCATTTGGATATTAGGCCGGCTTCTCTGCATGTGTATTGGCAGACCTGCTGGTCTCTGTGCTCAATTCAACCACAGGACTTCAGGATAATGTTTCCCTCTACCACCATTAATATCAGCGGCTTTAAATACTGCTGAGGCGGTGACCAACAAGTAATATTGTGCTACCTGGCACCTCTGTGCGCTGACATTAAATCCTCTTTCTTATACAATCTTGCGTGTGTTGTCATTTTAAACGTTGCCCTGGTAACGTAGACTGTTTGCTAACACACTGTCAGAGGGAGGGTGACTTACGAAGTTGGTATTTGACAGAGCAGACACTCAAGGCCTGTTTGAGATGCAGAGATTCAACAACAATCACTCACTGTCAAACACTCTTTGCATTGTGACACAGCTCTCCAGGTAAATACAAAATGTAGAAATGAAAAAGGCCCAGCACTCTCCTTCAATTCAAACAAGGTGCACTTACCTACACACACCTGTAAATATTTCCATCAAATTTCACAAATATATTGAAAAACATCCTATCTCCCCCTTATCAGAAAACTTGTATTGGCTCTTTCCTAAACCACAGTGCATCCGTCCACCAAGCTTTATGGTAATCCTTCTAACTAATAAAACCTAACCCTGACAAACAAATGAGAATATAAAATCCTTGTAGAGATTATCACAAATTAGATTCAAGATTTTTTTAGACAATAAAAGTATTTATATCGGCAATTGAGAAAAAAAAACTGCATAAGCCCCCTTTTTAGGGGGAAGGACTCAATAAGTACTTATTGAGTCCTTCCCCCTTTTTTTTCTCAATATTTCATAAAAACAATTATCAAACTCTTGCAAAAAAGGGAGATCTGTAAAAGTTAATTATATGGCATATTTGTAGTTATATTTATTGTGTTTCTGAAGGGGAAAAAAATGCAATAACCTGCCCTAAATCTTGGCGAATGAATATTTCATTAAATTTGTATGTAACATTTCTAAATGACATAAATGAATCAGCCTCGGCAGTCAGAAAAGAATTGTGCTCAAAGAAAAGACCATGTGTGCAAAAGAGAATCCATAAATGTTCATTGGTTCTGATTACAGATTTATCAATATTCTCAAAAATGTGTTCATTTTGTGGTTATTTAACTGATGTGTTTTGCTTGTTAGGAATGCAAAGCGTTTGACGCACAAAACAATTTAAACCCTCCTCGTTTGTGGTTTCATGTTTTTACGATCGCACCAAGCAACTTGCACGGATATAAAAGAATGGGCCCCGAGTTACCTGTGTGTTCACCCTCTGCAATTAGACAAGTGTTCCTATTTGCTGTATAAACAACTCCATTTTAGCAGCGTGACTCATTGGAGGTGCAATGTGTAATTCAGCACTGGCGTCGAACGTATCCTGTTTGAAAGCAGCGCTGGCCAGCTCTCATGACGGATGAGACGGATGAATTATCTAAGCATCTTCGCTCCAAAATGAAATTACAAGGGAGGAACGGTTTCCCCTCTTGTAATTCCCACATCTAATCCGTCACTTTTTAAATGACACCTTTTTATTTTCCCTCAATGGGATATCAGTGCATGCACCTGCACGAGATTCTGTCATGCGAAGGTCACAGATAATAAAAGCTTTTATGTGACACGTATGCATCATTGTAGCTTGTGGAGTGATTTATTGATTCAGGACTCAGATTGAGGGAATGATTCACTGATTGCCCACTTGATTTATTGAATGAATGACGAGAGTTGTTTTTGTTGTCGCTACAACAGTTTGCTGATGTAATACTCCTCATGCAGTGCCCCCTACTGGCAATGCAATGGGTATGACAACGATTTGTAGCGCTACATGTGAAATAAGTGACAACAATCTGTCCTGAGAGTTATCAGTACTAAACAAGAATAACAATTAAACTATTCTAAACAAGGTTCTTTAGAAAATACATGTGAATAAAATAACTCAAGGTGAAACAGAAAAAAACTAAATTAACGTAGACAATATTAATATGCACTGGAACTTTTCAGTGAAACTATGTCTTAAGCAATGATTTAAAAACTGGTTGATACTGGCATATTGAATCTGTTCATGCCTGAGCTCCAGAGCCATTTGGGTCCTGTTTTCAGACAAAGGGCTGACCCTGTTCTTTGGACATTCTCCAGAGTTTCCCTTTCACATGAAGAAAGGAACCAATTGCATCTTTATGTTTCCAGCACAATGAAACCAGCATCCACTGCAATCACCAAAAACAAAATTGCTTGACATCTTCATTGTGTCCTTTACGTGTGTTGCTCCACTTTTTGGTCTGCTGATATTAGACATGTCCTCAACCCCCCCACACGCTCCTAATACCTACTGAGGTTTATGAGAACATAGCAGGAGAGCTTCCAGGGTTTTTACTTGAGGGGGGAGAGACAAACTTCATAGAACGTCCGGAGCCTCTCACTCAGATAATGTCATGAGATTGTTCAGTGCTTGTCGGAGAGCAGCTTTTAACAAGTCTTGTATGTAATCTACAGTGTAGAGCATAGGAGGTTAGCTGCTCCGTAACATAACCGGGGACCAAGCTGAGCTTTAAAAGCTTTTGAAAGAATCTTAAAATCAGTTCTTAATTTAACCAGCAGCAAATAAGGGAAGGCAAGAATAGGAGAGATATAGGCCTTATACGTTTGAGGCTGTGCAAATAGAGAATTGCAGTTGTGATAAGTGAAGTTAGGATCTATGTTTTTCCTCTGCTGTTCAGGGTGAGTGACGAGGACAATGATCTAGAATACAGCGTACTGCATGAATCTGTCACCGTTTCTGTGTGAACGGCACAACGGTCAGAACTCGCAACACAGGAGAGACGAAGAGGGAAAATCTGGGAGACCGAGATTTCCATGTCCTTAGATTTGTCTCCAGGCTCTGCTTGCCCTGCTTATCTCTGAGCAATGAATGAATCCAGCGATTGTTATGTTTCACCTGCTTCACAACCCAAAAAAAAACAGCCTCTCTCCAAGTCCTTCAGCTCGCTGAACTACTTAACCTGCTATTACATCATTCCAGCTGGCTGAGCGCCAGACAGCACTTGGCCGCCCTCCAGCTCGCTCTCTTGTCGTTCTGCCTCTTTTCTTTCCCGCTGCACACAGATGCAAACGTTTCATACAGTTCCTCTTACAACCTTCATGCTCTTTAATGCCTGATGGCCACCACATTCTCTCTCTCTCTCTCTAGCCCCCACCACCACCACTGTTGCTGACAGTCCGTCAAGCCTGCTCGCAAGGCTGACAGGTTATCTTTTATTTAGGCCAGCGCTCGCCGCGTGTACGCCACTTGAGAGGCAACGTGTAACACCAGATTCCCTGCTGAATGGTGAATTGTGTGAGTCTCTAAGTAAGCCCTGCAGGAGAATGCACGCTGAAAGATGCCCTCCTCCTTATCAGTCAATGGGCGTAAGTCTATCAGCATGTGAGGCTGGTGGGAAGGGCCCTGTTTTTTAACTGTTATGAATAGGTGCTTCTCTCGCTTCCTTTTCCTTGACGCCCTTAGCCCTCGGGCGGATACTATAGATGTCACTGCTGGAGCTCAAGGCACAGAGCAGGGCTGAGGGAGATAAAGCTGCTGAGCTCAATAAAAGATTTTAAAACCAGAGTTTCACATACTACTCTGTCAATTCTGACGAAACAGTAAGCAAGTTGAAAACCAATCATTTTGTTTGAAAGTTGCAAATATATGATATCCCAGTTTATTAACTGGGATAATAAACTGGGATAGTTTATTAACAACAGAAATAACAACATTATTCTAACAGGTGTAGCATCGGTGGATGTATTCACAATTAATTCCACACTCCAGTAAAGAGTGAATAACAAAAAAGAATGCATTTGGTTAAATGATTGTGACTCACAAGGTGATGCCGGCTGGGCACTTGATGATACACTAACTAACTAAGAATACCGTAGAAAGTAAAAGGCATGCATACAAATTATGACTTATGTAAACAGAGTTTGGAAACATGCTTATTTACAATTGAAGAACTAGTTATGCAGTCAAATGGCTCCTGCTATTGTTTGTCAAATAATTAATTAAACTCCTGAATAAATGTATGAGCAGCATGTTAATGTTCTCACTGGAGCTGATTCTAACTGCTTATTATACTGCTGTGCTCACTACACTAAAAACAGTGCATTCTATTGTATAAAGTGATCAATCTGAAGATGCAAAGTATCTGATTACTTGTCCTATTAAGTGTAATGGAGTAAAAATACTTCTTTCTTTGAAGTTATGTAGTTACTATATAAGCCCCTGAAATAAACCAAATTTGACATTTTCTCGAAAAGGTAATTAGACTTGAATGCTGTATAACTAGAATACGACTCAGTAGAACTCACACTAAGGCCCAATAGTAACTTTATTTAAACTACATTTAAATTCATTAGATCCGGATTTTATTGGGATCTGCACAAAATTGCACTCACTCAAAAATATCAGTCCCAAATATATGCCAGATTCTTTTTTCATCAAGTTCCATTAATGATTATACTATTATTGTGAATGTATTTCATGATCTCAATAATAATACACCTTAATGTTTTATGACCAATAGAATATGTGAAAGTGTATTTTATTTATCTAAAATCAGATTACTTTAATTATTATCACTTGTTCCAACACATTGTAACCATTTTTATGTTTTTAATAATTTTCTCTGCGAGTGGTGTCAGGACTGCTTTGAACTCCTACCATGGTACATTCCAGGGTCTAACAACATCATCCTTCAATGAAGCTACATCATGATGAATGTATCTGTTGACTGAGGTTCAATCTTAGTCTGTTTGCACAGTGACATGTCCGAGCATCATCTGTCCACAACAGGTTTATTAAGCTATCTGGACTAAGTGTAATCCTTTGGTTTCGAGAACGCTCGGACTAATCTAATACAATAATAACATTTACACAAGGCAAAGTTTTTTGTTTTCCAACACAAAAAAAAACAGGTTAAAATGAACTCCTGCTTCTTTATCTGTTAGGATTCTCTGAAAATACACGTTAACAGCCCCATATCCTTTTTGCCGATTTGTCAGTTTGCACTGGATATAAAAATGAGAGACGTGCATGTGTGGGTTCAGATCTGATCTTGTGAATTCACAGGGAAAATTGGCATTGGCTTGTAAGGCATCCTCATCTGGCAGCAGAGCGTGTCCAGTCCTGAGGATCGATGCCAACGCAGTGATCTCACCTCACTGATCAAGCTCTTGGAAAACACTTTATACTTCATGATAAATGACCTTAAGGGGCTGCATCCAAAACCTAGACTGGAGCGTTTCCTTGTAGCTCTTTGTGACTCCTGTCAAATTTAGATCTGCGATCAAGTAAAGAAAATGACAGAAGTTTTTTTTAGCCAAAGTTTTTGTTTGTGTTGTGCAAAGCTCCGTCATTAGCCATGCGTCTCTCTCTCTTTCACCGGAGAGGATGATTTACAAACTGCTGTTCACACCCAGCCGCATGTGTTGACAGCCATGCAAAAATGTCAAGCCTCACACAGATGCACAAACTCAGTGCTTTGTCAACCGGTTGTGTAATTGCTATTTAATTTATAGACGCAAAATGGCTCATAGGCAAAAACCCAAGCTGCAGCAGCAGATCTATGGGGGGTTTTGCAGGGTGCAGTGTTGAGGGATTTTATAGACGGGCCACATGACATTTCTCATACAGCACGTATCCCCTCAGCTGAGGATGATCGATGCTCCTGTGCCTGTAGGAAAAAACAAACTAATATCGCATTACACCCAGACGTGTCTCCATCCACATGAATCCTTACATGAATTTACCAGTTTCTCTGTGGTTTACAGTGCTTAAAGAATTCGTCCCACATCTTCAGACACATGTCTCCTTGTGTAGACGCTGGGGGGGCCCCAACCTGGAGGATGGAAAACCACGCAGCACCAAGAAGTTATTCTTGTTCTCTAGCTTTCAGCTTTTAGAGCAGCATTTTGAGATTTGTGTCTCTAATTCATCAACAAATATCACTCACTTTGCCTTGTGGCATTTTTTTTGTTATATAATTTAACATTTAGATTGAACCTTCACATTCAATCATGCAACTTTTGGAGACACAAAATCTGAGAAACTGGAGAAAAACCCTTTAGAATTACGAGCTCAGTTGAGCTATTGCATCTGCAAAATTCACTATGCAGCCCATGCAGAGTATTTAAATGAGCAGTTCTCCTTTGAAGGATACACCTGGGCCTGTAGGAAAGGCCTGTCAACGATTCACAAGCAGAGCCATGAGCTCTCCGGGGACGCTCCCTCTCTCTGAATGGCTTTATTAGTACCTCTGCAGTCATTCAGGCTTCTCTGAAATGGAGCAACACTTTAGAAGTGCGATGAAGTAACGCAGGGCCTATTAGCTCACTCCGCTGCACGGCCCCGCGCCGCCGGTGCCGAGTGATATTGCCAGCAGCTGGGTTGACAACATCCAGCCTGCATGAGGTTATAGGAGCTATAAGGTGACCTGGAGAAGCAGCCAGCCGGCCCAGAACCCCTCTGAGTGCATGTGCTTAAACCAAAGGAGTAAAGTTAAACATCTGGCATTGAAGAATAAATCAGTAAATAAATGTTTAGATAAGGCTGGACAGGTCCTTTTTTCTTTAAATCCTCCTGCACGCCAGATTAAATCTCTTTCTGCCCTGACTATAGATAGAACGCTCTGTTTCTTAGGTCGTTTTTATGATGGCTTTCCTCTGTAATCTGACACTTCACTTCCTTGAACTTGTATCTGGTACTTGACTTTATGAACGCTAAATAGCCACAAGGTCAGCGGGTTCACAGTAAAATGATTTTTTTTTCCTGCTGGTCAGATTCACTTTGTGAAACCGATCCATTAAAGTAATTAAATACATCCTTTCATGTGAACTGTTCTTTTAGTGATGTGTGAGTATAAAAAATGTTCCACAAATGTTGTAAGGGGTGTGTGTGTGTGTGTGTGTGTGTATTAATGTGTCATTATGTGCACTATACCTGTCACAATGAAGTGATCCAGAGGTATCGAAATATAGGCCGCTAAGCTGCGCCATGGCCGTCGCTCGCCATTTTGCCAGCAATCCAAAGCTTAACATATCAGGAAGGGACACATTATGAGATGCTTCGCGTCCCTGTGTGTATGAATTTAGCATGTGACTGCAGTGTGTGAGTATGTGCGTGTGTGTGTGTGTGTGTGTGTGTGGGTGTGCGAGAGATTGTTAAAGTGTGCCCTGTTCATCTGAGGAATGTCCCCAGTCTACCCGGTCAAGTGGAACTGCATCGAAACCCGGAGCGCAAGTATCACCTCAGCTGAGCAGCGATACTGAGAGGCCACGGTGAGGAGCAGATACTTACATCTCACATTCAGTGTCACCTTTTCAGCTCGTCTGTCATCCACCGGAGCAGCTGAAGTGGAACGGAAATTACATGCTGCGAGCCCAGAGCCGACACACCGTGCAGAGCGAATACAGTTTGTTCTGATGCACGGCTGTCCGCAAATTTGACAAGCAAGTCTTCCGCTTTGAGAGGGCAAATAAAACTGTTAACCTTTGCTGAAATGATTTTGTTTTAAACAGCCTATAACTGGGTAACAGAGCCATAATTAGAATTTTATGGTGGAACATGACAGGATAATTTGACGCTGCCACATTTCCTGAAAAACATCTTTATTAGAGCAAAATGGGCATAGAAACATAACGGGTGAGTAGATTCTAAGGGAGAAGTGTGTTCACCCTCACAGTTGCATGGACTGATCATAAAGGTTGCTGCACATATTTGCTAGCTTTGAAAATAAGAAGGTATTGTTGCTCGAAAAAGTTTGGTAACAAGGTAAAGTATTGCAAGGAATTATCTAAAGTTGAATTATTGAAAGAGAACATTTTAAATGGCACATACAACGATTTAAAAAAAAAGTTTAATTATCTGCGGTGGCCCGTCTGACCTGATGGATTAAATATGAAAATTGAAAGAAGAAAAGACAGAGAAAGAGATGGGAAAAGGTAAACAATTAGTTGCTAGTATTTCACGCTGGATGATACTTGGCTGGGCCTCCCTTGTGAAACTGGCTCTCTGTGCCTCAGTGACTGGGCCCTTGTCCCTTCAGGCTGATTTACACCCAGTACATTTCTGTTTGTTTGCCGGTTCCTTAGCAACTGCAGGTTGTTTTCCTACACTGCTGTTACCTGTCCTGTTTGTCTCCTGACAAGCATAGTAAGTTCTCTCATCTTATTTATTGCCCAATCACAATGTGCACATTTGGGGACAGCGTGCCTCTACATCTCGTAACAGAATGAGCTCTTGTCAGCACGCAGTCAGACCATGTACCCAGCTTCAAACACCCGTCCTGAGCACTCACTGTGCACATATTACTAATGTAGTGGTTTCGCTTTGGTTAATTAAAGGATTTAATTTAACGTTTGCCTTGTAATTTGGTATTTTTATAAGAGCTTTAACATTGCAATAACCGTCTCACTTCTTTTGATTTCTTCTTATCAAAACACGGTAAAAAGCACAGTTGCATCTCAGAATGAAAAGCTGTCCTGCTTTTGCTGATTCACAACGTAATGCACTGGTGCTAAACCATTACACGCTGGCTCAATCCATCTTGGCATGACGAAAGGCTTGTCGTTGTCCGTGTAAATACACCTTGGGAGAGGACGTCTTTTACAAGAAGTAGGTGCGGTCATTCTAAGGTTGAGTGATCTGGATTGTGGACCTGTGAAAGCAGAGGGGAGTGTTCACCCATTGTCCCCTTAGATCCTTTAATGCTGCAATTGTCTTGAATTTATCTTGACTCGTAATTAATCATTTTTTTCAGTTTCAGCAACTTGTCACTCAGTGGGAGAAAGATTACACAGTGTTACATTAGAAATGAAAAACTTCTCTGATTCTGTAATACCATGTTATAAAATCGTTCTTGGGACGTCTCATGTTTTATATCCACAACATGAACACATTCATGTTTTTTTTTCCATGTTGCACCTGCAAGTCGGCAGCACTTTTAAGAGAGGCAGTTAATTGTGAGCGCTCCGCTTCCATTACGGCAGCATTAGCAGTCATTTGCAGAGTTATCCATGTAAATAACTCCCATTTTTATTAACTTCTCTTGACACCGTTCTCTTGAAATTGGCTTTTTTTATGGTCCACTTTTTCAAGATAATTGCATTTAAGTGAGTTACTGCACACGCAGCTGGTTGTAAAGTGCTTGCAGGAACAATAAAGAACCTTTTGGGCCTCGCGCACATTTCATGTTCAGTTGGAGACATCTTTTGCCAGGGTATGAAGTAATGGTATAAAATTCAGAACACGTTTCACATGTGGTGCTTAAAAGTGAAATTGCTGCTTTGGAGGAGAAATACGAAAGGTTAAAGCAACATGGGATTTTATTATAAAACTTCTTTGACTTTTTTGTTTTCTTCTTCTTAAATATCCATGATATATCTTAAATTAGGACCAAACTGTCCCTATCCAGGCGGCTGCGTGGCAACAGGTGCGGCCCCACTGTCTCCTCTGATGGATATAATAGCTGCTCTCTGGCTGGGATTCTCAGAGGCGGCGTAATCCAGCCCTAATCTCCCTGTAATTCAGGGAGGATTGGGTTCTTCAGATGAGCAAGTGGAAACCTTTGCTGGTGTGTGAGAGTTGAATATGTCTAAATTGGCCCCACACAAAAACCACTGGTTGTTTTTTTTAACCGTGTCTGTCTTCTTCTTTTTTTAAATCTGTTTTAATCCACGTCCAAAATCCATATTCAGAGCTTTGGTTGTTACAAACAACTGCTGTTGTGTTGCTGCTACTGTTTAAACATGCTTTACCACTGAGTAGCAGGCTTTTGTATAGAAATCTTAGTATATAGGCATGTTGTCTATCAACTTTTAATGTAGCATATATATCACTCGTGTGATTTTTGCACACTGACACTAATGAAACATATAATTGTCATAGTCTAAACAAAGGTTCCTGTGTACTGAGCTGCTCCTATAAATCAGGTGAGTTTAACCTTAAGTCTGTATGAAATAGTGGAGGTGGCTCATCAGAGGAGCTGTAGGGAGGAGGGTTATCAAAGTGAGTGTAGTTGTTTCATTACTCTATCTGGTTAAAGGTGGCAGAGAGAGGTCACACAGAGACACAACCACAGAGAAACACACAGAGACACAGAGAAAGAGACTCACACAGAGACACACACACACAGACGCACATGTACACAGACAGACACAGTGACAGACAGATACACAGAGACACACACGCACACACACAGACACACAGAAACACACAGAGACGCATAGGCTGTGTTCCAAATCACCCACCCACTAACGCTCCTTCACTATATAAGGAATCTATATAGAGAACTGTATGCTGAGTTTATCAGCAAAGGAAGGAAAAAACGCTTTCAGATACTACTTTTGTTATGTATATTTTATTTTTATTTTAAAACGGAAAGTGTACAATAATTAACATGAGCACCATGGTTCATATAAATGTACCAGAGTTAGCCTTTCAGACAATTTTTCATCTGCAGTCCCTGGCAGGTTGAACAGACAAACAGTAAACAAATAAACACGCAAGCATACAACAAATTCACAGATAGCACGTAGACGTGTAGAAAACCAATAAGCACATATGCAGACAACAGCACTGCCAGTTTAAAAAAAAAGGATAGTCTATATGAAATAAGTAAAAGAAGATAGACACATGGACAGCACAAATATCCAAATGATTGGCAAACGTAAAAAATTTAAGTAACTTACTATTAATACTTTTGGGTAAAAACACGTTGAATGACCATCTTTAAATGTAGAAATAAGCATGATGCAGTTTGTGCCGTGATGCGCTGCTCAGAGGAGCCCCAATGCATTATGGTACATACTGCTCAGTTGGTAACCATCTGTTGTGCACTTCTTTTCAAAAGGCAATGTAGGAAACAATATATATATAAAAAATCACTAAATACCCGGACAGCACTACAAAACTCATTTTGTAGTGGACTATAAATACACCCCCAAATCAGATAAAAGTTGGGACGGTATGTTACATTTAAAGTAAAAACTGAGAACAGTGATTTATTTGACCTGTATTACAATAAATACAATTCAAAAGCGTGTATGTCTCTGGAAAAGTTGTCGACCTTGAAGGCAGCAGATGCTACTCCACAATCTCTGTACTTTTCGGCATTTATGGTGCCATCACAGTGAAAGTAACCTTTAACAAGGGAACTGACACAACCCCATACAATGACAGACCCTGGCTTTTGGACTTTTGGTCTGGAGAACACAGCATCCACTACTTCTTAAAAAAGACCTGAAATACTGACTCATCTGACCACAATACACGTTTCCACTGTGTTATGGTCCATCCCAGATGCCTTCGAGCCCAGATAAGCTTCTGGAGACAGTTAACATAAGGCTTCCTTTTGGCACAGTAAAGTAAAATATCTTATGTTCATACTGTCTGTAATGAAATACAAGTCAAAATAAAGTTTTTTTATATGCATTTTCCATTCCATCCTAACTTTTCTGAGTTGGAGTTGTAAATATATATATGTTTATTACAGAAACATTTATATATATATACAATTTTTTTTACGGAAACAATACATATATATATATACATTGTTTCTGTAAAAAAAAATGTACAGCCTGTCGTGTGGTTGTGATGAGAACATCCACCATATCACAGATGTGTCGATTATTTCCAGTGAATAAAATTGATTTGGTAAACATAAATTTTACTATTATGACACCTGAATTCATTCATTCCTCATGATCTTTCTTTATATGTATTTATGACCTATATCCCCCACAGAGTCACACTATTCATGTCTAAATACATTTTCTTCCTCTACCACATCTACTGTCTATGAATTTTGGCCTTAATGGTTGTTATCATCACAGCTGCCTTCAGCTGTGATGATAACAACCAGAGCTGGAATCACAGCTGGAATTGCTGCCATGGAAGAAAGGATTTAATTTTTTGGGGGATGATTGTGTTGACTCAGTTATATCACAGTTGTTGTGAGTGAGTACCTCGCTGACTTAAACTCATTTCATTTAAAAATGTATTGAATATTCAAAACCTCCATGTATTCTGTTTAATAGAAAATCAGGTAAAGAAATCCAGTGTTAAGATTTACCTACACTATATATATTTCAGATTTATAAAAAAGATTATAGATTGTATGTTTGTAATCCACAGTTTAAAAGTTGTTCTCTTCAGTTTACGAGCTCCACAGGTGCTGGTACAGGTCACAATGTTCAAACTTCCATTTTAAGCTGTTGGAGAAAAACTTCTCACATTTTTGTTGCACTAATCCACTTTGAGGAGATTGTCATTTTAAGCATGTTCTTCCATCTCTTCAGAGGAGAAACGAATAAATGCTCAACAGTGTGTTTGACTTCCTGAGTGTGTGTCAGTAAATAGTTACAAATGACTGCTGACTGAACAGGATGCTTTCTGCTGACATGTGTCACAGTGTCATCCGTCCAACTCACTTGGAGCACTAAGCTCACCCAGCAGGTTGCTGTCAACGCACACAAGTGCCCAAACCCAACTCACACAAACACACACATACAGCGAATGCACACACCTACAGTGTGTGTGTATACGCACACAAACACACACATACACACACACACATATCAGCCAGGATTACTGTCAGAGAAGTTTGAACATTGCACATTGCAACTGGCTGAGCAATCCTGCATACATGTGCCAACAATTTCCTTTCACCTGGGGACAAAGGAGAAGAGGAGGAGGAGGGAGAGGAAGAAAAAAAAGCTTGCGGAAGATGATGGGGGAAGATACCAAATGTTTATTATCACAGAACATCTTTTCCAAGGGACAGAGAGTGAAAAAAAGCTTGCATCCCTTCTGTATTGTCTAGATGACAGATTTATTGTCTCAATAAAATAAAGAATTTGTAACAAGGCTCCTTGTCTAATAGCTATTGAGTAACTGAAGACCTTATGAGATGTGAATCTACAGTGATCCAGTTTGCTTTTTCCATTGTAAGGACGTGGGAGGTCTTCAAACTCACTTTGAGGTTTTAATCCAATTAAGAAAACAATATTTTATGCAGAAGAGTCTGCAGGACCTTTGTTCTCAATAACTCAGGCCTTAATGCGACTTTTACAAATGAGCAGTGTAATCGCCTCCAGATCTTTGCTGATAGGTGGAAAAAAACACTTAAGAAACCCAACATAGTACTTTTATTTCATCTCTGAGTCAACAGACATTTCAGTGTGAGACAGATAAAGACATCGGTTTGGATTAAACTCAAATCCTGTTTGCAGCACAGTAAAAGAAAAACAACGTCCGGAGCAGAAATTAACTCCTTGATTCTAGATTCTACTTTGAATGTAGATCAGGACAGAAAGTCAGTGTGAAGATTTTTTGTCTCAATGTGCGGAGAGAGTCGAGTGTCAGAAGGGACGGTTAATGGAAAACATAGAAGTATCGGGTGTTATTCACTGTGTGTCTTGGCCGCTGCTCTGTTTGGGTAACCCTGCACATTCATAACAGTCTACAATTGAAGTGTGCACACGCTCCACAGAGCTACAGAACCCACAGTAATGCATCAGCTCCTAAGGGTGTGTGTGGTATGTGTGTTTATTCGGTGCATGTAACTGAAGGTCTGTTGCATACAGTGATGTGAGAGGCGGTGGACTAGTGGCAGAAACTTGGACTATGGGCAGAAAAGGTCTCTGGTTCGACTCCACGGAGTAACAACAAAAAGACGAACCTGGATGGACAACACTTCGATCTGTCCAAAAATCCAAGAATCCTCCCTACCCTGTCTAGTGCCCCTGAGCAAGGCACCTTACTCTCCCAACATCTGCTCCCCGGGCGCTGTACATGGCTGCTCACTGCACCAGATGGGTTAAAAGCAGAGGACAAATTTCCCTAAATTGCATGTGTGTGTCTGTGCACGTGTTCGGATAAATAAATGTATCTTGTATCTTGTATCTTGTCACCAGTGCACATGTGTCTATCAAGGTATATTGGAGGTAAACCTCTACAGGCTCTGTGACTGTAGGTACGATCTCCCTGTTCTCAGTCATGCAGCCTAATGTTGGACGTGCACGATGCCCTGCCCGGGTTTTAAAGGCTGAGTAAATCATTTATGTCTCGCAGATGTTGTCAGTCAAGGCGGAACACTGGCGTTCTTTGTGCGTGGCCACTCAAGCTAACAGAAATCTAGCAGATGTGTTTTGAGCCAGTGTTGATAAAGATAGCAACCACTCGTTTGTATCCAAGGCCGTCCCTGATACAAACGAGTGGTTTGAACAACAGCACCCATTGTTTCTTTCCTTCCACTGACTCGCCCTGAATACCAGCTGAAATGATGAACTGCTGCTGACAGCATTACACGTGAAATTCGTTTGAACGCACTGCGTCATTATAACAGAAGCATGGCAGTTAAACATTTAGCCCTAAAGTAATATTTCTGACTTTTAGACTGAGACAACTTAAAGAAAAGCACCTTGTATTCAAGCTCAATGATTGCTCAATGGTTAAATCTACAACAGCTGCATTTAAAAAAAATCACATTTATATATCATACCATTTGTATCTATGTGACAGTTGGCTTAATTACCCAAACTAACAGTAAGCATTGTTGTTTTTGTCTCAGTGTCAAGTATTACCTATAGGCTGTATACAAATATTTATACAGGAGAAATATAGTTATAAATAGTAAATAAATATAATAAATATATGTAAAGTTTTTACCGAACTGCCGTATGTATTGTTAGTTCAAAACAAAGTGAGGTTTCAGCTGCAATGGATACACATATTAAGAATCAGATATAAATATTGACATATGTTTCAAAAGAGCAAGTGCAGACGATTACACTTGTGAAAATACCTTGCTTTAACCCAACAGTAATTTCGAAAATAATAATATGACATTCAACGAAACAACCCTGCTCTTGTGTGATTTACTACTCATAAGGGGCAACAGTAACCTCTCATTTTAGTTCAGTTCTTGGAGGAAATTTGGGTAATTTTTACCCAGTAATTTTTTTAGTGTCAGTAAACAAACTAAATGAGGAGCATTCAAAAATTAAATTTAACAAAATATTTAAGACATTAATTCATGATATCAGAAACAATAACAAAAATGTTGGACTTGTAACATCCCCAACTCATGCTAAGGTTTTGTTTTCTTGTTTCCTATTATATTGCACCTGTTTTATTTTGTATCGTCACTTCTTGTGTCTTTTCAGATAACTTCACTTCCTGCCCTGTTTCCTCCACCTACACCTCAGTAGTTTACTAAAGTGTTTTTAGACTTTGTTCTCCCTCTCTTCTGTTTGCCAGTTTGTTGCAGCACTTTGATTCTCACGTTCACGCTCTTTGTTCCCTGTGTTTGGGTGTTTTTGGTCTTATCCTATACATTTATAGTTCTCGTGCTGTATTTTGCTCACAGAGAAATCAGTACAGACTTTTTACTCAACCAGTCAGCCAGTCATGCTCTGGAGTCATCTGTCTGCCACGTTTTTAGTATATTTGTTTAACTTCCAAAATTGGCAACATGACTGAACCACAGACCGACAGGCCATATTCGGCAAAAGTAGAAAAAGCTTTTTCCCTGAGACTCCGTGAAATTTGACCCTGTCAAAGGTGAGGACGGGTCAAAGCCATCTTTAGAAAAGTACGCCTGACAAGCCGACCTTTCACCCCAGCACCCTGCCACTCTGACTGCTGGATGACAAGTAAAACTAAGAAAACACTCTCCTCCACACCTTTCTGTTGTTTTTGATCTGGTTCTTCTGTCCACCATGAAATCAGATTGCCTCAGAGCCCAGAGTCGCAGATGCCTCATACATGAAATAGAGTGTGAGTTCATGTGTGTGTGTGTGTGTGTGTGTGTTCATACGTCTGAGGGTCCTGAGGGTCATTGCTCTCTGCCATCCTCTTTCTTCCCTGTGCGACGTCTCAGAATGCCAGAGCACATGAGAGGACTGGGGATTAGAGAAAGTGTCCTCTCAGATGACTCGTCCATCTGTCCCCGGGATCGAGTTATAAAGACTTGTGATATTGGGCCGATTCATTTCAATCAACAGCAGATCCAATTCAAATAAGCTCCTCGACTGCAAGGAAAATCCCCCCCGAGGCTCTGTTACCCTGTTCCTTTGCTGGAAGAAAAATAGCGCAGTGACATTTTTTTTCCCTCCCTCTCTCTTGTTCTTTCATTTGGTGATCAACAGGCCTGGCTGTTCCCTCGCTTCATCATCCCCAAACCTAATAGTAAGGCCATTTTCATCATTTCTTCTTCTCCTCTCCAGTTACGTCGCTAATCAGGAAGCACCTAGTCCCTATTTATCATGGAAATAGAATCATTACCACCCACACCACAGGAAAGAAAAACATCATCATTGCCTAATGCATTTTGAGACTGCATATATAGTGATTGCCATTATGCATTTAAACAGATGTTGGGGGTTAATGATAATGCTTTGATCTTCTTTAAATGACTTGCTTTGATTTTTGACCTCTGAATGTACCATGTTTTGCATTAATTATAACCGTACCACAGGGAAGTATAACAATATACATCTCTATGTAATTTATTATTTTTTCCCATTTTTTTTTCGAAATAATTATTAGTTGTATATTATTATATACATCTAAGATAATATTACATTATCCATTATCCTTTTCCACCACATCAGAATGAATGGTACGAATTCTTAAAAAAGTTATAATATGATTTAAAAAGTCCTATCACTAACCACAACGGACTCTTGCCTTTTCTGCCTTTATCCAAAATTCTAATTAATAATAATCACCTGTATAGCACTTTTCAATATATGTGACAAAGTGCATTACAACACACAATATGAAACTCACCAACAATTGGAATAAAATAATAATATAGATAATAAAAGCAATAGACATCACATAAAAGCTTTTTCATAAAGATGTGAGATAAAACAGTTGACCGATCCTCTGAGTCTAACCTCTTCTGGCAGATTGTAGAAGTATGAGGGCCCTCACAGCAAAGGCTCTGTCTCCCTTGCTTCTCAGGATAAAAAAGGGTCTTAAATACATACATACATATAAACATACATATAAACATACATGATATCATACTGAAAGACCGGCTATAGCTGCCTGTCACATGTTAAAATTCTTCAGCAGTTGATGATCCAAATAAAAGTAACAATGTAGTACTAATGCTTACTTACATTACTTAAGTGTTATGTATTTCTCTCCATCCAGTTGATATAACTCGTGTAATGTGAGTAATGTGCTTGTTTTCCTAAGACAGTTATTAAACTAACTTCACTTTACTGAATTGGACTTGGGTTTTCTGGAGTGAGTGAGAGCTGAGCTCTGCACATGAGCAGGAGCAGTACAGGAACCAGCCAGTGTTGGTTGGTTTAACTGATTAAATTTGGTTGGAATAATTTGAAATAATTAAGTAAATGCAACTAAGTTATAAGTGAAATTAACAAGTAGATACAAAGTAAACATAACTTAGTAAGACTTTAGAAAGAAGAAAAATGGTCAAAGATGGCCAACAACAACAGTAACAGTAGTAACATATTGTCCATCATCCAACAAGAAGGCGACAAAATACAAACGGAAATATTATGTCACAACAACCAAACACGTGTTTGATCTCACAGTGTGACATGAGCAGGTCCGTCTATCTGTCAATCAGCTTTTCATTTAATGCCAGTTATTAAAGCATTTCATAATGATTCATTAGCGGCTCACAGTCTGGATCATGTGGACAGATGAGTAATAAACTTAATGAAATCTACTCGGGCTCCTTCAGGAGTGAGCTCGTCTGAGGACGGACTCTAAACTGCCGATGTGAAGAGTCTTGAACCTGTGGCATACGGCTTACATGGCTACGGGGCTGCAGCTCCTTCTGCCCAGTGCATGCTGGGATAGGCCCAGTCTTCAGTGATGGATTAAGTTGACTGACAGAAAAAAGAAAAAACAAATTAACAAAAAGAATTAAGCAAGCAGCGGGGGGGAAATGAATGAAAGCTGAACCCGAGGATCTAATCACAAGCTCCGCAGCTGAGTCAATCTGTAAACAAAACGTGTGCGGGCAGAGCCGCGGCCGACTGAAGGGTTAGAGAGCAGAGATACGGCCGGAGTTCTCAAAAAAATTACAATAAGAGCAGCATTGTCTGAGGATGTTGTGCATTGTCAACGAATGTTTTTCTTCCACTTGCCTTTCCTTTTGGCACAGGTTGACATTGTGATAACGTGTGTCTGTCTTTTTGTCAATTAACACACACACACACACACACACACACGCACACTCTAGGACATAAAACACAGCATATTTCTCTTGCACCTGCCGTGCCCTCGTGTTTCATCACCTTTAAGTGCTTATGAAATTATCTATATTAAGTGATGGCTCTGAGCCTTCTTTCTTATGCTTCACTTGCCAGCAATGTTGTTTGTGCAGTCCTCGGGGCAAACGAGAGCTCACCTTGTCAGGGCCGCGGACGGAGGTTTCACCTCGCCACACCCCCCCCACCCCTCTTCATTTCTCCCTTTACCCCTCTTCTTTTTTTATCTTTTCTCCAATTTCTCTCATATTTTTCAATCTCTTGAATGCATATGTGTGTGTGTGTTTGTGTGTGCGTGTGTGTGTGTTTCTGTGTGTGTTTCTGTGTTTCTGTGTGTGTGCGCGAGTATGTGCATGAGTGACTAATTGTGTATGTGTCCCGGCCTGCGCTTGCACCCCGAGCGATTGGCGCGGTGCCAGAAGCAGGCAGATAACATCTTGAAGGAAACATTACAGTATTGCATACTCAATTCAAATTACTCAGATGTTTATAGCAACCAGTGCCACAACAGGTGGAGAGGGATGAACCTTTGGCAGCGCGAACCTTCTCGCTCTTCATGGAGCTGTGCTTTCTGATGCCCTGTGACAGCAAGTCAAGAGGAACTGACTCACTTTGAGTGTGTCACATTTAAAGATGTTTTTGTTGTGGGCGAGCAGCACGAGGATCGGGAGCGAATGCCTGCTCTCATTCTACTGAAGTACGATCTGCAAACAACAGTCATTAATATTTGATGTCTTACAACCTTGAAAGCAAGAGATTTTGAATTGATATTTGACACTACACCTTGTAAAACAAATTGTACGTTAACATCATGATTACAGCTTTATGATTGTTATTTCCTTCCTCTCCCCTTTCACTTGTCTCTTGTCATACACTGCACACAGTTTTGAATTACTCTTATTATGGAAATTATTATCGTTTAGTGAGTAATTTCCCTGACGTGGCCCACATAACGAATCATGCCAACCTCTGTCTATAGGATCTGTGATTCTCATTTGTTATTTATGACAATCTTGAGTAATTTGTGGTATATTTTCCCTTGAATAACCCACAGATGAGTCACACACACACACACACACACACACACATCTGCCTCACATGTAGCAGCCTGCATGCTCCTCGGCCGTATAAGCACAGCTGTTTCTGCACATCTGATTCCATTGACAGAGCTGAAATGATAATGATTGGAGATGGTACGATAAATCTCAGACAACTTTGTGCTTATTTCATTCATCAACAAAAAACAAAACACATATTATAGGATAGCAAACCCTGCCAGTTTATACCAGCGTCCCCCCCCCGCTCTCCTGGCTCCACCTCCAGGGCTGACGGCTGACCCCTGGCTGCTCCCTGACATCAGCCGCGGCAGAGCAGCGCAGAGGCCCTTCACCGGTTCACTGACATGCGCTGCTGTCAGAGCAGTTGACAGAGGAGAAGCTAAACATGTTGAGAAAATAGAAGCTCCTCGCAGCTTGCCAATCACAAATACCCGTCCTCTCTCCCTCTTTTTCCACCTGAGCTCATTACCTGCCCGCTGGCCCACACTATACAATTTAAGTGACATTTAGTCCTTTACATACACACACACACACACACACACACACACTACCACACACACACACACACACACACACACACACAACTACACGCACACTTGACTGTGGAAACAGGGTGTCCACCCATATAGAGAAAAGGAAAGTGGATTCTGTCAGCACAGGAAAGAACCCTAGTGCGGATTTGTGTCCAAAGAAACTTATCGTACTTATAGATATTTTGACAAGGAGGAAGTTTTCTTTGCTCTCTGAGAAAACCTCATTTGACAGAAACAATACAGAACCCAAACATTATAAGCAGACAAAAACACACAGATGAGCAAACACACGCAGATTGCTGTGGTCCAGTTGATTTTATTTCACTTGGTGGCAGACCTATGAAAAGGGCTTTCAACAAATACGTAATTGCTCAGTCATTCTGCCACTCGCTTGATCCCCCATTACACAGCCGGCACTGTTGCACTTCTTTCCCCCGACTCCCCTTTTGACGTTTCCTTGGCTTCTGCAGAGCGGCTTCTCTTATAAACTGCAGTCTCGGTGTTAAATGTGGATTACAAGCCTGTTGAGGTCGGTTTTTCATGTCCCCCAAATTAAGTGCACTATGGAGCTGCTCTTTACCATTAGGGAAAACCCTGTGTGAAAGCCTAGAGGAGAGAGAGGGAGACGGGGGAGGCAGTGTCAAAAAGAGGTAAGGAAATGGAGAAACGAGAACCAAGAGATATGATATTTGTGATAAGAAGAAATTCTGAACTGTGACAAATATTTATCATGTCACGCTGCTGTGTTTTATATTAAGAGTAAAAGAAAACTGACATTTAAAAACATTAAAACTAGAGGGTTAGTGGTGCATATCAGACAGGGCTGTTACAACTTGCACCTTTCTGCCTCATGCACCGATGACGTCTAAGAGACTTCTCCTCTCTTGGTCATATCTTGTCAGCAATCGATTTGCTGCCAGCTGTACACGTTCCCCCCTGTAAGCCATTCTTTCCCTCCTGGAAGATTTGATTTGTTACTGTAAAGCAAAGCCAGGAGCGGCACCATAAAATTGCCTGTCTAAAATGGTAAATGTGAGCACATCTTTCAAAGGCCAGACTAGGACACTAGAAAAAAAGGAACAGAGCAGGAGGCTTTGCTGGATTTTGTATGGATGACTCTCAAAGACTCAGCTGTGCCGCACAATGAGTTATGGTCACAGTGAGAAACTCCGATGAAAAGCATCCACATTGCTTTTCTCTAGTTTTGGATTCTTATTTTACTTTCAGTTTTTGGTTTTAAATAAAATAATTTGTAATGTGCGGCTGCAGAAAAGTGTTAGAACTTAAAATGTGTGAACAGGATTTGAGTCTCTGAACAACATCGAGTGAGAATAGTCGTACAGAGCATTTATTTGAATGTGAAACTGCGAGAGAATTCCTTCAAAGTTCTTGATTGCAATCATCTGGATAATCATATTTACTATATTTAGTGTGAAAAAGTCACTGTCTCCTATCAACTTCAAAATCACTTCCCTTGCAAAGATTTTTAATTTTTAAGAGTTCCCCTTTGGACATATTTATATATTTTTTAGAAGTTGAAAAAATAAGTCTATGCAAGATCTAATTAAAATGTGGACAAATTTAGTAAATACAAATCTATACTTTTGCATTTGTTTTCACTATCAAATCAGGGTTTCAGGTCATGTAAACGTATCAAATGCCTTGTGGGGTTGTTCTGTGCGCTCCCACCAGATTTAACAATCATGCAGGTGGGTTTACATGCTGAATGCCGTGTTCTAGAGAGGTTTTATACATCCTGCTTTTCCAAGCGAACCCGAGCTCTCCACGGAGGTCTGTGTAGCTCTGGGAGAGTCTGCAGTGATTTGGACAAAGCAGCACACGGTAGCTCCTGGGTAAAAACACAACTGACAGGTCTATTACCGCCCATCTCCTCAGCAGGCGGATATACAACCCCAAGCCGGTGATCATGACTTCCATAACAAGCCCTTCAATATCCCTGCAGCAAAATCATGCATGCACTCACACATATACAGAATACACACATGCTCACAAGTTGATTTATGAGCTTGAGAGCCAGGAGGTGGGAGGCAGTGTCGGCGTCTCTCCCAGACATGTTGACCAGAGAGTGAGCTATCGAGAGAAGACAAGGAGGCGGGCAGCACTGTAATTAACGCACTAAATACATTAGGCTGAGAGATCCCTTTGTACATCAACGGGGGGGACGCACTGAGAGAGGAGTGAGCTCTTAATGCTGAAGCATCTGTGTTAAGGGACGATAGTCTAAATGACGGCAGTGGATTCTGGCAAAGCATGAATGCTTCTTTTCATTCTTCCCCGGTTGTAAGGGAGAAAAAAAAATTTGATCATGATCAAAAAACTTCTTGCACTGCCTAAATAAATTGATTATTCAAAGCTACGTGTTCGAGTTTTTATGTTTTTTTTTCAGGCATACCTGTAATATATGAAAATCAATGGAATGGCATTCCTCATATCTGTGGTAGTGACCTCTAGTGGGCAACAGACGGGGCATGATGTTTATGGCATGAAACTGGCCCAAATGCAGGTTCACCCTGAAGTACTGCCGAATAGAAAAGTGCACAATCACATTAATGGTGAATAACTTTGATACATGAGGTTTTTAAAGGTTGAATTCATTCAGATAATGAGGAGCATTTTGGGCGATTTTGACTTCCGATATGTGTTTTACACATAAGATCAACATTTTATACCTTTCTGTTATTCCTATGATGTTTTCTGACCACAGCTGAAGAAAGAGTGGAGATGTCCTTTTACCGAGGAGACAAGGCACAGCTCTTATTGTTCTTTATGCCAAAAAGAAAATGCTCCTGATGGATGTTCCATGAATGATGTGTCATAGATAAAGTGCTGCTAGCTGCACTGTATGAATGTGTGTCACAGTGTGTGAATGGCAGAAACTGTACTGTAAAGAGCATGTTGTGTGCTTGAGTGAAGTCATCAAGACTGGGAAAGAACTAAATAAATACAGACCATTTATCATTTGCACTGGGCGAGATTACGCAAAACCTTCTTTAACATGGTGAGAGGTGGTTGGAGGTTAGGACTTTAAAAGCGCCCCCTTTAGTTTCTGCCTACTATTTACATTCTATTAAAAAAATCATTTTTTGGTGTTTGATGATTTCTCCTCTTTCAATATTTGCAATTTATGATTGGAGCCACATATAAGTGTTGGTAACGGGTGAATGTCGTGAAGACTAATGTCTGTTTCCTCACATCTACAGAGGAGGTCCCTTTTTAGTCTGCATTTTTTTGTTTGTTAGTCCGCAGGATTACACAAAATCTATGCAACCGTTTTACATTCACTTTGGTGGAGCGATAGGGAATGAAAGAAGGAAAACCCCAAAAGAATTTAGTACATATCTGGATCTCTTTTTTGCATTAACATTGCAAGATTCACAATTTTTCAACACTTTGTGGATTTTTCCGGAAAAAAAAATGCAGTATGTTGTGTAGTTTATAATGGTTACATGAGGGGACTTTTTGACGTTATTATGCCCCCTACTGATTGACAACTTAGTTTGTATTTAGATATTCCACAAAGTAAAACTTTATTTATCCTGCATCTTGCTCAACAGGAAGCAAGAGCCACAGTGATCCACCCGTCCGACAGGGAGGAGGTGATACTCAAGCCACTGCCTCTCCTCTGTGGTGGAAGACAGTAGGGAGCATTGTGCGTGTCGTAAAAAACGCATCCACCTTTATTGACTCAGTTAAGCCCCTGCTGTTGCTCCTGCATTCACCATTTAGAGATAACTTCCTCTGTCAAAACACAATAAAGGCGAAACACGAGCTGTACCCACCCCCCCCAGATCAGCCCCTCTGCTAATTACCTGAGCGTACGCTAAGCTGACAGGTGAAGGTGCGCGATGTATGTCTTAGTTGATGGGTGGGTGGGTGGGATGGGGGACGGGCTGGCCAAGGCTGACACCACTCCACTCCTGTGACCTACTGCTGAACTTGGACCTGTGAGAAAATAACAGGTTCTCCAATTAGGCCGCCAGTGTCTCACCGCAGGGCTGTTTCGGGAAGTCTTCCTTACCTCGCCACCCAACAATCAGCCTGGAGGAGCTCACCCGCCTGTGGAGACTTGCAGCTCGCCTCACAGACCTGCCTCTGGGTTTACTAGGATGTGGAATAGGAAAACGTTGGCACTCATTCCCAGCAATTAATATACTGTACGCGCTCCAGAGGCTTTAACCCGGTGGTGAATTTGAGGTGAAGCAGCCCGGTGTAACCCTGAAGAGACAGGCATCACCATTTCTTGAATATCCAAGTTTAGTACATTCTCAACAAAAGTTGATAGTATCAATTGAACACAAGTTGTGTTGCAGTTACTGAGCAGCCGATTTTGAAATATACTTTATAAATGTGTCAAATAAAAAAGACAAGGGAATGCTTGATTGTATAAATGGAACCATGATTTTTTTTTAATTAAAAAACAGCTAAAAGTTTTTCAATGAATCCATTCAGTTTATTCTTTGAGTTTGAAAAACGTAAAATGTTTGACCACGCTTCCAAGAGAAGCACACGCACAGACACACACACCCACACACACACACACACAGAGAGAGAGAGAGATGGAGCATGCTGTGAGTGTTTGCACAAGGTGTCAAAGCACAGCGTTCATCACTCACTGCTAACCTCTGCTGTTTGCTTTAGAAATCATCCATGTCCAGTATCAGGCACTAAAAACTCCACTTCAGTTTGCTCCTCACTCCGTCATGGTCACGGACAGGAGCCCTGAGGTGCACCACGGGCACATCTTGTTTGCCTCACAGATAAAGATGATAAATGTCACAACATGGAATGCTTAAATGCTTTGTTCTCTCCAATGTGATTTATGCTGAACCTTGCCTACGACTAATACATCTTCAAGAGCTGTCCTCGGTAATGGATCCGCCCGAAACTCCAACCTGCCAGAGCTACTGTAACTGTTTGATTTACACACTTGGCATGACAGTGCATTGGAGAATAATTTGTGGAGTCATTTAATGGGATTCTGTAGGTGACTTCAAATTGTCGTTGGAGCGACTATGAGTGTGATGCATAGATATGTGAAGATTGAGGATATGAATTCAAATTAGAAAAGGGATTTCTCACGACTCCACATTAATGATACCAAACACAACTTAAATGATGGCTATTTTATTAAGTGCATTTAAATACATAAACACACAATATTTATGTGGTATATAGTAAAAAGGATTTTACACAAACCTAAAAAAAAACAGCAAACAAGCTCACCAAACAAGCATTGTATTTACATCAGAAAAATACTTGACTTTTCATATGGAACAACAACAACAAATAAAAATAAATCTTTATAAATCCAAAAGAGTGAGAACACTTTTAAAACGACTAATCTTTGCAAGGAGTACACGGATGAGTCGGTTAATAATATAATAACGTTGAAGACGGCATTCTGTTCATGCAGCTCTAACGTACTGATTCAGGTAGTCACGAAAAGGCTGACAGCAAAAAAAGAAGTAAAAAAAAGCTGAGATTCAGTGGCAGCTTAACATACTTAGTGGGGCTCGTGGCAAAAAGCAGGAAAAAGAAGATAAGGAACGGCTGTAGCATCATACATACAAACTATTTTAATCCAATTTAAAACAGCAGTTAAAAATACTGTTTTACATATATATCTGGCAGTATCATATATCTTATACTTTATACACATTTCTACAGTATGATACAGGGTGTGTATGGCTTGGCAGACCGTTTTCAGTTGGAAACAGAATGCAAGGAAATCCTGAACACGGTTGTGCCGTTAAATCTGTCCCTAAGCACAGTTTCTAAACTTTACAATCTTCACAAAAAAAAACTGCACGTGTAATAATCAAAAATCACTCTAGAAAATATACTTGCATTTTTACAGTTTAAAAGCTTTCCTCTGAGACCGTCAAGGCACTGTAGCCATTTTAATATCCTAGGTTTTTGGCAGTGTAGAGAGATGTACTGTGTAATACATAAATACAGAGAGACACAACGCAAAGGTTTGGTATTTTGGCACATGCACTGTGTGAGGCATCTTTCTGGATCAGGTGTGTGTGTGTGTTTGTGTGTGTGTGTGTGTGTGTGTGTGTGAGATCTTGTCATCACAATGACTCAATGCTGTGATGCTAGTCACTGTGTGTTAAGGCTTGACTGACCTATTCGGATTTGACACATTTACACTCCTCATACTGTGGAGCCAGGGCCGAAGTTATACCAGTGCAATACGTGTCTATGCAGGTTAGCTCTTTTTATGGTTCATAATCCAGTACACAAAAAATGTTTTAAAGGTGACATTAGGTAAAGATTGGACACTGATATGTCTCCAGTCAAATCCCTAAAGCAAATGGCTCTAAACACCACACAGGCTGTGTTTTTCTTTCTTATTTTCTTATTATTTTTACAGTGATCCTGAGGCACTATTTGTTTTCAGGTTGGCTTAGTCTTTGGTTGCGTTGTTGTCGCTTAGCTGTCTGCGTGAGTCTCTGATTGCTTGAGGAGCGGCACCTCTCGCTCAGATTCCTCCAGCGCTCGGGCCGCACTGTGAGTGTCTGAACTGAGATCCTGAGGTTCCAGCTGAGACGCCTCCACTCTGCAGGCCAACGGCACCTGGTCAGCCTCCCGGCTCATCCTCTCCTTCTCCTCCTCCTCCTCCATCTTCATCCTTCGCTCCTCAGCCTCTATCTCCTCTGTGGTGGGAATGGAGTTCTTCTTGGGTCTTCCCTTGGGCTTAGTCGGGGCCTCGTGACCTCCTTTGAGCACCTAGAATAACACAAAGACAACGTTAGCTGACTGCTCCTGGTAATAAATGGCAGCAGGAGTCAAAGGCAATGCTTGCTATTATAGTAATTAAGAGAAGACATATTGCTGCTGGCCGCCCCTCGTGCACTGATTCATCTTTAACGATTTGACACTTTTTTTTGTTCTCTGAATTGTTGACCCTTCTGCCAAAGTGTTTGCTCACACTGCCGTCATCATAGGTCACACCTCACACTGCGCTTTGACTTTACACACCCTCTCTTCCTGCTACGCTGCGACATTACCTTTGCTTCTCTCACCAACATTACATTGAGCAGTTGTTAGCATGAAAAATCAAAGACTTCTGGGAGAAAAGAAGAAGCTCTGATTCGTTATTGACAAAAAGAAATATGAAATAAATAACAACATGTAAGCTTCAGTGGCACATATGATGGATTTAAATGACTTTTGGTTCACCAATTTTCCTTTATTTAGAATTATCTTTCCTTTGTGGAGGACGTTCACGTTTGGCCAAGATCTGTCACATGGATCATGTACAGAGCAACTGCCTTTCAGGGTTTTCTCTTATAACAGTCATGAACCACTTTGGTTTAGGAAGATCACATGTAGCATCCAAATTGATGTAAAATTACATTTATGTCACTCTGCATTCATTTCATGTCATTAAAATATGTAGTATCTGTTCATTAACACGCTCATCAAAGGGCCCCATTTCTGTGAGAGAAGTAATAAGGTCTGGACAGGAAAAGGGCTTTACTGTGGTGCTAACACTTACCATTTTCTTCCACTTCATGCGTCTGTTTTGGTACCATGTTTTCACCTGGAGCTGTGTGAGACCCAGTGTCTGGGCCAGGTCTAACCTGCAGAACCAGAAAGAAAAACAACTGCACATTAGACATAAGACATTTCACACACCTACTGCCAACTACTATTTTAATGAATGACTATGGTGATTTGGTTGGTACAGTAACAGCATTAGAGCTTCTTGTGCTCTGGCCACAGCTAACAACTGCTACACTGCAACAACTAGTCCCTTTGATTTACTTATTCTAAGGTGGTATTCATTTACCAACCAAGTTTTCATAAAAAAAAATGTAAAGTGTCTTTAGAAGGGAAATGCTTTAATTTTCAATCTCATTTCAAATTAAAAAAAATATTTCAGTTTGTGTATCAGCTCTTTCGTCTTCAGCCCATTTTGACAATACTACTGTCAATGTAATCTTTATAATTTCATTTCTTTTCCCCAGCATTGCAAACTCAACTGCAGCATAAATTACAAGACTTTTTCACCAGCCTTTATTCTGTCTTTGTTTCTCGCAGTGGAGCCGATTTGCTAATAGCTCGAGTTTGACACGAAACAGTGTTTGAAACATCCTAGGTCAGTAACCCAATCACAACAATTGTAGCTGGATAATTCTAAATGTTTCCACCACATGTGTTGATCCATGACTAATAGGGCTATTGGTTGGTGGGAAATGTGATAGCTCATGAAGGGGACAGATAAAGTAAGAAAGGCATTTGTTAAGGGGAGGAGCGGCTTTCGAGGTGTTTTTCAAATGAGATTTCCTCTTCCCTGCTCGTCTCAAAGTCTTTAAGAGTCAGATGAAGGGTTTCTCTTACCCACCCACCACAGAGTGAAAGGAACCGAGCTTCATTTGATGGTGAAAGTGGAAGAGGAGACAGGGAAAAGCAGTGCGCGGAATCTAAAAAGCAGAGCGATGACAAATCCCTGAGATTCATTGGATCATCTACACAACCCTATACCTTACATAAAGAGCTGCCAGTGTGTGTGACATAGCCCGGTATCAAGCAAGGCAGCGACCGAAGGTGAGAAAAAGTTATTGCCGAATGAAAAAACATCTCACTTATGTGTGCTCTCTAGTTCTCAATGGAGGGAAACCACACACTTAGAGAAACCGCATTTTGAGTTACTCCCTCTACGCAAGACCGCCATTTTGTTCCAGTCTCAGACGTTTTTAATGAGGGAATCTTGGCTCCAACTACGCTTTAATAATAATAATAATGATGATGAGGAGGAGGATGAAGATGAGGATTAAGGCACTGATTATCATAATTGGAAACTCATTATTGCTCTACGATATAATTAATTGTAAATCTTTTTAGGGGTAATTTGCGTTGTGGTTCCTGCTGCTCCCCCATGCACAGTCTTGATTCCAGACCGCAGAGTTCCCAGGCCAAGAAAAAGAAGAGAAAAAAGTGAAGTTATCTTTGGATCACAACAAACCAAAGTGGAGCACGTCACACCTTTTGATGTGGGGTTTAAATAGGGGGGATTTTCTCCATTGATGTTTTTCCAAAAGCAGGGTATTTAATTAATTTTTGAACACAGTGTCAGAATCAGATATTTTGACAGGACACAGTATTTTGGCACAGCCACCCGTATGGTGGTTGGTTTTGATCAGAGAGTTGTGCTCTGCCTCGGGCTCCTGCTGTAAGATGAGTCATGGCACCTTTCCAACGGGTGCAGGCATGCCAAGATGTGATATATTTAATAACGCATCGTGGGAGTTTTCCCCGCGGAAGGGGACATAAATAGAAGGACAAATAATTTTGATTTATTCAGAATATGTAAATGTCTTTTCAGATTAGATGGTGAGCAGATAAGTTGCAAAGAGGGTGTGAGTGTACTCATCATGTGTGAACATATTGTACATGATGTTTTTAATCACTATAGATTCATACTACTGTCTATATACTGTATGTACATTGACATGAAAAATAAGTGAACTATTTGCCGTTTGTTTGCATATATGTAGTAATTTGACACACAATGTGGTTACATCTCAATCCATCTAAAGCTGTCTTTACGAATGGACTATTACCAAACTAATCATTGGGTTGCTCTGGTTGTGTTGTTGGAAAAAGCGTGTGAACCTCTGTTAATCCAGAACCGGATCGGAGGTGTGTATTCGAGCTACTTTGATTCGTAGAAACTTTTTAAGTTTGCTGTTTGCTGCCAATGTGAACCATGCATATTAAAAAAAGAGATCTCATTATCATAAAGCTGGAAAGGGTTACAAAGTTAAAAGAGCAAATGAGGTAAAAAATAAAATAACCATATAGAAGATAAGTTATTTTTACTACTGAGAAAAGGTTGTGATTTGAAATTCTTCTTTGAAAGCAGAGAAACACTTCTGAGCTATCAATTACGTGTTAAACCTCCTCACTGTGTTTTAACAGTGCATAAGAATTATATCGATATAGTTTGGGCCCGTGGTATATATTTATATTGATGAAAATTTAATTTACAATAAATAAATAAAGTTTAATATTTGGTTGCCCAGCCCTAAATTCACCATTCACAAATCATCATTTATGGTTTCAAGGAGCAAGTCGTCCATTGAGGGATACTATAAGAACGCATGCTGTCCTCCAAAAAAATTGTGCAATCTACAGTGGATATAAAAAGTTTACACAACCCTGTTCAATTTCAAGGTTTTTGTGATGTAAACAAATGAGACAAAGATAAATCCTTTCCGAGCTTTTTCCACCTTTAATGTGACCTATAACGTGAACAATTCAGTTGAAAAACAAACTGAAATCTTTTAGGAGGAAAAATAAAAAAATGTAGTTTGCAGTAGAGCAGCTTGACAATGGAAGTTGCTAATTATATATATTTTTTTTAAATGTTGTGGACAGATTACATTGACTTTCATTTGTTTGGAAACAAATGTGCAGCCCGACCTGGTGTAAAATGTTTTCTGCAAACCAAGATGGAAAGATAAACACAAAGGTGAAGCACAGAGGAGGGAGCCTGATAATTTAGGCCTGCTTTACTCCTATACTTTCTCAAATCTGTGATTGCAGCGTGACTGCATCAATGGCGCTAAAAAAAACTTTAATCTGGATGATGTTTTCTACACGTGGCATCTATTGCACTTCTGTCCGTCCTGGGAGAGGGATCCCTCACATGTGGCTCTCTCTGAGGTTTCTACGTATTTTTACCCTGTTAAAAGGGTTTTTAGTAGTTTTTCCTTACTCTTGCTGAGGGTTAAGGACAGAGGATGTCACCTGTTAAAGCCCTATGAGATGAATGTAATTTGTGAATATGGGCTATACAAATAAAATTTGATTGATTGATTGAAATCCATGTGGTTTTATTTGTATAGCCCATATTCACAAATCACAGTTTGCTTTAGAGCTTAACAATCTGTACAATGTGCAAAATCCTCCCTCCTTCACACTCGACTAGGGTGAGGAAAAACGACCCCAAAAACTCTAACAAGGGGATAAAAACCTAAAAAGGCAAATCAACAAAACAACTAAATACTAGTGGACTGCAACTTGTAGACTGCAACAGGGAGCTACAGGAAGCTGCTGCAGCAGAAAGAGGTCTGACCAGTTACTTCATCACTTACTTTTTACTGGCAGGACTGCATGTGATTGTTTACTGGGTGTGCTCAATAAAGACACAAAAGATAATGACAGCTTGTGTGCTATTATCTTAAAAGCCTTGTGTTTATCTTTACTTTGACGTGGATCAAGAACACATCAGATTTTATGACCAGATATCCCAGAGAAACCAGGTACTTCCAAAAGGGTTACATACTTTTGTTTTTGCTTTCCAAAGTATGAAACAACACATTTGAGTAACGTGGGTTCACAAGCAGTTTTAAATTCTTAGTGCGTTTGTGAGGGGAAGCTTTTTACAACATTTATGGTCCAATACTATTCTGGGTTAAAATGGAAAAGTGGCCTACGGGCCAAATATAAAAGTAAGAGGTTCAATAAAACTGGAAAATATGGGCCAACCTCATGTCGGGTCCCAAAAATGATCCAGAGAATGAAAGTTAATACCGAGACCGACAGATATTAACATGCAGCTTACTTCATCTTATCATAGAGAGCTGAACGTGCTTCATGTGCACCTGCACATGTGAGATGATTGGCAGTAAATCAATGTAATACATTTGTGTTTGCTTTTGTTGGCTACCGTCCCCGTTTTCTTGAATAAGGCAGTGTTTCTTTGTTGGGGCCTTTTTCTTCGCTGGGTTAAAACGTTACTCTTGTCTCAACTAGAATGCTGAGGTAATGTTCTGGCTTAAAGAAATTCACATTACATGAGACGTTCCCCCCGTGGGATAAATAAAAAAAGAACGAATATGATGTTAGTTTAACCACTGCGCCATAATTGCACTTGTGGCTTTATGAATGTGTGCGCATGATTGCACTGTACTTTCAAACTGCTCTCTCTGCCAGGTATGCAGGTTATCAAAATGTCACAGTTGAGTGACACCTATATGACTCTGGTAGCTTTTATTTAGAAATTTAATAACTGTGATGTTGGTTACCTTTAACACATCAGTGGTTTGTTTTCTTCACTGTGACTTAATCACAAAATAATTTAAGTTAGCGATGAGGTCAGTGCTGTCATGATTTAATATATAATCCCTATGCAGAGTGTTCTTTCAGTTCTCAGTATGTGTGTGTGTGTCTGTGTGTGTGTGTGTGTGTGTGTGTGTGTGTGTGTGTGTGTGTGTGTGTGTGTGTGTGTGTGTGTGTGTGTGTGTGTGTGTGTGTGTGTGTGTGTGTGTGTGTGTGTGTGTGTGTGTGTGTGTGTGTTTTAATGATTATAATCTACCTAATCCAATCTACCAAAATCGTTTTCAGACCAGAAATCTGGAGTCTGGACTTTCACACAAGAACAACACAGCAGGTGTTCAGGTGTGTGTGTGTGATCAGCAGGCAGGGGCAAGATGTAACATTGTAATTCTGCTGCAGAGGTCACATGTTTCTCCTGCTATTTTCTCATATGAGCTCATTGGTACATTCTCCAGAGTTTTTCAAGGCTGTGGCTGGAGAGAAACTCCAGGGAACCTCCAGAGAAACTCCAGAGAAACTCCAGAGAAACTCCAGAGAAACTCCAGACTGTCTGGACATTTACAATCTTACGTGCACCTCCTCCGGAGAATATCCCGAGATTCTAAAGAGGTCAAACTAGGTCTTTCTCTATCTATCCTCTATCCAATCAGATGTGAGCGTTTGAACTACACTGACCTGTCTGGCGTGGAGAGGTACTTCTGCTTCTGGAACTTCTTCTCCAGGCCCATCAGCTGGAGCTCGGTGAAGATGGTGCGGCTGCGGCGTGGCTTCTTCAGGCGGGGTGTGCCTCGCTCCGTCTCCGACTCGCTGCTGATGCTGAGGGGCGTCTGGCTGGGCGACGGCTCGGACCCCCGCAGATGCTGCGGGGAGAGCAGGGACAGGTGCGAGGGGACCCCGCCTGGAGACTGTGGCTGGGGGAGGTGCGGGGGCATGTTGGGAGGCTGCCGTGTGATCACCGAGAGGAGCGGGTAGGCCCGAAGTGATGAGGAGCCTGGAGGAGCAGAGACAGTGCGTCAGAAGACAGAAACAGAAAGGAATGCATTAAGGTGGAGTGGATAAAACACAGAGGAGAAAGATTATGTTATCCTTCTGATTCACAGTAAGTTTTTAGTGGGCTCCTCTATCACCTCGGTTGTAACGTTATCGACCGGTTGTAATTGCTGAGACAGCTACATTTTTAATCGCACTGTTTGCTGTGGAAAACGTTATGCTTCTGACCTCCTCCATGTAGAGGGCCGTGACCTCGATGACGCAGGCCGTGTTTTACACCGCTTCCCCTGAACCCTTCAAATGAATGATTATTTTTCAGAGGTTGTTAAATGATAACTGGCTTCCCAACACAAAACCACAAGCACACAACGAGCCTGACAAAATCACACACACACACACAAATTCAGACACAGACTGAGCTGCAATAAAACCCCAACAACTAAATCAAACGCTGATGAACTAATAAAGTTTTTTTTAACCCTCTCTCTCTTAATAGTCTCTCCCCCTCCTATGAATGTGCACAGTCATATACAAACACACACAGACACACACACACACATCTTTTCTCTCTATCAGGGCAGACAGAAGCAGCAAGACGCCAGAATCAATAAAAAGTAACACTTGTCTGGAGCCGAGGCGGGAGGGAAGGAGACCAGGAGGTTGGCCGACAGGATGTGGTGGGTCAACCAAAGTGAACATAATATCTGCCAGAAAAATCCTCACAGCGTCAGATATAAAAAAAACAATCCGTTAAAAAAAAGGAATTTACAAGCAGCAGGCCCAGCACAGCTCACACTGTAATGCACGGTCTGATAAGAGGACACACAATGGGGGGATTATGGAAGTAGAGGAGGAATATATAGAGTGAGATAAAAAGGTGGACAATGGAGCAGAGAAAATAGGAGTTGTCACCCACAGACACACATACACACACGCACACACGCACACTGCATGTGTGTTCCTGTGCGGTAGATCTTTCCCCCCTAATCTCCTCATTGACCGTAACAGACAACATAAACACTTGGACACAAATGGAAACCTATTCCCCACAGCAGTCTTTAGGTCAGACCACAACTTAGATTTGTATTGCTGGTTTTCTGTTGTTTCTCTTGTTCTCTCCCAGAACATATGGATTTTAGCACATGTGGAATAAAGCAAAGTGAAAAACTAAATCCTACAGTATATATATGAATTGTGCAGAAATAAACGCTACGATCAGATGTAAGTCAAGCACGAGGAGTCTCAGTGCTGCATGCACAGTTGCTCTTTGCATACATGCAGACACCAGACACTGCCTTGGGCTCATCATGACATCATAGTAAGGCACTGAGGTCATCGGTAACCCCTCCAGCATTTTAGAATCCTGCTGTTGCAACAGGTCTGAACAAGAAGACCTCCTCACTCTCTCTCCCCGCTTATATTGCTTTGAGTTTTTCTCCCAGCACTTATCTGTATTAACGTTAGATTGTCTGATATCAGTTGATCAGTGGGTTTGGTGCATGTACTCCTTTGTATGAGGGATTTCACATGGATGTCAATGGAGATGTGATTCATGTATTACGATAAGAGACCAAGAGTGAGAGGAAACGTTCAAAACATGAAACAAACTGCCAAGCAGCCCAATGTGGAGGGGCACTGGGTGAAGATGAGGTATTTTAAAACTCCATATATCACATCAAAGTACAGTCATTTACTGAGTTATGTTAGATCAACTGTGGGACAGTGGAAGATTTGATATTCTGGGAGAAATCTTGGAATTCTGGAAACATGTTCAATAAGATATCAAAAAAGTTTTGGGTATACACTGGAATGTATGTATCCAAAACTTTGGATACCAGGTATATTCTTTGAAAGCCAGACGGCCAGACATTTGAGTTGCTTAGTGAAAATTCTGATCTTAATGAAATGGCTTTAATCTCCTTGTGAAGGCCACAGCCCCTGAGCATAATGCAAAGGAGACACAGAATAAAAAGAGCTCTTTATTATGGTTGAAATTACAGTGAGACTACAGCTGAAACCAGATATAGATTTATTAGCTTAAGCTATGACAGAGCTCTAAGCACCTCTTTTTGTTTTTAATCTTATTTATACAAGCGTTTTCATTTCCTTTTATTCATGGTTCCCTGTATCAGAATTGTAAGTACACCTATTTGGTTTAGTGGACTACTCAGAGATAAGTCAGGAGGCACACTCCACAAGAGAGAGTATTGAAATAATCTCGATATGTTTATACCTTCATATGTATTCTGTTGTATTATCTGTGAAATAAATAAAAGGTTTTTAAAAAAGAGAGAGATTTGTGAAATGGCAGCCACAAAAGTCAAGTGAGAGTGTCAGTCACGTCAGCCCCGAATGAGAATAACGTCTGTGTTTGTCTTCAGGACCGTCAGGAAGTGTCTTGTCAACAGCGAGCATGAAGTTGTCTCCGGTCAATCCCTCGGAGGAAGTGCAAGAGAGGAGGAATAAAGAAAGAGCGAAAGAGAGGGCGAGCAAAGCGCGAGAGAGAAATGTCAGCCCTCGTGGTGACTTTCCACTGACGGCGAGAACGTCTCTCTCTCTGACATGTTGACAAGTGCCAGAGTCCTGTCAATAATCTACAAATAAACTGTTTTGAGTGTAGCTGCAGCCGGGGCCCAGGCAAAAGGCACACTGATACTCTTGATAATCACAGTGGGAATGTGAGGACTAGCACAAGTGCTTCTTGGAAACCATTACAGAAGACATACCTGCTAAGAATAGATCTAAGAAGAGCCCTTTGTTAAGCTTTCCTTTTTCATACCAACAATTGGCCAACAATTGTTCACATAGTCGTTATGGCGTAATCCTCATTTAGCAGACCACATTTTTATTATTTGAAATGGGCGTCAGGGAACATTTTTATTTTTACACCTGCATGAAAGATTCATGCAGCAGCTTTTCGAGGGCACACTTTCCCCTGCACTCATCTGTTTCTCATCCCTTCTTCTCTGCCTCTTTCTTTCTCAATGGGAAGCTGAAGCGGGCGATTCAAGGCTAAGCTACGACATGTGTTTGTGAACTTTTGCCACGTTTTGGGTATAAACCGCTGGTGACAGCTTGAGAGTTTTTCTCAGTTAAACAGGTTTTTGTTTTTTTTCTGCCTTGCCCTTTTTAGTGTGCAAATAAAACGCTGTGACAGTGGGAAGGGCAACAGGCCACGCAGCTCCTATATCTGTCCTGACTGATTCGCTTTAATTAGAAGCATTCACCTTCGGGACATAACAGATTAGATCGTTCTGATCGTGGTTTTCAACAAATCAAGAACGTCTTGCTGACTTTAATTATCAGTAGTTTCCCAGGCGCACACTGCTAAACTTCTTTAAAAGGACTTGTGTTGAACACGAGCCTTAACTGTTTAATGTGAAACCTAATCCGCACAGGTCTTCTGTAACGTAAACTGCTTTTAGAAAAGATTTATTACTGATCCTTTGTCGCAATAGAGAAAAAAATCTGATGGCAGCTAGGAAGTGACGAGTAGATGACAGGTTGTCAAGCATTATCTTTTACTGGGGGTGGAAGCCGTGCACAGGTTTTGTCTTTGTGTAGGTGTGTACTCTCCTGTGTGTGTTGACGTGGGTGTAATCAACCCTTTCAAGACATCTTTGTGCTTAATGGGAGGCTTTATTGTCTGGAGCAGATTAGGGTTTAAGATGCGATGAAAACCCTTCTTTTTGCTCACTTAGATTTGTATAAGCCCTCAGCCTGGATACTGAGCCACTGAGCGCTGGCCCTCAGGCTGCACACACTCCTCCTTTTTCTCGTGTTTTTATTTTTCATCATGCTGTCAGGTGAGATTATACCTCAGTTGATCCTAATCTCTTTGCCTCCTCCAGAAAACACCACTAAAAGCCCTGCCCTGGGTCCCGCTGAGAGACAGGACTCCAAATGAAATATTATAACCTGCCATTACGTCACTTGCTGTTCAGCAACAGTTCATCGTCTCTGATCCGGCTCTAACTGACAGGGAATCAACTCCATGACAATTAGCCACTGTGAATGTGCTAAATTAAGCTTGGTGTTCCGCCGCTCATATATAAAAATAGACTGGGCGGCCATAGGAGAGATGAGAAAAAAGTCAGACATAGGAAAATGCAGAGGGAAAGATTTACACTGAGTGGCTCATCACTGATAAACAACACAAAGAGCAACATGTGGATTGTCGTCAACTCCATCTCACAAACATTATTTCCATCACTGTCTTTCAGCGGCCTCCACTGGCAGCAGGAGGTTATAGCACCACCTTCCTTTTTCCCAGATGAAGAAGTCAACTTTTCATTGTTGAGGGAGCCACAGCAGCAGCTCAGGGGCCGGACGCCTCTCTTTCGGCCCTGGCCCCCGTAAGCCTGCCAGCTTCTATATCAAGCACTCAAAAGCCATTGATGTTGGGGAATATACAGTGTCTCACACCCCCACGGCTACAAATAAGTGGTGGGCACAGTGTTCTGATATGCACCACAGGTCACTCTATCCATCCAAACAGAGGGGTGCCAAGGCCCTGCCATAGTGCCCTCTAGCATGTACGCCTGTCCATATTGGAGGGATGAGGGAATCGCTCAGACCTATTTTTATTCACCCGCCGCTGTCATCATCAAATTGCAGTGGCTATTATTTCAGACTTTAGGGCAATTATCCTAATGGTTACTGGAGCGAGCAGTAGCCTTTGAGTTGTTCGGATTTATCTGGAATTATAATTAAGAATCAATCAAGAGGTTTTGTTTTGACAAGGTAACATTTGCTGTGCCAACTGAGCTTTGTTTAGCTATTTTGGTCATCTATGTCTCTATCTAACCGTCATTCTATCTATCTATCTCTCTATCCAACCGTCATTCTATCTATCTATCTCTCTATCCAACCATCATTCTATCTATCTATCTATCTATCTCTCCATCCAATCGTCTTTCTATCTATTTATCTCTCTATCTAACCATATATCTATCTTTTTATGCATCTATCTATCTATCTATCTATCTATCTATCTATCTATCTATCTATCTATCTATCCATCTATCCATCTATCTATCTATCTATCATCTATCTATCATCTATCTATCATCTATCTATCATCTATCTATCATCTATCTATCTATCTATCTATCTATCTATCTATCTATCTATCTATCCATCCATCCATCCATCATCCATCCATCATCCATCCATCTATCCATCTATCCATCTATCTATCCATCTATCTATCTATCCATCCATCCATCTAGACATAATTACAACCCTCTTGGTGAAATGTATATTAAAAAAAAGCACTACACAAAGTATTAAAAGTTTTGATTAGTTTTAAAGCAAATGTGATTAATTTAAGTGATCATTTGTTTGTTTCCTACCTTCAGTTGCTATGTGACATTAGAAGATTAACAAGATACAATCGTTCCGTCAAGCAGCAGCTAAACTCATTAGGAAATAAAGGCCTTTGATTCAGCCACAGCCACATTATTCACAGCAAATGATTTCAAATAGAGTAAAGGCTGCAGCACAGCAACCAGGGGCATGTCAGAGTGAGATTTGACTTTAGCTTTACTTACTATCTCACTGATCCTTTTTTTTTAAACTGTAACTACACTAAACTTATCAGTGCAGGTATTTATCATCTTGCCCTCAAGCATCACTGACATTCACTGACACTTTGATTGTCAACACTTGAGCTGCTGTGATTTATAAAGTTTAGAGTGAGCAGCTTCAAGAGGACACAAAAATCATTGTTATTAATTTATTTTAAATTTTCTCTACATGAAAAGGAAATTAAATAATGGTGGAAAAAGGGGATGAATTTCAGAAAGGAAACATTGTAATAGGATGTATTTTAATAGATATAAGGAGCAATATGTTTATATGCAAACTTTGATGCACACGGAATTATCAAAAAGCAGTCATTACATTATAACCCAAAATACACTGCAGCGCAAAAGTCTTGAACTAAAATCAATAATACAACTGAGATAATACATACAAGTGCCACAAGTTCAGCAAATAAATAAACACTAATCATTTACCTTTTTTTTATATAAATATTTATAATAAAAAGAAGAGTTTTTCTTACCCGAACATGAGTGGAGAGGCTTCGGCCGGACAATGAGAGAAGGACACACCGAGTAGAGAGAGAGCTTCTCAAAATAATCACAAGTCTCCTTGGAGAGGATTTCGTCTATCATGAACGTCTTGTAGCGCCGCCTGGCAGCCTTCAGCTGCCCGGGGGAGGAGAGCCTCAGCTCGGCTTGACAGTGCATGATCGGCCCCTGAGCGCCGCGCCGGTACCTTCCCTGAACAGTGCGTCTGTGTTGTCGGTGATATCTGTCTGTCTGTCTTAGGTGCACGTTGGCCCGCGTGTGTGAGTGTCGGTGCTGGAGGTTCAGGCGTTTAAAGGAGTCATGGTTTCATGTGTAAGAAGCGGTGCAGCTCTCCCTGAAGTGTCGCGCTGACGATCAGCAGCCTTGAACTTGAACTGCGCACAGCGCCACAGAGGGAATAAAGTGAGAGGTGCTCACACCCACCGCTATATAAACCGTCCCTGCTGCCTCGTCTGGAGCCATGCTCTCTCTCCCTCCCTCCCTCCCTCTCTTACGAATGCACTCATGTACTGTACACTCACATGGCCACCTCCCAAATACTCCCCCATACATTCAAATAATTAAACACTCTCTGTAGATTTATTTATACAAATTAACCCTAAAAGTTGTTTTTAACCAGAATAATGAATTTATATTAATTGACTCTAAAAGATTTGGTCAGGATCAGGTGATGTGTTTTTTAGAATAAAATCAAATGCAATCAATACAAATAATTAATTTAAAACGTATTCCTATCATTGTGTCAAATACCTTAAATAAACTATGTGGTAGCTTATCAATAATGCATTGAGAACATGGGATTATCCAGTTGTATCCAGTTTATCCAGTATTTTTGTCGAATGATTTATTCGAAAGATTTATCTTGATGGGTTTATAATAAATTTATAACTGATTATCTTAAGATCACATTTATTCTCAAATGTGCTTTAGACATTGGTTAATTTAATGATTTTCTTGAAATTGAAAATCCCATTGCTTATCCTCTAATTCCCCATTCATATATACATATATATAGAATATATAAAATAAAGAGGATTAGGCCTTTTTAAAGAGGTTGTGTCCTGTGTCAATAGCAGCACTGGGCAGGCTTAAACCAACTTGTAATTGAATAATAATTCATAATAATTAAAATGTGTATTTATTGCTGGATTAACAGCAAGAACATCAACATTATGAGCACCTTCCTCTGAGAGGAAAATATTCTGCTGTTAAAGTACTATTTTCTTTACCTGTCAAACAAGCTGCTGTGACGTCGTGTAATTCATCATCAGGCAAGAAAGTGCGGAGAGTTTCCGACAGAACTGAAGACAAACATCGGAAGGACTTTCAAACAAGATGCGCACTAAATCCGTGTTTTAGGACAATATGAGGACGATGACATAAACAAACTTTTAACAACATCGCAAGTGTCAGGCAGATCGAATGAGTAACTAGAATAATTAAAATGTGGATATAACTGAGTTTAAAATAACTCATTTCCACAGGCTCGCTTCTTCTGATGCACTTACTTACATTTTGTTATTGTTTATATTGTTTTTAACACGTGGAAAATGATGGTGACCTACTTTCGCTCTCGGATATTGCTTCGATTATTAATTAATGTTTTTGTATGTATTTGAGATTTTAGATTGCATGAGCGAACACATATAGGCTGCAGTTCAGTGTGGTATTTTTCTTATTTGTTGTTATTCAACAAAAACAATTCTGTGAAGAAAGAAATTAAGTTTCAACTCTTTATACTTTGAAACGTCGGTGTCCTGAGAGGAGAAACGACCATCATCATCATCTTCATCACATGAAATGGTAAGACATGTAACCCGGGAAAGGCTCCGTGTTCTCGATGTGTCGGGACAGTGGAGGAGGATCCGTGGGGCTCGGCTTCTCCTCACAGCACTGAGGAGCAGAGAGGAGGGATATGAGAACTGCTGTGGGAGGTGAGAGAGGGAGAGAAGCACTGCAGCCACACTTTCGATTTGTTAGGCCTATTTAAATAAAACGTCAATATTGAAACTAAAATGATTTGTCTGATACTGCTACTGTCAATCATCCCATCCCAATATTTTAGGCGTAACTTAAGGCCGCGATATTCAGCAAGCTCTATTATCTTCTACTCAAAGAAGATTAAATATCATTTTATATAGCGCCAAATTAGAACATACATTATTTCGAAGTACAACCTAGTAGGGTTGAGACCTAAGATTAGAGAAACTTAATAGTTCCTAAAACGAGCAAACGCTTAAAAAATATTTTAAATATAAACAAAATTCTAGAACTATAATCAATTTGACTCGGCTCGTTGGGGAGAAAGGAGAGAGAAACTCCAGGAATAGTCCAAACTTATCATGATAATATTATGAAAAGTTATTTAAAGATATGATTGATATGATGCATGATTGATTGCAGCACCAGCTAATAATGACATATTAAGGAAATTAATAATGCATGAAAAGACAGAATTTGGCCAGGTAAAATAATAATAGCAATTAAGTCATAATGATAATACTAATAATATGAATCGATATCTTGGGCTCCTGTGGCACCAGTGAACCCAGTAACCCGAGGTGGAGCCCAGACTCATCAGGAAGCGATGCTGCGGGCGGCTGCTCCCTGTTTGTCGCAGGGGTCTGCTGTAGAGGGGGGTGGGGGGCTCCGGGTGGTTGACAGTAGATCATTTCAGGAGACACGCTTCTATATTAATCCACACAGCAGCGGCTACCGAGCGGCCCCTGTAATCCGCCCGCTCCGAGGCTGGAGACGCCAGAGCAGATCAAGCAATTAAAAGAGTTATGCCACAGCCCGTGGAGCGTAACACGGGCCCTTCCCAGTACCGACACCGGCCACAGGATACTCTCCATTAGAGCCGTGTGGTGGCATCGGGATGCAATCGGACACGACGCAGATTACAGGCAAGACACAGGAGCTTATGGGCCAGCAGGGTGCAAATGCACGTCCACTTCTGGACAGTGGGAGGTTTATTGGAGGAGGGTATTTCATTGGAAGTTGTCATGCAGAGACATAAGCACTTTCGGAAGGGTAGATTATGACCTCAACACGCTCATTAAGGGATTGTGATCATCCTTTGTTGCAAGCAAACCTGAACACGGTGGCATTAGTGCTGAAAGGCCTGATTGCAACATGAGATGGTCAGGATGAAGGGTCTTCATATTCTGGGATGGTACAAGAGACATTGTCTTGAATAAAAAAAGTGGTGTGAAGACTGATTCTGATTAAAGACGAGAATAAACCTGGACCTAATTGCACATTGCAAAGTGAACAGAGTGGGTGACAAACCCATGTGAAGACTTGAAAGCATCCTAAATAGAAAGGTCAAAGTGCAGCCGGCTCAGTTTATATTTAACATCTTAATTGATTGAATGAAAGGATGTGTATGGCGCCACCTGTAGATTACTCCATAACCGCTGCACAAGTGTATTAGTTACAAACGGTGTGGAGCCAAGAGCCTGGCATTTGTAACTGCGGCCACATAAAAGACAAGGCAACAATCACTGATATTGTTTTATATTAATGAAAATGTTCATTGTAAAACAGTTCATCGTACAGACTCAGAATTAAAAAATAAAAATACTTTTTTTTAGAAAGAGCAAGGTCATGTGATCTAACAATAAGAAAGATAGTGCCATATTGCAGTAAAAGTGGTGCTGGTGGAATCTTTAGCCGACATTGTCATTGTTCTTTTTGTGGCCAAATACCTGAAGAGTTAAAAATTCTGGCAGCACCATTCAAGACGATTTGCATAACATAAAAACTTGCCGATACTTTAAATCATTTTCTTTTTTCAACATGTCTTTTGTCTTCCAAATATGACTACGAGTCATGTCTGATTATTTTGTCTGTCCTTGCTCTCAGGGTAACACAATTTTTTACATCTAAACATTTTACATCAGCTTTGAGAAAAACCTCACATGAAAGTAGTTTACAAATTTAAAAAACGCCTTAAAAAGTAAACAAAAACGACCATATGGCATAAGTTATTAAAACTTCGCCCACTGGTAGGATCATGTACAAACAACCTGAGTACACATGTGAGTTTGTCAACTTAATTCATGCTCTTCTTAAGGAAGCTGTGCCCAAATGTGTGAAGAACTGAAGTCTTTACAGGAATCCTCAGTATGCATCAGTACCGCCGCCATCTATTATCATGGTAGCCACGGTTGCTGCCCCTGTCGTCATAATGTCTGTTTCCGCCTCTGCCATCATGGTGACGGTTGCCGCTCCTGTCGCCCTGGGGCTGATAGTTGTCCCGGTTGTGTTGCTGGTGACGCCCAGAACCTGACTCCTCCCCGTAGCGCTGGGTTCTGGTGCCGCTGTTGGCGTTGGTTGGATGATGGCGATAGGGGCTGTTGTCCTGTTGTCTTGAGTTTCCACCTGAGGGCAGCTGCCTCTGCGGAGTCTTGGAGAAGCCGGAGTTCAACTGCTCAGCCTGCCACATCATGTTGTTCATCTACAGAGGAAGAGAAAGGACAGTTAACAGTACCTGTGGCTCCTCCTGTTCAATAAAGCCAAAGAGCATGTTTCTATTGCTGTCCAATTGTACAGTGTAAACATAATTTGTTACTGAGGAACAACACTAAAATTAAGCATTCTTTATAAATAATTCTGTCACTACATTGCAGTGAAGCCTCATAAAAGTGGAAAAAGCTTACGATGGCATGTTTCTGCAGAGTATCAGGAGGTGAAAAGAGTCTCTGCATCTGGGGCGGAGGAGTATATGGTGGAGAACTGAAGTGGTTTGGCGTCCTGTGAGAGTAAAAAGAAAATATTTTGCAATACCAATACCAAAGTCTACACAGTGTCACTTGTACATAATATGTACCGACAACCACACACAAAATCCATGTTTGACTTCTCAATGGCTGTGATTATTTGAATTATGTTTAGTTCATGCTTTGACCTCATTTCATCACTTTTGCATATATGAAGAAGACTTTTCAAGTCACATTCATTTACATAATCAGATAGCTGTGCAATGACAAAAGAATGGGGGGCAAATTAAAACATTTAACTCTAGGTTCTGTAAATTCTTCTACCACTTTCAACAAGTTGAATTCCATACTTTTTAATGAAGAATGAAACAATTAGCCAAACAGAGAATTACCTTATTTCTGTCTTTCCTGGTATTGTATGTAGTGTAGGCAATGCGCTACAATTGTATCAGTTATCAAGTCCACATTGGATTTGTTTATGGTTTTATTAGTGTATTAACATTCAAAATTAAACATACAGCTGAAGCAGTTCTCTGAACAAATAAACTAAATTAAAGCACAACGGAAAAAGGAGTTGAATAAATTATTTACGTGATTAAAATGTACAAAAAGTATATTTCAGATCTAATTTTTTAATAATTGAATTTAATACCCCAAGGAAACCCTGGCAAACACACACTTACTGAGAGTTGTTTTTGTTTGTTTTTGTGATCCCACCACACAATAATGATCACAAAGAGAAATATTTATATATATATATATATATATATATATATATATATATATATATATATTCACACCAGTGGATATAAACATTTCTCAGCATGTCAAGCACATAACTGTCTATCAAAAAAAAATCATCTCAGACCTCCAGCTAAAAGCAAGCAATACCTCGTCCAAGAACATAAATGAACAACACATTAATCATCCATCAGCCACATCAGCCAGATATTATTACAAAAGCCAGACAGAAAAGCAAAGTAATGTGACATACTTTCTTCTAAGCGTTTAGTGCCAAGTTCTGTGATCGAATCTGATAAACGAGTCCAGCAGCACTGATACAAAGCCAAGTCTGACAGATCAGATTCCAAGGAAGTAGATTTGCAACTGAAGTTTAAATCAGAGAGCTGTTCACGAGTGGACAACCTCTGGCTTTCATGGAGAGCGGGTGTGTTGTGTTGGTCAAAGGTTAAGACAACACAACTAGCTCTGTCCCCAAACCAGCAGTGGAAATTAGTGACAAAGACTGAGTTATTTGGTCAAAACTAGTTAGTGAGAAGGAAGCAGGATAATACAGACTTCCTTTTATACTAGCAACACTCATTCGAGAATGCAAAGGATATCTAGACCATCTGTCCCACTTAGTAAGCCAGACTCATGATGAGTTAAGCTCAAAGGAACCTGGCTAACCAGTGATCCTCACTTTGAGATACAGGCTCCCACATTTATCTCTGTGCACATGCCATTAGCCTTTGTCTGCTTTGGTCCGCTCGTCTTTTTTTGATTAGCTGGGAGCTAGACAAAAACAAAACAAAATTCCCCTTCCTGATATAAGATTTACACACAGAGCCATAGAAAAAAGGTCCAAGAATTAGACACTAGAATCATTTTAAAACTCTTATTTTCAAGGAATTGGACTGAACCAACTTTTTCATTCTAATTGAAGTAAAACATTACAAGAATTTTCTGGCAAAACATGCCGTATATACACTCCCCAATTCATCTCTGGTGCCAATATGTTCAGGTTTTCCAGTAAGGGCCTTAAACAGGCTTGCTTTTTGGCATGAAGCATGAAAAACACTGCATATTGAATCTTCTCTGTGTCGTGTAAATACAAACCAATCCATTTTAAGACCACATCTTGTGTCAGCGCTCCAACTTTAACACATGCAACACTTCCAAGAGCATGAAAACTTGCTTGTTTAAGTTGTACTCAATAATTCAGCAGCACACAGTGGAGTCATGCTTCAAAATTATTATTATTATTATCATTTTCTCGATTGACATATGGCCACACCGCACTGGTTTCATGAGATGAGACCTTTACTAGTATGAGGAAGAGAGGGCCTGCTGTCTGCCAGGGCTGCAGCCTCCCCTACTGGTAGGCAGCTGTATATCATTTTAACAGTCTCAGGTGGACAAGAAATAGAAACAATTCACTGATCACTCCATGTTGACACAGTTAAGTGTACATGCTCTACCTGTGAGGAGGGTCAACAAAGCCCAGTAGTTGCTGTAATGCCAGTGAAGCTCATGTTTTTGTTTTGTTTCTGGTGGTGCAACAAAAAACGTTTGAGCCATTCTTACCTCTGGCCGTGGGGGTTTGGAGTATTTGCAGGACTTGAATTCTGGGAGTTTCCTGGACTGCTGCTATGACTGCTTCCTATGACGGAAGAAGACACAGTTTAACAAAGAGAAAACCATTAATTTGAAAAGAAGACTTTAACTTAGTCATATACCGTATGTTATTTCTCTAAAAAAGACAAATTTTGATTACAAATTAGATGAGTTAAAATGAACAATGATTGTTTTCTTGTATAAATATAATTCAATATTTAGCATGGATGTAGCCTGGCCCATTTCGAACCACTAATGTCAATAATGTTGCAGTGGATTAAAAGCCCTATCATCTGGTACATTAATCACATGTGTTGCTTCACAATAAGCCTACATGATATGAGCAAAATCTGAAAGTTGCAATAATATTGTTCTATAGTAAAGAGCATGTGGCTTAAATCACCACCACCAAATTGGCACCACAACAGTAGGTTTCCATGAAATGTTTTTGTAAAATAGTTTGAATATTAATAAAATATATGTCTCTAGAGCAGCAACAATCGTAACAGCAGCAATATCACTAATAGTTTATTAAGAATATCTCTCTGGGAGCAAAATAAAAAACTAAAATGTCCGCTATTTAAACAATATTCCTGACATAAAAACATTGAGCGAGGATGAAAAATGTTGAAATTAATACAAATTATGTTAGCAGTCTATTTACTGAAATCTTTCCCTGAAGATTATTTGGAACAGTTCAGTATTAGCTTAGCTAGTGTGCTGGGGTTCAATTATACTGCATTGGCCAGCAGTTGAAAATGTCACTTTTATACATGTTAAAATTAAAACAAATAACTATTAGGACTCGTATTGACTGTTTATTTGCAAAGGTTTTATTTACACTTCCAGTATCAATAGTGTAGTTTTATTTAAACTTACAGTACGAATAGTGTAGTTGACAATACATTACAACAGAACGCAGAAAAGAAAATTTTGCATATTTCTTTCCAGATCATCTGGTTTAAGCACTTTGCTCCAAAACTCTGAAAATGGTATTGAAAACCCTACATCAGGGGTCACTAACTGGCGGACTGTGGTCCGGGTCCGGACCCAGAAGCCGTCTCATACGGACCCGGACCTACAGCCAAAAAACCTGACAGGGCGCTTCTTTTTTTACCGGCGCATCTTTTGTAGTCATTACGGTAGTGATGTGGTGGAAAAGGAAATGCATTGACCAATTGCATGCGAGTTAAGCCATCCCACGTGATACTACCCAGCCAATCAAGTCTGTGCATTCCAAGCGGTAAACATTGCGACTCTACAGCGCAGACAGATAAGAGAGTAAGAGGCGAGTTAGAGACAAAAAGACGGTAGAAAGAAAAAGAAAGAAAGTGATACAGTTAGAGAAAAACACAGGGAGAGATACAGAGGAGTGAGACGGAGAAAGTGGAGAAACAGGAGTGAGCCGGAGAAAAGGAGAGAAACGTAAGGAGCAGTGGCGCTCTCCAATAAAAGAAAAGTGGACAGCGAAAATATTTCATTTAATCCAGAATGGACAGACTCATTTCTGTTCATACTTCCCACTGGGAGCACTAAACCTGTGTGTCTCACATGTTCAGAAACTGTGGCACTCATTAAGTGCCAATGTGAAACGCCATAATGAGAAAAAACATAAAAGGTTTTGAACAAACATACCAACTTTAATCTGAAGTGAGATCACAGAAAATAAGTGGTCATAGAGCCCAATATGACCAGTCCACCAGGATCCTGAGCCACTCATTCACTGCCCATCAACGTGCTCATGAGTGTTCCCTCAGAGTTGCTTGAATTTTGGGTCGACACAAAAAGCCATTTACTGATGTGAGAGGTTGTCAAAGAATGCATATTATTTTGTCTTATTTTGAAATGCGGTCCTACTTTTATTTAGTTAATGAGAGAACATTATACATGTCTGCAATCATACATATATGTTCAGTTCTATGTTATGTGACAATAAATATTGTCAAAAAGGTTTTGAATCGTACTGAATTCATTTTATTTGACAGTCAGGTATTGATTACATGCAGTTTCTGATACAACTGCTAGGCTACTTAAATATATATCACAATAAATAGTTAGAAATTATGATCTTCCGGACCTTTGCTTCAAGAAATTCTCAAACTGGACCTCGTTAAATTTTAGTTGCATACCCCTGCCCTACATGAATGCATGGCATATATAATTATACATATTTGTTAAAAATCATATTTTAGGATGTATTGCTGTGTATTTTATGTTCACCATCACACTGCCCTAACAATGAAATTACAAAACGTTGGCAACGCTACAAACTAAAATCTGACCTGCTGGCTGATTAAATACATGACTGAACCTCTCTTTTTCTAAAATGTGATCATTTAAATATTGTTTTATGAAATGATATTTATAACCATATGTTTACGATATAACAACTTGGGAGCACTAGTGCTGTTTGATGTAGATTTAGTGAGTATTTATGCACCACGCATTGTGCTATTTAGCCAGTAAAATAGGAAGCAGTTTTTCAGATCCAAACTCAACAGGGTTATTCTCCAGTGTTTTTCTAGGACACCTTGAGCTGATCCTTTACAACCATTTTAGGCTTGAGAAATGAGCACTTGTCATTAACTATGCACTCCTGGAAACAATCAGTGCTAGTCACCCAATGCCAACATCTGTGTCATTGAGAAAACGTTCAATCACATGGAAACATGACAAACTGTGCACGCCACACAAAAAACTCAATTTAAAGTTCGATGACAGTAGCGTTAAATGCTTGTTAGCAAAATTAAGAGCTACCAAAACATATTTATGACAGGAATATGTTAACAGTTTGAATTAAAATTTCGCAGAAACCCTGTGTAACCACTAAACCCTAAAATAAAGAATTAAGTTTGGATTGGATTTAAAAACTAATGAAGTAAAGAGGTTAAAAACACTGTCAAATGATAACTCACTGATCCATCATTGCACAGGCATGTCAAAGTCATGTGTAAATACGTAAGCCTTGCAGCGTAACTCCATTATATTAATTTGTTCCGAGTGTCGTAACGTATGTGTGTATAACGCATTGTTACCGATAAAAAAAGTCTTCTCACCTGATCTGAACTGCACATGAAGAGTTCTGCCGAACAGCGACGACCCGTCGAGCAGCTCCATGGCATACGGCACCGACACCTCGTGTTTGTATACAGCAAAACCAAATGTTTTCTGTTTCCCGTCCAGGTCTTTCGGGATCTTGGTTCTGATGAGAGGTCCTGCCTGTAAACAAATAAATACAGGTTTGAACACAAAGCAGCTTCCAGCGCAAGCTACTGGTAGCTTGCTTGCTTGCTAGCTAGCTATAAGTAAACATTAACTTCTCTTCGAATTATCTACAACGTGGGCACAACAACAAATGGCGGTACAAGATGTGTAAGGAAAGACCACAATGTGACATTTCGGGTTATGTTAACTCTGACACGGTTTGGGATTGTTAGCATTATGAGTGTTATGCTACAGCTGAGCTAAAGCTAACGGTTAGCGCGACAGCACCTGTAAAAAGAGCTCGAACATAAGCTCCTCCGTCACCCTCTGGTCCAGGTTCCTGATGAACAGCGTCCTGTCCGCTTCATCTTCTATTCCCATCGTGTTTGTGCAGATGGTGACTCTCCCCCAGGTGGTTTCACGTTGTAAACAGCGCTCTGCTGTTTATAGACAGGAAGGCCTTGGTTAGCCGAAAAGTGAAATGCGTTATCACGTGAGCTTGTGTCGTAGTGAACGGCGGCTACTTTACGATAGTTTAAATCCAGTGTGGCGGTAAATCTAAGCTCGACCTTTATTTGTTAGTGACAAAGACTGAGTTATTTGCTCAAAACTAGTTAGTGAGAAGGAAGCAGGATAATACAGACTTCCTTTTATACTAGCAACACTCATTCGAGACTGCAAAGGATATCTAGACCATCTGTCCCACTTAGTGAGCCAGACTCATGATGAGTTAAGCTCAAAGGAACCTGGTAACCAGTGATCTTCACTTTGAGATACAGGCTCCCACATTTATCTCTGTGCACATGCCATTAGCCTTTGTCTGCTTTGGTGAGCCCTATGATCACAGCTCATGTGATCATAGGGCTAAATATCCCCAGGTTTAAGTTTACATATTTAGTCTTCAGCTACATGGTTATGTTGTGAGTCATATTTGTTTTCATAGTAAACAAGACAAAACACCTTTTAAAAGGTTTTTGAGAGTGAGTTTTATCTTAAATTTACCTGCTCAGCTCCAAGTTCATTTTATGGTCTCAAATATTTATTATAATATATATAGCTTCTTATGGATATCAAAACTATTGAAATTTAACACAAAAAAGCGTAAATAGTGTGACCATGAGCCATACATACAGGGACACTAAAACAGTAGCAACAGAGTTCAGACGTCATCTTGTTATTTACGCCCTCAATTTTTCATAGTGAAATATATTAAATGCCTTATATGTAAAGGATAGCATTAATTATGGTAAATGGTTTTGTATTTACATAGCACTTTTCCAGTATTGATGACCACTCAAACTTTTATATTCAACTAATCACACACACATTCAGCAGGACTTTGTTGTTCTATGAGGGGCAATTCGGGGTTCAGCTTCTTGCCCAAGGACACTTTGGCATGCAGATGGGTAAGACTGGGGATAGATCTGCCGACCATCAGGTTGGAGGACGGCCGCTCTACCCCTCAGCCACAGCCGAGGGGTACTCATGGTGAATAAGTAGTTCCCAAAGACAGTTATTAAGATCCATTTATTTATCCCAAACACATGCACAGACATGCACAGTCACACTCATGCAGTTTTAGGAAATTTTGCCTCTGCTTTTAACCCATCTGGTGCAGGACACACAGAGCAGTGAGCAGCCATGTACAGCGCCCGGGGAGCAGATGTTGAGGGAGTAAGGTGCCTTGCTCAGGGGCACTAGACAGGGTATGGAGAATCCTCTTGGATTTTTGGACAGATCAATCCAGGTTCGTCTTTTGTTTTCACTCCGTGGAGTTGAACCAGAGTCGAACCAGAGACCTTTTCTGCCCATAGTCCAAGTTTCTGCCACTAGACCACCTTATATTTGCACACAATTCCCACCATTACACATCCGATACAACTGAAGTAACTGGGGACCGATTATTTAGACCTGGAAAAAAAAACTTGGAGTTATCCAAATTTTGTAAGCCCCAACATTAATGTTTGACTCGAAATACCCCCTTTTACAAAATGTGTTTACCCTGTTATCCTCAGCCTAGAGCAACAATATTTTGAGTGCTTGAAGATATTCACTTCAATAGTATTGGATTTGCTGTTTTCCCCTGAAATTCCAAAAAGGTTGTGTGGACTCAAACACTTCACCCACCCCTTTATCGACATAGTGGTGAGTAGATAAGAAGTGATTTTCCACACACTCATAGATGCCCGTTCCTTCAATGTGCCCGATTTCTTTTACCAAGAACCATGACTTATTTCCAGGGAAAACACTGAAAATATTGAAAGAAAAAGCTCCCTATAATGCAATGTTACTAAAAGACATCAAACCAACCGACTAACAGAGCTCGGTCTCTCTCTTTCTCTTTTCACTTCAGTCTTTCTGTGAGAAACGATTGAGAGCCTTTTTTCGAGTTGATGTTAGATCTTCAGGAAAAAGTGTTTGAATTGTTTTACTTGCAAACTTACAGTAAGAAAACTGTGGTCTTCTGAGAAAGATAAAACCTGTCCATGACACTCAAGGCCTTTTTCACAGTAACATTTGACTTGTCACAGTGGGAAAAGTATTAATGACACTAAAGGTCCCATGTTGTAGAAAGTAAGATTTGCATTTCTTTTTTGATCACACAGCCTATATGTAGAAGTTCTCCCTGACAGGACTTCAGTAATTGTTTGCCTCCAGCTAGACTGACCCACTGTTCAACCTTTTTGGATTTGGTTTCTTAAACAATTGTTAAGACTTGTGTAGTGTTGTAGTTTTTGTTCAGCCACTTCAACACTCTTTTCATCTTTTAATCTTTATAATCCTACATTCGTTTACGAATTGTTGTGTGTGGACTGCAAACGTGCTAGCTTTTTAACACCTGAGGTCATAGCTCAGAAATAAAGGATTAGGTAATTGAAAGCTTTGTGCTACACAGGCAAAGCTAATTTCTTCGACTCTTGTCTTCCCAATTGCATGGCCCTCTACCTCCCTGATTATTTCAGATTTTGTGACCACACACAGTCACATGACTGGTCTTCACGCGCCCTAACACTTTGGTACTCGAGGAAGTAGCAGCTGAGGCGATTGAGCTGGCCTCGGGGCAGAAGACTCCAACATCTCTCCATTGGACCTTGACACTGCAACACCATACAAGGTCGCTTTCCAGGGGTCCAGGGGTTCGCACCAAGACCGACACCAAGCCTCTGGTGTTAAGGTCTGCATCAAACCAAGGCCGAGCATCTTAGTCCAAAGTCGACCATCTATACAGCTCATTTCACCTCTGACTGACCATTGGCATGTGCATTTGCCGGTGGGTTATACCATGTTACAGAAATAGGGCAAAGTATTTTTGCTGTTGTTGGCCTAGCTGTTTAACCCAGAAAACAGCCAACCTAAAACATATTTTTCTTCATACATAAAACCTCAAAATAAGATGTCTAAAACAACAAGTATAAGTTCTTACGGGTATCAAAACTTCAAATAAAACACAAAAAAGTGTAAATATTGTGATCATGAGCCAACTTGCAAATACAGGGACCCCTAAACAGTAGCAGAGAAGTTAAGGCGTTATTTACACCTACATTATCCCAAGTGTGAAAAAAAGAAGAAGAAAGCATTAATTACTTGTGGTGTACTCGTAGTGTACAAGCAGTGCTCAAAGACAGTTATGATTGTTGCCTTATATTTGCACACATTTCATTTTCAGCTCTTCTGTTGACTGTATAATGTTCATTCTTTTAAATATTTTTTAAATATTTTATGTTATTTTCTTTTCATGGCCCCTTTATTGCACTGAGTTCTTCACAGTTTATGTTTTCTAAGCTTACCACCATGGCTCACTCTGATTGGGTCAGTGGCTTAAGAGGCTGGAACCGAGAGCCTCTGATTCGGGCGACATCACTGAATGTGGAGGTCAAGCGAGTGGCACGAGAGGCTTGACGTTCACCCTAATCAGCTGGGCCTCGGTGTCTGTCCTCAATATTAATTACATTAATTTAAATTATAATGATTTTCTCCTTCATGCCTGGGAAGGATCTTTGACAGATTCTGACCTGGTAAAGCCCAAGTTAGACAAACATAGATGGCACAACTGCCATTATCCTGAAGGCTCTTCTTTTACCGTTCTTGCAATATGATAGCTGTTCTACTCCTTACATTTCTTTGATATGTTTATTTTATACAAGGGTTCTTGTATAACCTATAATGTGAATCCTGGGGCAAACAACACTGCAGTTTACCTTTAAAACCGTGGCTTTCATCATGTCTTGCAGCCTGTTGTGCACAGTTGTTAAGACTTGATGCGTTGGATGTATTGGCACTTTTCCCACATAATGCTAATGATTTTTAAAGCTGCAGGACAGCAAAGGAAGCAGTAAAAAAAGCCATACCATAAAACTACACCTGTGCTGTACACTATTGACCCAGTTTGGCGGATTCTGTGTCGTGTCGGCTGATCGTGGTGCTGGTGGCGGACCCTGTGTCGCGTTGGCACTGGGTACAGGAGGTGGACCAGGGCCGCGGCGATGGCTCGTGGTGGGTCCTGGGCGGCGGTGGACAGTGACTGAGGACTGGAGTGGCCTCTGGTCTGGATGGTGGATCGTGGTCCTGCTGGTTGCTGACCATGGACTATGATGGCAGCGGGACTGCATCAATGCCGCTAAAGACTTTAATGATGAATGTTTTTACACGTGGCATCTATTGCACTTCTGTCCGTCCTGGGAGAGGGATCCCTCACATGTGGCTCTCTCTGAGGTTTCTACTTATTTTTACCTGTTAAAATGGTTTTTAGTAGTTTTTCCTCACTCTTGCTGAGGGTTAAGGACAGAGGATACCACACCCTGTTAAAGCCCTATGAGATGAATGTAATTTGTGAATATGGGCTATACAAATACAATTTGATTGATTGATTGATTGATTGATATTTGATGACTAATGCTCTTGAATCTATTTTGGGTCTCTACATTGCTATTAGCCCATAGATCTCCCTGATGAATGTCCTCCTCCCATTTTATAACCATTGGAAGGATTTCAGGAGAGCACTCTGAAAGTGCTGCTCTACAGGACGATTGGAAATGAGGTCAATGAGTAA